>CM055209.1:11445653-11500577 GCA_029224185.1 Karalla daura | reverse complement strand
CGTCTTGGAATTAAATGTTCCCAGCATCGAGCACTTGTCACACACACACACACGCGCGCCCGCGCCCACCCACATACACACACACACACACACACTGAGGAACGACCTCACGTTACCTGTCTCCACGTCCTGGGTGTAGAAGTGCAGGCTGTCGCTGATCTCGGTGACGTACACCGGCCTGTAGTTGGCCACGCGCTCCTTCTCCTCGGACACGTGCACCACCTCCTCCACCGGCTTCTCCTCGTAGTTGGCCCAGACCTGTGGCACGCACACACACACACACACAGGCCGATGACTGTGAGACACCTCACCTCTGTAGCACAAAGCAGTTATTTGCTTTTAATCATCGATATTCAATTTGACGAGAGAGGCCTGAAGATGATCTCCAGGCTCGCGGCGTTACACGGTGATCCGTGTCATTTTCGGCGAGGACTAACGGGGTCACACATCTACGCCACTGAAACAACTCTAATGGTGGAAATCTCAAACGTTGCCCCGCCGCGGCCACTCAGATGAGACCTTCTGACACTTTCCCCACAGAGAGGCGACACGAAGGCCCCGAGCGCCCTGGTTTCCTCCCACGGCGCAAACCCACGTCCGTTTAGGTGGATTGGAGACGCACGGGGGATGTGTGGGAGCGAACGGCACATCTTCGAGGCTTCGCCGAAGCCTTAGACCGTCAGGCTTCGAGTTGGGATCGGGCTGAGCCGGGCCTCGCGGGAGAAACGGAGGGCAGCAGGCTCATGAGGGAGAGGCGCTTCGCCCCGGGCCACGCGTCACAACCGGACGCATGTCGGTAGATGTGTGTGCGTGCGTGTGTGTGTGCGTGCGTATACATCCAGAGCGAGGGATGAGGAGGAAAGACGGGGCGGTGCAGGCGGCCTGTCTGCACTGCACAGGCTTTTGAAGCACGTGCGCCGTCACAGGACGGTCGGGATGAAAGCAGGCCCATCGAGCCACAGGAGGAGGAGGAGGAGGAGGAGGAGGAGGAGACGTGGGAAAGGAGGGAGTCGCAGAGTGCGGCACCCGACCTTCGCGGCGCCCCAACTTCCAGCGCTGCAGCAGCAGCAGCAGCACAGCTCGTTACCGTCCACGTCTGCGGGCTACTGGGGGATGTGTTTACTTTGAAAGGTTGCAGGGGGAAAAAAAAAAAAGAAAAGAGGAGGGAGGAAAAGAAAAGAGGCAGACGGATTCTGAGAACGGCGCAGTGATTTTGGCCAATTAGGTTCTGGCTAATTGTCTAGCTGCGCGGCATCACTGCGCTAACTAGGTTTGGTGGTTGTTTCCCCCCCTCCCCTCCCCTTCTGCCTCACACCCAGGGCTTTTGTTTGAACGTTCTGGCAAGTTTCTCCATGAGGGGCGCGCGTGAGGGGGTGAGGAGGAAACGTTTCCGACCCCGCGCGGCCGGTGACCGAGCCGAGCGCCGCCTCCGACAAAGGACGGGGTCGCACCACCCAATTACGTTCAATTATTCATCCCGCAGACGCTGCAGAAAAGGGGGGGGGGGGTGGGGGGTGGCGAGGAGACGGGGGGGGGGGGTGGAAAGGAGGGACGGAGGGAGAAAGGAAAGAAGGTAGAAATTGTGGGGATTGAGGGCGAGCAAGGTTAATGAAGACCGAAAATGCAGCCACGCTTCGTAAACCCCGAGATCAACCGGGATTTTTTTTTGTGTGTGCGTGTCCGCCATTCGACGGGCATGTGCGCCGCCCGCCCTCACACACACACGCACACACACGCACACGCACGCACAGAGGCCCGTGAGCAGGCATTACGTGCACGGAGACAGACGCGGGACTGCTGATAAACATGCTTGCCACACACCTCTTCGTCAGGGCCGCAGCACCAATCAGGGATCACAGAGATGAAAGTGTCACCATTCATTAGCCCGGCGGCTGTCAACCGCGCCGCCGCCCCCCACCCCACCCCGGGCTGCCACCAGCCACGCCGTCCACCTCCGACGAGACGGCTTCGAGCACGGAGCGCTCTCCGTCCGCTCCGCGTCGTCTCCGGGGCCCGTGGGACCGGCTGGAGGCACGGCTAGAACCAAGCCCCCGGCCTCTGCAGCGCTCGAGTTTGGATTTTTTTTCTTTCGCAAACTGTTCTTCTTTGGACAACTGTTTGGTCGCATCTCCCTCCCTTCTGCCTGCCCGTGCGGCAGACTTGTGCTTTCAACTCTTGGCCGGAACAGGAGGTGCGGTGGGAGCGGCGCGGGGCCCAGTCCTCTGTCTGTGCATGTATCGGGGATGTCTGGGGCGCAGCACGGCCTCCATGCTTGTTCTGGCAGCAGGCGAGAAACACGACTTGGAAAAACCAAGACCGCGCTACGCTGCAAACACCAACTTCACTCTTTGCACCATTTTTCAGTGCATCCGCCGATACTGACTGAGTTGTTCCTAATGTCTTCCATCGAAGCTCTGTTGTTGTCTTTGATACTGCAATAGCGCAAACGCACCCACGGTGGGACCAACAAAGGTTTACGCGTCTTATTTTAGTAAGAAGCAAAACACGAGGGCCTGATGTGTAAAAACGCGCTCCGGGTCGCGGTTTGGAAAGGGATCTGTCCGACTAGATGACGCGTACGAGAGGGGACAAGCTGGCGAAATGCCTCCCCGGCCGCCGTACCGTTGGAGGAGGGAGCCCCGTGGAGCTCCGGCGCCTTCCCCGAGGCACGCACGGCGGCTGCGAGGCCACGCGCACACGCGTGCACAAGCGGTGCCCAGGGCTGATGACCTTCCGTGAGCAGCCAGCCATCCCGTTTGTTCCACTCGAGTGCAGGTATGCGACTGCCTCTGCTTTCTGCTGCTCTGCAACCGCAGCCCCACACACACACACAGAGCCACCAAGCTGCCAGAGACAATGAGAGCGAGGCGGTAGTGGGGGGGTGGGTGTGTGTGTGTGTGTGGGAGGGGGAGGGGGGGGTAGAGAGAAGAGAGCCATAGAAAGATGGGAAAAAGGGAAAAAGTGGCAGGCCATTAAGCTGCGGCTGAAAGGACAACAAGTCCTTATAATGGAGGCCAAGCTGAGAGAGATGGCAGGTTGGGCTGACCTTCACAACTCGGGAATGACACAACACACTTACACCCAAGTGAGTTCAGTGGGGTAGTGCGAAGACGGGGGAGGCGCCGCTCTGCCGCCGCCACTGGAGCCGCCGCCACTGGAGCCGCCACTGGAGCAGCGTGGGGAGCACTGGGAGGAGAGTCCCGGGAATCCGCCACGCGGATTGAGCCTTTAACGGGTTCCATTTCTTTATCAATCTTCCCCTCATCTTGGCTCCACGGCATCCCCCAAATCACAAAGATCTCCCGCCATCCAGTCCGTCCCGTCATCCTCATCATCGTTCTTTTCCCGAGTTTTCCTTTCACGGAGATTCTTACAAACTTTGCAAAGCGCCGAGCCACCGTAACGTCCCACGGCCAGAAAAATGGAGTGGGACTCGGGTCCGCAGAGCTGAGATAGCCAAACTTCCGCGGAGTGGCTGGTCTCCGTTTGTTTTGCAGCCTGGCCCGGCAGATAGCTCGCTGCTGCTTCTGCTGGTGGTGGAGGAGGAGGAGGAGGAGGAGGAGGAGGAGGAGGAGGAGGAGGAGGAGCGGGCCTCACAGTCGGTGGCAGCTCCTCTCGGAGAGAGAGAGAGAGTGAGGCGGGCTGCTGATTAGCTCGCCGTCGATTCGCCGGAGCCGTTTAGGGGAGGCGGCGAGTCGGCTCTGGCGGCTTCGAACCCGTCCGTCCACATCTTGCCGCTGGTTCAGGCGACCGAAATGAGTTGGCGGAGAAACGTCTCCCGATCCGAAGAAAGCGCGTTCCGTCTCTACTGTCGAAACGAAGACAGACGGACACGTCGCGCACCTGCTGCGATTCACCCGGGAAGACGGCGCCCCCCGTGAAAAGAACATTAGGAACGCGGCCCGTCTTCACAATCCCCTCATTAACCCGTCTGACAGCTGTGTGTGTGTGTGTGTGTGGGGGGGGGGGGGGGGGGGGGGGGGCGCGACCCCTCGCCACCCCGACACAGTGCGCCCGGCAGGGGCACGAGCCGGCCCCCGACGCCGCTCCATTGTTCCTTCATCACCCGATCGCGCTCGGAGAAGAATGGAAATCAATGGGAGCGTGTTACTCATAAGAGTGCACTTTGTAAATCAATTTAGCCCCCATTATGTCCCTGATGAATCCCCTTCGGAGGGAACGCTTAATTAATTCAATCGTGGGGCGCGTTTCTCCCTTTCAGTCCCTCCGCGTTCACTGGTAGCCTTTTATTAGAGGGCCGCGTCTGCGTACGGTTCACTTCAGCGTGCTCGGCGTCAAAGGAGAGGAAGTGGAGGGCCGGCAGAGGACACGCACTGAGACGGGACGACTCCGACCCCCAAAAATCTGCCGCCTCGGAACGCTCCGTTCGCGCCCCGGGGAACGCACCCTGAGCGACATGTGTGTACAAACGAGAGGCCCTCCGAGCCGGGGCCGCACGCGCATCTGCATTGGAGGCACGTCCTAGGACGAGGGCGACCCCGGATTTCCTGCCGCTCAGTGATGTCGGCCGTATTGACTGAGCCATTAGAGGCGGAGGCTGATCAACGGGACGGACAACTGCTTCGGTCCCCCCCCTCCCCCTCCCCCTCCCCCTCCAAGTCACGGCAGCTTCATTTACATGTAGGCAACGCATCCACGCTGGAAGGTCAGAAGCGCGGCCTTTAACGAGCTGTTTAGCGACGTGGCTAAATAACACTCATTGGCCGCCCTCGTTGCAGGTAAGAGGAGGGGCCGAGGAGGGGCCCATTACGCTTTGGGGCGCATTCAGACCACGGGGTGGATTCTGGGGGGGGGGGGGCAGCGCTCTCCGCGTGCAAGCTCCTCTAAGCTTCCAACGCGCCTCCATGAAACTGCCCGTCAGAGCGGCTCATTCCCGCTAAGCGACTGTGCTCCTCGCTCAGCTCCACGGTTTGACCCGCTGCCAACAGCCGATGTGTGACAGGATGTGTGCCCCCGGCCCCCCCGAGGGCCCGCCGCCCCGGGTTAAGAGGGGGTCGGCGACGGCACGTCAACCCCGACGGCCTGGCTGGGGGAGGCGATTTACACCCCGTCACTCCGTCGTATTCAGATCGAATGCGCGGCAGGCGGGCGCCATAAAACAGGCGGGCCGGGCCGGGCCGAGCGCGCGTGGCAAGGCGTGGCCCCGCGGCCTTGGGAGGCACGGGCCCGGGTTGAGCTACGAGGCGGTCGTAACGCCATCGGGGCCCCGACGCGGGCCGGCAAGGCCACGCGCACACGCGCGCGCTCAAGCCCGGTAACAAAACATGTCAGGCGCGCACAGGCCCACCAGACAGGCCGTAAAACGATGAAATCACAGCGCGTGATGTATACCGCCGCGGCTCCGAGGCGGCCGCTTCCACCAATCAAAAGGAAACCCACAGGCGACTCTATTTTCGCATCTGTGATAGAACGGCAATCTGCAATCAACTCCGTGTAGCATCAATCAAAGGGAAAAAAAAAAAAAACATATTGAAGATTTTTCCCCAAGATACAAAAACTCTGGGCTCCGACCGGAGAAACAGAGAAGATCTCGTTTCAGGCCGAGGCTGCGCTCAGCCTGGGCTTCGGGTCTTGCACGCACTGGGCAGCTCTGGGGCCCAATCAATCCTAATCCTCTTAAATGAGAATATTAGAAAAATAGGTGTCCGCTTTCACGTCCCAGGCCGGAGCGCCGGAGAGGCGAGAGGCAAAGCAGGAGAAGAGGGGTGGAAGGATGAGTCTCGGATGTGGTTACTTAGCAGATAAATTATGCATTAAAACTGCACAGGTGGCGCGGGACAGGGTTTTCAGGTGGGGGGGGGGGGGGGCAAGCAGCTGGGGAATTCATAACAGAGACGGGAGAGCGAGCGAGGAGGAGGAGGAGGAGGAGGAGGAGAGAGGGTGAAGAAGGGAGAAAGAGATACTCCCTAGCTTCATATCACAGCCAACAGATGTTCTCCCATCACAGAGGCGGCTGGGCAGGCAGCGGGGCTACTCAACCCCGGCTTACACGGCTAATATGAGCCCCCCCCCCTCATGCTGCCACATGCCTGCTCGCTCTCACACACACACACACACACACACACAGAGCCGGGGGTCGGAGAGGACCGCGGGCTACCGTGGTGGCTACTTCTTTTTTAGATTGGCACAAATTGATCCACTTAGACACGTGTCAGTGTGCGTGCCTGTAGAGGTGAGCTGCAGGGGCAGGTCCGCCTGGTTTAACCAACCATGCAGGTTTATCTCACTGGGAACTCGTAAGATAGAACATATGTTAAAATATATATATATATATATATATATATATAGCGACTGTGGGCATGAGATGCAGAAATGTGCTGAAAGGATCACATTAAATAACAAGTATAAACTTCCACCTGACAGCGATTGGAGCTCTGTGTGTGTGTGTGTGTGTGTGTGTGTGAGAACTAAAGGGTGGGTGGGTGGGTGGAGGGGGGGGTTACCATAGAAACAGCAAATGTGGGGGCATACGTAATCAGCGAGATACGTGTACATAAAACCCTACACCTGTGTCACAGTTGTCACAGGCACCACCCTCCTCAGCTGGTACGGCAAACCAAGCATCACACACACACACACACACACACACACACACACACACGGTCCCCAGAGGCAGGCACTCCAGCATATGGAGCCTTATGTCAAGTGGGTCTCTTCTTTCCCTTCTTTTTTCTCCCTCCCTCTCTCCCTCTCTTCTTCTTCTTCTTCTTCTTCTTCCCCCACGCTCACACCGAAGCGGCGAGAGGGTCTGTCCGCGGCCATCAAAAGACGATCAAGCCCGGGCGGAGACGTCGCCGGCGCCAAACAAAGGCAGCGCCGGGGAACGAGCCCGCAATTAAAGCCGGCCAGCTGCGAGCGGCGAGGGGCACGCGACGCACACTCTCCACCCTTCGGTGGCCAGGAGCGAGAGAGAGGGCAGGGGGAGAGGGAGCGGGAGGAGGGGGGGGGGGGGAATAATGAAGGCGCCGCCGAGAAAGAGCGGCGTGTGATTGTGCAGCTTGATAACCTTGATGAGAGACGAGGCGCGGGGCGCGGGGAGGGCTGCACGGAGGGGACAGGAGCCCTTATTAAGAGCTTTGCCTGATTTCCGTCTGATTGCCAGGTTTGTTTGTCCCGCGCTGATTTTTTGCACTTGACTGTGTGAGCCGTCTGACGATCCCCTCCCTCCCACCCTCCCACCCTCCCTGCTTCCCTCCTCCGCATCCATCCCGTGTCGATTCCCCCCTTCCCACAGCCCCTGTCGTGACCTTGGTGCCCGGTGAGTGAAGTTCCATCGCCGGCCATAAATACGCCCGCCCCCCCGCCCGAGTGGCACGCGGGGCGAGACGCATTTCAGCGCAACCCGCCCCCCCCTCTCGCCCCGTTTGCCCTCCGTCGTTCCTCTCATCCCCGGCAAGATTTGTTTATCGACTCGGGCAGATTATCCACGGGAGCCCGCGCTCGGTCTGATCACGGGAAATTGTCGAAAAGCTTAAAGCGAGGGAGAGACAAAAGAGAGTGGGTATAACAGAGTGATTAGGAAATGGGACTACCTCAATGCTACGATGTATAAGTATGCAATTAAAAGGCAATTAATCAACTTTTTAATTAAGGGCCTCGTCCGTCCTGGGTTGCCGGTGTTGCCATGGCGACGGGGCTTTCAAAGGTGGCGTTATCTCCTCCCTTCTCCCCCGCTCTCGGCGCCGGGCTCCTGATCATTTCTCCCTCCGATCACACCTTCCACTCCATTGCTCCCTGCACTCCCCGCACTCCCTCCATTTAAGGAGGGAGCGAAAGTAATAGAGGGATGAAAAGGAGGGAGGGAGGGAGGCAGGGGCTGCTGGGGATTATGGGAACGCACGAGATGCAGGATAGCAGAGAGTGACAGAGAGGTTAATGTGGATCTGGCAATGGCGAGGAGCGGCGATGGAGAGCAGGAGAGAGGGAGGGAGAGAGAGAGAGAGCAGGGAGGAGAGGGGGGAGGGGGAGGGAGTCAGGGGAGAGAAAGATGGCAACATTATCACATCAGAGGTAAAGCCCCTTGAAGTCCCCGAATCGCTTCCCACATCTCACAATTTGTACAGCGATTCAAAGGTCTGCCGCTGCTCTTGTGAAAAGCTGCTTTCCCAGTTTGAGAAGCAACTGAACTAATCAGCGTCCTTGAGAGCCAGGCCGTGGCTGGCGTGTGCCGGCGCCAGAGCACAAACCTCCACTAATATGGAGAGGAAGGCGGGAACACGGCGCGGCCCTGGAACGCTTCGCCCTGAGCACTCAAGGTGTTTCTGCCTGACGAGGTTTGGTCAGAACATACAACTGTAGGTACACGTAATGTAACAGCGTGTCGGATGGATGACGTAACTCCTCTGAGTTGAGGCATTTCCCCAGTTCCTGTTGCGATTGATGGATAATTGCACACCATTACGCAACAACGACTCGACTGTCAAGTGTCTATCACCTCGGCCACTGGACGGGGCTCGGCTGCACCCCCCCCCCCCCGTCCAGGACGGCAAAAACGGTTACGTGGCCTCAAGGAAGTCGCAGAGAGGGAAGTTGAAGTGGTAGAAAACAAAAAGGGAGAGGAAACGGGTCTGAGAGGAGGGGGTCTGAGGGAGACCGGTGCGACAGTGGGAATCGGAAGCGCAGCGGTGACGAGGGCCTGTTTATGTAACTGTCCGTCTCTCCCCAAGGCACGGAGGAGAGCGCCGGAGAGCCAATGCACAGAAACGCACTGGAGAACCCGGCAGAGTGGTCCCGTTCTCCACACTTAGCGCGTTCTGCAGGCGAGCCCGGCCAGGAGGGGCCGAGCGGAGTGAAAGCGGACTGACCTAAATTGCGAGAGGAGACGCTCGAAAAGTGTTGTTTTTTTTTCCAAACCTGGGTCTTCCGAAAAGAAAAAGAAAAAGTGTCATCTCGGTGAGGAAGAGCAAAGTGGGGGGGGGGAAGGCACTGGGTTATTTCAGCTACATTGGCCACCCTCTTATTAAACCCTTCCACTTCCTGCTAGGTTGACTGATTAGCCTGCGTTAGACCCATCGCAGCCCTAATGACCCGAACAAACATGGAGAGTGTATATGCCAACATAAATAGATGCATCATCCATCTATCCGTCCATCACCTTACCCCCTTTGTACGCAATGGTGTCATGAAGACCTGCTGGTGTCCATCTCCACCATTGACTCACACTCACAGTTTTAGAGCCTCCAAACAACCTCAACATGCATCCGGACTGTGGCAGGAAACCAGAATATGTGTCCATCTGAATTTAATGATCACGCTATCCGGTCTTTTCACCCTCCGGCAGCACATTCTCTCAGTCCGGCATTTTATTCATCCGTCTTCTCTCTCTGTGTCTGAGCACTCCAAGGTTTACAGCCGATAGAGAGGACCTCATCCATTTTACGCTCGAGGCCCGGCATATTTCTGAAGGTTTAACAAACATGTTCAGAGTGTCTCCACGGGCCGCGAGACAGCTCGCACCTGCAGCCGCGGCGGCGTTTTACGACCCAACGGGGGTCACAGGGACACATTTCATGCTGTGGGACAGGGTGACGATCCCGAGAGGCCACTCGAAGCACTAAAACCCCGACCAGACGTCACAGTTGCAACGGGAGCTGACAGGTGTGGCAGAAATCGTCAGCACGCTGGTGGAACATCCAGCCATCCTTTCACCTGCTCAGAGCCCGGTGGTATTGGGAGGGGTCTGCCAGCACCTAGCTAGCTAACATAGGGCAGGGAATTGACCCTAGACATGTCTCCAGTCCATCACAGGGCACACAAACGCACACATCCTCGCTCACACTCTCCATTCTGGGCTATATCAGAACAATGAGAACTGGGAATGAGTCTACTGTGGGTTCCCTGGCTCGAAATCACCCTTATACAGTGTGACAGTAGAAAGGAATGGCATCAATGCACTCGGCATTCCCCTCACAGAGCGAGGTGCCGGGAGACTAATAAATAAGCTGCCTAATTCGTGGCTTAGATTGTGAGGAAAGAAGAAGAAGGGGGAATGAGGGGAGGCGGAGAAAGAGGGTGAATCCAAGATGGGATGATGAAGAAAAAGGCGAGATGGGGCGATGCGGCGCGGGGACCGAGGCCAGGAGCAAATGAAGAATGAAGAAACGGTGGCGGGGGAAAGGGCAAGGAAGGCGGACGAGTGGAAGGCATTGGAGGAGCGGCTCGGAGACGGGCCGGCGAGAGGAAGAAGCAAATGCATCGAGCGGTGGAATTGGCCACTCAACCAAGACCGGCCCCCGCCAAGGAGTGGAGGACCGTGAGCAGGTAATGAAGAGAACTGATGAGGCGTTGGCCTCCACGCTGGCTACCAGTCCCCCTCTCTACGCCCGGGGAGGGCGGCGGCCCGGACCGGCCCGGCCCGGCCCGGCCCGGCCCGGGACGAGGTGCCGCGTGTACACAGCGCGCATCCGTAACTAAAGCACGTCGGGGAGGACGCGTTGGACGCGGGCCGACCTCCACGCCGGGGGGGGGACCCGTGAAACCGGAACTCATTAGACGGGGCCGCGCTGCGAGGGCGGGAGGCGGCGTCCGCACGGCGCCCCGCAGAAACAAACGTCTAGCATTTCATTAGACGGCGCGGGGAAGCGACGGGAGCAGGCGCGGGGGGAAGCGAGGGAGGGATATTTCACTGCCGACCCACATTAAATGGAGCCAAGTGTGGCTCCGAGCGGGGGCCCTAAAAAATGTCAGCGCGCCTGTAAATGACTATAGCTCGCGTCTTATTTTTAGTGGGAGCGTGGGAGCCCCTCCTCCCCCCTCCTCCACCTCCCCCCTCCTCCTCCTCCTCCCCGCCGTGATGAAACAAGGGCGGTCAGACACCTGCCGCAAGGTTAGGGCAATGTCAGCCGGCGCGGGCCCGTCCGAGCTAACGAACGCATCCTCCGACGCCATAAAAGAGATTTAGAGACGGTGTTGACTGTGTGACAGACGAGCAGGGGGACGCTCGTCCATGAAGGCTGCTCCGGAGTGAATGTTCCCCAAGGATAAGGCAGCTCCGGGTAAATACGTTAACGCCCGCGACACCGCATCAATTAGCGATCGCCTTGGCGGCGGCCGGCCAATCACGGCGCCGCGGTCCGAGGTCAAACGCGGCCGTGTTGGAATTCAGGGCCGGCCGCCCGGGCCCCGGCGCGCTCGCTCCGGCGGAGGCAGGAGGCAGTCAGCCACGACCAGCCCTCAGCAAACCGAGCGGAAAAGTGTCTCCGTACAGTGTCCCAGGAGGGACAGACCAGGAGGGAGGGGAGGGGGGGAAAAAAAGGAAAAGAGAACAAATAATCTGCCAGCACAACTCCAGTCAGTGCGTGTCCTTCACACTCACTTTCATCAGCGGAGATGGGGGGGGGGGGGTGGGAGGGGGAGGGGGAAATTGGGGCAGGAGGAGGGAGAAAAAAAAAAAAAGAAGAAGAGGGAAGCCCCAAGATAGAAGAGGCAGGAGAGGGGGGTGGGGAGGAGGCAGACGGGCAGACCTGAGGGTTTGTGTTTCTATTGCGGGTGGCAGAGCCGAGCATGTGTTAATCAGCCATAATGCAATGCACTATGTCATCTCACATTATGCTCTCTGCCAGCGTTTCACCTCCTTTTCGCTCTTTTCAGCCTTCTCCCTCTCCTCGCGGCCTCTGCCCATACGTCCCCAGAGCGCAGTGGAGGGGTAAGCGAGGGGGGGGGGTGGAAGGACGGCGTGTGTGTGTGTGTGTGCGTGCGTGTGCGTGTGTGTGTGTGTGTGTGTGTGTGTGTGTGTGTGTGTGTGTGTGTGTGTGTGTGTGTGTGTGTGTGTGTGTGTGTGTGTGTGTGTGTGTGTGTGTGTGTGTGTGTGTGTGTGTGTGTGTGTGCCGGGAACCAGAGGCAGCCATAAACCTGCCCCTGAGGACCTCTGCTAAGAGCCCGGCAAGAATCCTGTGCATGACTGGAGAAGGCAAAGCACAAGGCCAAGGACGTGCGGACTAATGCGTCGAAACACATACACGGAATCATATGCACAACATTGAGGACGCGCACAGATGTAAGCGGGACTGAACGCATAAACAGAGCACAGGGACGCGGACAGTGCGGGCGGCACGCGAGCTGCTGCCGCAGCAGAGCGCGGAGACAGAGAGCTGTTGCGCCAAAACAAAAAGGGCCTACTTCCTGTTTTCACGCTTGGCGGAGTAGAATGTTTCATCTGAGATGTGTGTGTGTGTGTGTGTGTGTGTGTGTGTGTGTTCCTCGGGATCGGCCGGGACGTCCTTGTGGCCCGGCAACTGGTGTGGATGCATAATTCAGGACGCGAAAGGTGACGGCGGCGGGGCGGAGCGGCGGCCGGGGCGCCGGACGGCGCAGATGAAGATGGGGAAGGATGTTTGCATGTGCATTCACGGGACTGCGAGAGGAGCCGACAGACTGCTGAATCTGCAGCTTGTAGCTGGGGAATGGTGGGAGGGTGGGGGCGAGGGAGGGAGGGAGAGAGAGGGAGAGAGAGGGGAGGGAAGGAGCTGGGGGTTGGGGTGTAAATAACACACACATCACTGGGTCCACTGATCTCTTTCTCCGTCTTTCTTGTCTCCCTGCCTCAGGGTACCGAGGGTCCAGCCTGCCGTCTACAGAGGGTGGAGGGTGTGTGAAGGGGGGAGGGGGGCGGGGGGGTGTCACCGTGTGCATGTGGAGGTCTGTATTTGGCCCGTCACTCTGCACATGCTCAAAGTGCATTGGAGTAAGCAGGCAAGAGACAGTGAGAGTATGGCGCGTGTGCGTGTGTGTGTGTGTGTGTGTGTGTGTGTGCGCCTCCCTCCATCTGCAACGGAGTTTGCATGTGCGCGGATGTGTACACAGCACACTGAGAATCGCATTATGTAATCTTTTAGCTGTATGAAAAAAAGGAAAAAAAAAAGAGCCTCAGTCAGCTCTTTGCTTTTGTGTGGTAGGTGGTTCGTTATGTGCACAGGGGACAGAGACAGAGAGAGGGAGAGAGAGAGAGAGGGAGTGGGAGAGAGAGAGAGAGAGGGAGAGAGATGGAGGCAGGAGTAAACTCCCGCACGCACACAGAGGCACACAAACGTTAAGACGCAGCAAACAAAGGGAGAGGAAACCACACAAGCACGCACACAGAAGGACAAGGCGGACGGGCAGCGAATGTGAGGCCTGGGAATCCAGCCGTACACACAACGGAGCATCCAGTCCTCCCCATCTTTGTCAGGGACGCGAGGTCCGGCACGGGTCAGCTCGCCCATTGTGGCAATAATGCCCCCCCCCCCCCCCGCTGTGATGGCCGACGATCCCCCGCAACCCCCCCCCCCCCCCCCACCCCCCCACCTCGAGCCACCGATCTGAGAGGTGGGAGGCTACCACAGAGGCTCCGGTACGCTCCCACACCTCCCCGACGCCTTCGATCCCACTCTGACCGCGTTGCACTGCGCTTCAGGGAGTACAGAGAGTACAACAGCTACAGTCTGACACGCTGTTGCAGGGCCATTGCCTTGCACTGCGCTCGGCGTTCTAATGGAGCTCCCGAGGATCAACATAATCGGCATCATCACGATCATCAGCGGCGGCGGCGGCGGCGCTGCCTTAAACACCTACAACACCAGCTCACGGGCAAACGCTTGTTTTGAGAAGAAAGGAGGAGGGAGAGAAAAACCGAAACCGCCGGGTGCTCGAAAAGCCCGGACGCGACAGGCGACTGGACGACAGCAGGACTGAGAGCTGGTGCCGTTTTGGCCACTCATCTCCTAAAGGGCAAGAAAATGCTAATCAGCGGTGACACAGTGGTTCTCCCGGACCTCCATCTTGGAGGCGACTGAGAACTAGTTGCCAGGTATCTGTAGAGGTCCTCGGCATTAAGTGATCGTTAAATATCCCTTAAAAAACGATCATAGACGAAACCACATAACACGAGGAGGAGTTTTCTTTGATAGATTGATAGTTTGCAAGCGAAACGCCATATACTGCATGCACAACGGGGACAATGTATTATTCAGCTGTCATTTAGAGGTACATGACATGCCTGTTGGATGGTGTGACATCAGTTACGCCGAATCAGCGGTTTTTAAATACAACACCTGCATTATGCATAGTCTGCGGGTCGCATGCAATGTGCGTTTGCCAACAGTGTTCAGCAGAAGTCTGGGATTGTTAAAATGAGATGAGGGAGTTTGCCGTGGCCGGCGCCACATGACTAGACAAAGTGCCGCTTTCTTTGATATCAAGTCCACCCATTTCAGGACTCCGGGGAGGGGGGGGTGGGGGATGGGGGAGACGCTCTGAAATGGATGCAAACGAGCTGGGCAGGCCCGTGACCCCGACCTGCAATGTATCAAGCTGCGCACGAGGGGTGTGTTCGAAGTCGGGGGGAACCGAGAACTGAAAGAAGTTTGGAGGTATAATTACTCCTCCGTGGCACGACCTGATTTATGTCGCTAGGACGCAGCTCTCGTGCGCCCCCGGGGCCACGAAATCACCGTTTTTCACACCGACCGTGACGGCGGTCACAATGGATTCTGACATAATGCAGTGACATGGGGGTTCTCCGTCATGGCTGCACTGGAATGGGGGGTTCAAAGAGGGGTAAAACGTGACGCCCAAGAAAGCTCCGGAGCGGCCGCCCTCATCTTACAACTTCAGCAGTTCGCCGGAGAGCAACTTCCAGGGCCCGCGGCCGGGGCGTTCTATTGTCATTCAGGCAGGAGACGCAGCCACCGTCGCTCCCCCCCAAATGGACTTGACATGCATCTAGGCCTGGTCATTAATTCAACATCACTTTCTGGGATTTGTCACGGACGCGGTTTCTGTCTCAGCGCCGCCGAGCCTTCATTTGTTAAGTCGCAAGGCAACACTGACAGCGGTAAGTAATAGATGGGAGGTGCCATCATCCCGTTCGGCCCGGGGCGCCATTAAGGCTCCATTTTTCAGGAGGCCTAATGCAGTTTGCGCGAGTTAAAACGATAACCGGTATGATTTCCTGTCCGCTGAGACGCTGTCCGCGGGGCACGGACACGGGGGAACGGCTGGGACGCCAAGATGGCTGCAGCCTGGAGGAGATGATTCACGGGGGGCGGCGAAGAGACACCTGAACTGGGAAACTGTGGCTAGGAACCAGCAACAGAGTCAAATTCACCAGCAAGTCAAATTCACGCTGGTCATTTGGTTGAAATCCTCCATACATGGGCTGCTTTAATGTAAATCCCCACTACTGACGGGTGACTGGCACAGGTTACTTCACTGGAACGGGCCAAGAGAAGCAGGAACAGAGAGAGAGAGAGAGAGAGAGAGAGAGAGAGAGAGAGAGAGAGAAAAAAGGAGATTGCAAACATGAAAGCATTTCAATAGCTGCGGGGCTTTGGAAAGCACTGAGAACGGTTATTAATAGAGGAAAAAAAAAAAGGGCCGTCATCCGTGAAAACGAAACAAGGCGGGAGGTATGTACATATGCATGCCACATACAGCACGTGAGAGGAAAGGGCCCTTGGTTGTGCGAATGGCGTTTTGGGTTTTTTTCCTCTCGAGATTCATGATCTCCTCCGTCCCCGGCCACGGGACCGGGACGAGAGCGGCGGCTCATCCCGGAGAGAGCCGAGCCAGCCCAGCAGAGGCGAACTTCCCGCGGCCTCAGACTCCGAGAGGCGCCGACCCCGTTAGCGTTGCTGACAGGCCAATTATCTGGATGCGTCCGCTTCCGTCTGGCCAGGTGTGTGACGCCATGGCTGCCGGGGATGACGCGGCTCGGACGGGAGGGACGGGGACGCGCCGTTTGTTGTGCGGCCTTTGAAAGCGGCCAGCGGCCCTGGATAAAAGCGGGCCGGTCCAAGGGGGGGAGGGGGGGGGGGGGGGTGTTTCTGGTCCTCTGATGGAAAAACGGCAAAAGCAGCGGTACGATCCGATAACGATGACGGCTGCCCGATCACAGCAAGCGCCCCAATGTGCTTTGAAGGCTGGAAATTGGCGGAGGTGGGAAACGAGGTTAGAATGGTTTCGGATTTCTAATTTGAGTTTAGTTTTAATTAGTCGCCTCAACGGTAGGTTTGCTAGCGACCATTAGTTTCATCCTTCTCCGCATGCTTCGTTTGAGTTTGGTTTTGATAAGTTTTGGTACTAGTTTTAGTTTGTCACACTTTGTCGTCAGGTGCGTGATTCAAAAGACCAGAGTAAGAGCTGTGAAACAAAACTCACCGCGGTAGTAAACGAGAAAAAACGAGGAGTAAATAAACAAACCGTGAAGAGCCGTATGGAGCCTCCAGATCACGGATATCAATCGGACTTTGACTAAAACGAAGGGAGTTTTAGCCACAATTACAACACGTTTTAGTTAGTTTTTGTAAACACATAACACAATTTCGCTTGGCTTTTATTTTTTCTTTTAAGGATAGTTTTTTATTTTGGCTAACGAAAAAGTTTTTTCAGCTCTAGTTTTGGTTGTTTCGTTCGTTTTTATAAACGATAACGACCTCGGTGGGGGGATGGGCATTTGGGTGAAGCGATGGCGACACAGACCAAGCTTTGGATTCTACCAAAAAAAAGACGAGAAAGCTGAAACGAGAACGAGCCCGGTTCCGGTTGATCGATGGGCACCGCCGATGGACGGGTGAAGTACTGTACAGGGAAAAGGGGCACTGGAAAAACCTGTGTCGACACCTCAAACAGATTCATTCACAAGCCGAGAAAAGCGAGCAAACGAGGAAGGCCGAATAACCACAGGCCAGATGGGCAACGGTCTCAACTCCATCCAGTTAATAGGAGGAGGGGGGTGGGATCTGATGGCGATTAGCAGAAGGAGGGGGCACCAGGTGAGGAGGGAGGGTGTGAGGACTTCAAGGGAAGACGGTGAAGAGGAAGCAAAGAGGCGGGCTGGGAGGAAGAAAGGAGCTGCGTGACCAGGGATTGTCATATCCTCTCCCCCCCCTCCCTCTCTGAGACCCATCGGGGTGTGCTAATCTCCTCCAGGGTCGGGTAATTACAGCAACAGAAACCCCTTGCTCGACAGAAAGCGCGGCACGGGTGTTATTGAAGGCCGGCTGTTGATTCGCCTCCTCATAATCGGGCCCCTCCAATTACCCGCTCACGTTTCTCTCCCCCGGCCGCTCAGACGTCCACGGTTGCCATTCCCTCCAAGAAGCCGCGCACAACGCCATCGACCGGAAATCCACTACGGGAAAAGAAAAAAATCTTTCCACACCGGAGGATGGCTGCTAGCTCCGACCGGCACAGAGGAGGAGGAGGAGGAGGGGTTGGGGGGTGAACTTCTGGGACTTCTGGGAGGGCCAATTGATTTCCTCCTAACCATCCCTCATCCATATAAAAAAAAATAAACAAATGCTCCCAAATATCCCAAAAGCCACCGGCAGATATTGACAGGCCACACCTGTGGGGTCTTCGGGGAGGTTAAATGAGAACCGCGACCAACGTCTCAGCCGTGGGAACCTCTGCTCCCGATCCACAGCGGCTGCCGTCCTGTCACACCAACGGCCCCAGCGAGCCGCAGCGTTTTCGCAACGAGACCCGCTCACAGAGGTGCCCGGCGAGCAAGGATTTGTTTCTTTCCAGCCCTCGGAGGGATCCGAGTATACACGATATACAAAGCCGAGCAGGGGGACTCAAAGAGGAGGGCGCGAGCTTGTCCCGGGTCTGCCTCTGAGCCCCGTCACGTAAATGTTGGCTCCGGCAGCCACGACAGTGGCTTCCGACAGGGTGACGCGCTTCGGAGAGATCTGTGCACACAATGGCTCGGCCATAAACATCCGTAATTGGGAGGCGAGTTAGGAATGTGCCCCCCTAGGCCGAAACCGGAGAAAACAGCTCTGCTGCTGGGATCCTAGCGCTGTTCCAAGAGATGCTGATACTGTGCGCAAGATGAAAAACATGCTGAGCTCCAGAAAAGGCGCCTCTTCACACCCTTTGGAGCGCTCCGTTTGGAGCACAATCAGATGTCCCCGCGGTCCCATTGTGGCAAAAGCTCATATTCACTTAAGTCGCTCGAACTAAGCAGTTTTGGTTGGGGACGCTCCTGAAGAGGGTCTCGACCCCTCCCTTGCTGTCCTGGGTCCCCGCCGGACCACCAACGCAACGTTCTCTTTAATGAGCGAGCGCATACACACTCAGAGTCTCCGGCTCCTCTTCATTACGACAACCTTTGGGTTTTCTTTTTTTTTTTCCTTCTCTTTTTTTCCCTTCTGTGGGGATGCCTGACACAGCAGTGCTCATTGATGTCTTCCATATCCACAGCCGTGGGGACGATAAAGCGAGAGGAGAGGAGAGGAGGAGGAGGAGGAGGAGAGGGAAGGAGGTGGGAGAAGATGCGATCTGCCCTACGTAGCCTCAGCCTACACACAGACAAAGACCAGCAGCCACTTCAAAAGAGAACGACAGAAAGAAAGAGAGAAGAAAAGGAAAGGAGAAGGAGCCAGGCTCTCGGCTTTTTTTTCTCAGGATGGTCTCTGCGGGTTAATTAGAGCAGCGAGTCCCACCTCAGATCTGGCCTCAGGTAGCGTGCTACGCGTTCCCGCACGCATGCGGCTGAGGTGCCGGGCGCTCACAAACAGGCCGGGCCGGCGGCGGCGGCGGCGGATCCGTGCAGCGAGGCCCGCTGGAAACCAGCCATCCAACGCAATCACTGTCCGTCCGGCCCGCGCAGGCCCCATTCTGTCGGCTCGCCTCCCGGCCCCGTCCGCGCTCAGGTTGGCTCGAGTCAAAACCTCGCGGTGAAAGTCAATCTGTCTGGACGCCTCGCGGCGAGGGGGTGTGTGTGTGTGGGGAGGGGGGTCGCCAACCGGGGAGTGAAATTGTCATTGTGAGTTGTCAGGAAAGTGCCTTCTTGCAGCTGTGCGATTCAACGTGGCAGGGTCAGCGTGTTCAGATCGCTGTCAAGATCGCTTTTTTTCTCCTTCTTCTTCTTCTTCTTCTCATCATTCGGCTTTTTGTTAATCCACGACAAAGGTACACCTGTGAGCACTCCCCGCCTCACTCTATCCAGAGATGGAAACGTTCCTTGAGCAAGAAGAGGGAAGTCGAATAATGGTTTTATATGGAGTGAAGAGGCATTTGTGTCTCCTGAAGGACCTGAGTAGGTAGAACCACTTAGACCTGAACTAGAGCTAGAGGAGGGAGGGAGGTAGAGGGGCAAGGTAGAGAGAGAGAGAGAGAGAGAGAGAGAGAGAGAGAAAGGGTAAAGGAAATAAGTTACAAAGATAGAGGGGATGGATTCAAGGATGACAGCTGGCCGGGCACTTCATGCATCTGGCAGGGGGTGACTCACAGAGCCATAATGAAAATGCAGGGTGAGATCAGGATCAGAGCGAGAGAGGTCCCCATCCATCAAAGCGCTCCCATTGAGGAGAGGAAGCTTCAATGATAATGGCAAATATGTGGCTGTTCTGCTCTCCAGATGGAGCATTTCCACTTCCGCCGTAGCTTTGACTGGAAGACGCGGCCCGCGTGTTGTCGGAGGCAGAGGACTTTCCGCTACGCCTCGTTATTGAGCGGGGGTGTCGCGCTCGGACGTATAGACACACCCTCCTCTACCTCTCTCTGCTGGGATAAAAAAAGCGTGGTTTAGTGCGGGCGAAAGCCAAAGGTCACGGCACCAGCTGTCCTAACGGGCTGCCGAGAGGTATGGACTCTGCCTTTGACAAGGGCAACGGTTGCAAGTTTGTACGAGAGAGAGAGAGAAAGAGCGAGAGAGAGAGAGGGGGAGAGAGAGAGAGAGAGAGCAGAGTTACTGTTCAGAGACGAATTGGCTGTTGCCGGTGCCTGGATGGATGTGTTTGTGCGCTCTCGTATTGGAACAAAGGGCTTTCCGCGCTTCCTGCCCCCGACTTCCGCGGGGGCCATCATTTCTGTTGACTGCGTGTTTACCTCCACAACCGAGCTGCTGACGAGCGAGTGATAGCGAAGGTGGGAGAGGGCCGGAGAGTCGCGCGGCCCGCGGGCGGCCATACATCACGTGCGGCGGGAGTCTTCTCAGGCCTGCGCAGCGCGGGCCGCCGCCTCCTGGTTTACATCCTGAGGCGGAAAGAGTCGATCCCGGGCTGCTGGGTACCGGTGACGCAGCCGGATAAAGCCAAGATGTTGTCGACGCTTGAAGAAGAAAAAGCCCGATTGGACAAACTTGGGGCTTTGCCATTCAGTCACTGATAAGAGATAGTCAACTGTCTTTTTTGACAAGCAAAATGTCTGGCCTTTCAGAATCCGGAGACGGCGCGTTTTTCCCAGGGCGAGGCCGGGAAAGCTGTCGGATGCTCAAAAAAACAAAACAAACACAGGAAACAGAGAAACGGGTTCCTTGGTAGACAGGCGATGGCGTAATGACTGGCTACGGAACAAGCATCATCCCAGGGAGGCTCTTGGGCAAACGTGGAGCGAGGTTCACCGCTTTGTCGGACAGCTATTCGGCTAAGCGATTCCATTCGCTTTTTATTAGGGTTCGCACGGGGACCAGTTTCTGTTGGAATCGGGTCGTAAATAACGCGCCACTTAACGTCACGCCGGGTATCAAGTCCCCCCCCCTCCCCCGAGTGAACGCCAGCGTGGGATGAATGTGGGGCAAATAAACTCAGGGGCTCACTTCACCACTCTGACTGACACCGACGAGTCCTACCTTCTCCTTCCTCTGTCGGCAGCCCTCCTCCGCCGACACCAGGGTCTTGTAGTAGGCGCTGCGCTCGGCTGTGAAGTGCACCTTGGACAGCGCGTTCTCCACCAGCGCCACGGACAGATTCACGCCCTCGATGTGCAGCCAGCCAATGAAGTTCCCCGCTTTGTCCATGCTCTCCACTTCCACCTCCACCTGCAACAGAAGGAGAGGGGGAAGGGGTGGGGGTGGGGGTGGGGGTGGGGGTGGGGGGGGGGGGGAGAGAAGAGGTGGTCCGTTTAGCGCACCGTATGCGAGATCGGGTTTGAGATTCCGTGACGTGAAAGAAAGCAAAGGCGTGCTGGGGGGAGGGGGGAGGGGTTGGCCTTTTGAGGAGGCCCCATGCTGTTCTGGAACAGACACATCAATGGAGGCCGGTGAGCACCGTATCGATTTGATATAGACACACTCGCAGGTTCCCCACAAAGCCCCGAACACGCACGGATCCTCTTTCACTCCCGTGTTGGGAAACTCGTCCACCATAGGCATCCTCGTCCACCACGGGACGCACACTGTGCGCCGTCCACTCTCACTCGATCGAGCCCGTAAACGTCGTCGTCTCGCTTTTTCTGCGAGGTAAATCACGTGCAATTAGTGGCGGCCAGGCTGCGCTTCTCCCCCAAGCCAACAAATGAGGGCACCGCGACGGCCAACCCTGCTGACAGGGCGGGAAAGATCCCGCAACGTTTCCCAGGACGGGCTCCCACCAAATTCCGCCCGTTCGGGCTAATTATCCATTCATTACATTGTGTTTCATAAGTGATGGACGACCGGGGAAAGGAGGGGAGGGGAAAGAGAAAAAAAAAATCAATCGATTTTTTTTCCTCCTCCCCTACCCTAGCACCTCAGTCAGCGAGAAAGTGAGAGGGCAGGTGTGCCGAGGAGATAGGGAGAAGTCAGGCGATTAAGACTCTGGGCTGCTTAGCCTCGCGGCCACAGGGGAAATCTGAGGGGAATTAAGTTTGTAAACTGCTCTGCCTTGTTCTGGAGCGAAGTAAAGGGCTTCCGTTAATGAATGTATAATCTGTTCGATTATGAGGCATAAAATGGACGAGCCTGGCGCACGGCGGCGGCGGCGTGGACGTCGTACATTGCGGCTCCCTGGGAGCGGCCGCCGTTTGGATCAAGCCACGAGCGGGGGTCGCGGGTGACCCAGGAAGGTGCTCAGACGCCTCACTGTGATGCGGCACGTCGGTGCAGAGCCACGACTCAAAGCACTTCTGTCACCAAACGTGCGTCATGGATAACGCCAGCCATTTTGATAGGATGAGTCTGGATAATAAGTCCCGTAATGATCACCACCGTGTGAGACGGTCCTGTAAAGACTCCACAACCGGCCCTGAAAGTCTAGACCAGGGGTAGGCAACCAGTTCCACAAAGAGCCGCTGTGGCTGCAGGTTTGTGGTCCAACCAGGGAGCAGCACACCTGATTTGGCTTATTCAATCAACTGATCTGAGTCTTCAGACAGTTGATTGGTCAATCTGTGTGCTATGGATGGGTTGGAACAAAAACCTGCAGCCACAGCGGCTCTTTGTGGAACAGGTTGCCTACCCCTGGTCTAGACTGTGATACGATCTAAGACCACCCATCCTCGCCCCTCACTCATTGCCATCTCGTTCTACTCTTCCCATGTTAACTCCCCTTGTCTCCAAATGC
This sequence comes from Karalla daura, assembly GCA_029224185.1. Lineage (NCBI taxonomy): Eukaryota > Metazoa > Chordata > Actinopteri > Chaetodontiformes > Leiognathidae > Karalla > Karalla daura. The sequence goes on along the minus strand of CM055209.1, from coordinate 11,478,312 downwards.
AGAGGCAGTTGCATAACCGGGCTATTAAAGAAACCACTGGTCCTCCAAGCAGCCAAATGTCAAACTGGGAGGTGGGCGAGGGCTGTGAAAATAAGAAAAATGTAAAAAAAAAAAAGAAGAAGCTATAATGGCTACAATCAACTGTCACAAATACCAGGACGGAGGCAGGGGCAGAGCGAAAATAAAACAACACAGGCGACTAAAAACAACACTTGCGGCCGGGAACCAGTCCAATTTGGGAGAGGAAAGCGAAAGCGCCGTTTCCGGATGAAATCTGTTCCACGCAACTGATTCGAAATCTTCTGCAAAAGTGAGATCAATACAGCCTGCACGCCGAGAGCCGCTAAACCCGAAGACACTACTATGAAAGCGAGGCGGGGGATCGAAAGATAACGCCTCCGACGGCCGTTTTTAGCCCGTAGTCACTCATTAGCTGGGCGATGCATCGAGTCACCTCCACGCGCCGCAGCCACGGAGACTCCCAGCCCGGGTCAAGGAGAAGCCCCCCCCGCCCTCTCTCTCTCGGCCCATTCCTCAAAAACCGCATGTCGATGTCGCGCACGCAGAGAAACGTGATGAATGTCACAGATTACCTTGCAGAGGGTGCAAACACGCGACCTTCCGGGAGGAGGGGGGGGGGGGGGGGGGGGGGGGGGGGCAAAAGCGAGCGCTTCAGATAACCGAGGCGCGCGGTCTCACACTCCCTCCATCGGTGTTGTTCCCACGCCGGCTACGCCCCGAAACTTCATTTACCACATACGGCCGACCACCTTACGGAGGGAACATGGGAGCGCCACCATGGCCTGACCAGAGGGGCGTTGGAACGGCACACGGCATCGATGATGACGGGCTCGGCCGAGGACTGTCAGCGATACGCTGGACTGGAAGCAAAACTACGGGAGGAAATAAGCGTCTATTCATAGGTTCAGATATCAAGGTCAGCGCCACGGAATCTCAGAGATCACAGATGTTAACGTTAGACAAACGTGTAAGACGGTGGAGGAACGAGGATCTTGTGCCTAATGCGGAAAATTGACTGATAATGGATGGATTACTCGATGAGTCACCTCCAAAAACGTCAACTTCCGTCCTCACCACTCTTACTGTGCTTTGAAATGATAATCGATCAATGAGAATCAAAGGCGCAGAGCGCCACGGGGGAACGCTCCAGCACGTCCGGCGGCTTTCCTCCTCGGGGCGACGGCGCCCGACTTCTACGGGCGCACCAAATCCGAGCCGGTTTCCCCCCTCGAAGCAAATTGTTTCGGTCACAATGCAGCGAGGACAGGCGAGGCGGAGTGGAAACCGCTCTGAGTGGAGCCCAGATGGTTCCCAGCGGAGGCCTCCTCCGAGCCAAGATGGCTCCCGCTGGAACACAAATGGGCTCTGGTAATCTCATAAATGCCGGGATTGTGTCGACACAGTGGACGGGGGGGGGGGGGAGAGAAAAAAGGCAAAGCGCACGTACGCTCAAAGCCTCGCATGTGTGCGCGCAAGCACACACACACGCATGCACGCACGCACGCACACACGAAGACACGCGCGGCCATTCACGAGTACAAAAGACCAAGCCATTTGGTACCGCTGAAGTGAAACCTGGCCCGAGGGCATGTTTTAAAACTGCAGCAGATTTAATTCACTTAGCTGTTTGAAAGTGAATAAGGGGAAAAAAAAAAAAAAAAAAAAAATCAAAAAAAGACTGCGGCAGGCGACGCGTCACGCCGGAGCCGGACCCCTGCACTCCCAAGACAATGAGAGGGCGCAACGTCAAAACTGGCGAGCCGCGGGATTTCCCTCAGAACAAAACGTCTTCGGGGGCCCCGAGGGGGACAGCGGCAAACGGAGGAACGGCCAGGAGAACGGCGCGGCGTGTCCGCCGTGCGTGTTCAAGCCGTTCCAGAGAGGTCCAGAGCTCAATTCAGCCACGGCCCCGTGCATACGTTATGCGGTCCCGCATACATAACGCCGGGCGCGGAGGAGATAAATCTGTCAGTCAGGGCTTTCAATCACCGCCGAGCGCAACTGTTAGCGCTCCTGTTTTTAATCCCGCTTTTACTGCGCATCCCAATAACTAGGCCCCGCTCGTAAAAGTTTAAGGGCTATGACGGCGGCGAGCGCAGCCTCCGTCCGGAGGGCGCTCCGGCGGCGCGGTGGCGTGACGGAGAGACGGGGGGGGGGGGACAACGAGAGCGAGACAAACAGGCGGAGACGTTTTGGCACGTCTTCCCTGGTTCTCATTAGGCGAGAGGGAGGGTGGCGGCTTTTATGGCTACCGCGCCGCCACTTAGCTGGGCTCCCTCCGCTCCTTGGACTGTCCGTCCGCATCAGATCAAAGCCCAAACATCACATACGAGTGTAAGAGTGAGCGAAACAAGGCAGGTGGATAATATTCATGTGGTTACGTGTGAACGCTCGAGCAACCCCCCCCCCCCCCGACTGATACGGCGAGGTAGGCGCGTGTTAGGACCGGCTCCCATCATACCTTCTGCCTGACTCGGAGGAAACGGACAGAGCGATGGATGGACCGAGTGAAAGTCAAACGGAGAAGAGAGAAAAAGAAAAGAGCCAGTCACTCCCACCCATAGCCCTTTGCTCGTCCGGCAGAATGAGCCATTCATCAAACTGAGCCTTGGAGAAGATTGAGGGAGCGATGCGAAGGTGTGTGCGTGTGTGTGTGTGTGTGTGTGTGTGTGCGTGAGCGCTCTCTGGCAAAGAGATCAAACCCGTTCTGGCCAACGAACTGTCCTAAGCTCCAAGGTGAGGAGAAATGCAAAAATGCGGACGGTGATGAAATAATGATCACACCCCGATTCCTATTCCGAACCTTCCCTACGGAAGAATCAATAGGCGTTTACTCAGGACCCATGACCGCCACATGAAAAGTACAGTTGGTTCCACATGACAAGCAGCCTTTGTCAACATGCGGCTTTAAAGAGGAGAGACTGAGCATGGACGGGCCCGCTCCCCTGTGAAAACTCCATTTGAGCGGGCCCGTCCAACACAACCGGTCCATCATCTCCCAATAGAGTCGCTCCTGGCGTCTCATCGGGCCCGTAAAGGACGCGTCTCCAGCCGGACACGCGTCCGCGGCTTTGATCAGACTCCAACCGAAAATCAATACCCCGAGGGAAGGTGTTCCCGGTGGGCGGAGATAATTAATCCGGCCTAAATGGAAAACTGAATCAAAGTGTCCTGGACGACAGATGAGCGCCGGGCCAGGCAAACAAACGGGACGACCGGTGCGAGGTGATAAATGCGTTACTAATGCCGCAGCCGGAGTTGCTAAAAGCCGCGGCGGCTATGCGGGCGGGAGCTTGGACGCGCTCCACAGCGACGCTGGGAGTTCGGTTCCGGAGAGGACGCGACTGGGCCGGGGCATCACGAGCAGAGAGCGGGGGTAACACCCTCCTCACGGCACCGACAGGGTGGACGGCGAAAGACAAAAGCTAACGATGAACGCTAACGTCTATGATGGGAGAGATGACAGGATGCGGAGAGGCGGTCCAACAAGCTGGAGCTCTCTGCTCGAACGTTAAGGTTTTTAGCATTGGGCCGCTGGAAGCACACGGGCCGCGGACGCGCTTCGCCCCCTTAAATTTGTCCCGCAGCCCATTATCAATAGTGCTGCCATTACCAAGGTCCATAAACTGCTGTTAGTAGAGCGCGGCGCGGCCGGGACACGGGGGCATGTGCAAAATCAAAACGGCCATTTGGTGACGCCGACGGGCACGCTCTCTCTCTCGGGCGACGCGCCAAAAAAACAACACAAACACGAACCCAAAAAAAAAAAAAACACAACGGCCCCTCGCTTAGCATCCACGTCGCGTCCAGGATGCCCGGGAATGGAGCGGCTAAACGTGTTAGCATGTCAGCTGCGGTGGAACGGAGAGGGGAAAAGGCCAGCCGGTTCTGGGAGAAATCTATAAATATAGATCACCTTTAAAAAAGAGGGGGGGGGGGGGGGGGAGAGAGAGAGAGGGGGACAGAGAAGAATAAATGAATGAATTAAACAAACCGCCATCGATCCCTTAATGGCATAGATCAGGCAAGGATGTAAATAGCCTGTTAATGGGGCCGGTAATTTAAAAGGGGGGGGGGGGTGGATCCTCACATGGGGATATGGCAGGTGCAGCCGGCGCTGGGCGGAGGCGCGCTGGCTGCACCAGGCCGATGACCCGCGCGGCCCACGCTGCAGAAAGGGGCCGGCGTGCTGGAAACGGGTCACCAGTCATCGAACGGTGGCAAAACAGTGGGCAGTGAGAGCGATCCCGCTTCTGTCGACATCGGCTAAAATGATTGACCCACATTCTCTCCCCCGCGCGCACGTGGTGAGGGGAGTACTACCGTTGTGTGTTAAATCCAACATGGAGCACTGGAAAAACTGGACGGTTTGCAAGGGGGAAAAAGGAGAGAGAGGGGGGAGAGAAAGGGGGGGGAGATAGAGAGAGAGAGAGAGAGAGAGAGAGAGAGAGAGAGAGAGAGAGAGAGAGAGAGAGAGAGAGAGAGAGAGAGAGAGAGGGGGCGATGTGAGGTGACGGACGCGCTCACTCCATCAGATAAAACGGAAGAGAACAGTCTGCTGACATTTTAATTTTTGGCTAGCAGTGGGATTTCAGTTTATCGGCTTGTCCGCACAAGTTTTTTTGTCCACCCCCCCCTCATTCTTTAAATCCAAGAGGGAAAAGGCGACGACATGAGCGACGCTAAGACGCTGGGACTCTGGGCATGGGAAAGGTCGGGCGAGGTGAGCCGAGGCCTCCCCGTCTGTCCTCCTCAGCTGGCGGGACACCTGAGCGCGCTGGTCATCGACTGGCCCCGCTCTGGTGAGCCAGCAGCGCGGCCGAGCTCCGAGCCAAGGGCCAAACCTCTGGCACCGACCGCCTCCAAACTAGGTTGGTTCATTAACTGGCGGACGGCAGGGTCAGGACAAACAGCTATTTGTCAGACGTTGATTGAGTTAATCCCGGGGAGAGGCGGGCCGGGGAAATATGATGGAAAAACGCGGAGAGAAAAAAAAAAGAGATATGTGTTCGCCGTAACACATCAAAGTGTTCCCCGGCACGCTGAAAATGAGGGATAAGCACTTTAAAGCTGTGAAAACTGAACCGGGCTAAAACTGAGAGCTCTGAAACTGAGCTTTTAGACTGCATCCTTCACTCACCGCCCAAGCAAAGGAGGCAGATGGCTGGACACGGCTTGGGATGGTGACGGGAGGGCCTTCGCTCACCTCGGCCTGCAAGTGGGGCCATTGTGCCCCACCCCCCACGGGACAAGAGCTCAGACCCGCTCTTTAAGACAAGCCTGGTCCCAGAACCATTGTCAACGGGCACAATGTAAATACAACTGAAATGAAAGATTAAGTTCCATCTATGGTTGAAAAAATAAATGCATCCCCACATGCTAAGCTGCTTACAACTGCATTAGAGTTTTACGAACCATTTACGGGGCATCTCATGCATATAGTCCATCGCGGTGCACCGCAACTTTCCTTCACACATAAACAAGAAGCAGATGGCATACGACTTGCAAATTGAGCGTGTTCTCCACTTTAAGGTGGGGAACGGCCTGACCCCAGCAGGATATCGCGGTTCACAGTTGCTAACTGCAGAGCTGAGGTGTCTCTCGGTCTGGTTGTCTAAACGAGTCTGTGGCGGACGGACACTTCTGGGGCCCGCAACCCTTCACATGCCCACACAGTCTGCCGTTATAACAGCAGGTAGCAGGTACAACACAGAGTAAGTGGGGAAGCAGCTGGACCTGCGGGCCCTCAACTCGTCCTTCCAACACCTCTTAGCGATGGCACAATCAACATCGTCTTTGGAGAGTTTGGACCACTTCTTTTTTTGGGTGAGGATCACATTGCGCACCGTGGAGACGGCGCGATGTACACCGGGCTGTTTGTGTTTGTGTGTGTGGGCGCACTGGAGCGTACGCACCCTCCCAAGGTGATCAATGTGACTCAGGGGGTCCCATGCATCACTGTCAGTGGCAGGCTGCTGTCTGTCGGCGGCGGAGTGGGGGAAAAGTCAAACGGCTTCTCTCATGGTCAGGGCCATTAACCGTCAGGCAAACAAGCATGATCCCCGCCATTAAACCTGCCCGATGTTCATTAATGAGTTTTTCTTTCATCAATAGGCAATCGACGTGTGCCCTGCATCGCGGTTCTGACAGAACCGGTGGACAACGGGAAGTGGGTGGACAGGGTTGAGGGGGAGAGCGAGGCAGAGGCTGAGAGTCGGCTGGAGGAGTCAGCCGGGCCTCCAGGAAAGGCGAGGCAGGAGACAAAATCACTTGGCATCGTTACCACCTCCTCCAATCCATTATTATATCCGGCCATCGCTTGCCTTTCAAGCTCGGATCAAACTATTCTCACTCCACACGGCACAGGGGAGTTGTTGAGTAAAAGGAAGGAAAAAACTGAAGAAAATGAAACTTTGCCCTTGTTCTATGGTCATGGGGTGTTTGTAAGAGTGAAGATGTCGACACACAGGCCATCATTTCTACGTGATCGGTCTCATCAACAGACTGAATGACTTGAGTCAAATGCATGCTCGCGTACGTTTCATGGACAAACGGTATCATCTTGCCATTTCCTATCAGATCCGTGCATGCAACATTCATAGAATTCAATGGTGGGGAGCCGTCGTAGAAATTTGCTCTTTACAAAGCTAACTTCAGATTCAGGATTACTTGTCTAAAGTGACACCTAAAATAACACTTTTGCTCGCTGCAATTGTTGTGGCCCACCATCTGTCCTCGCTGTGTGAAGAACTTATTCACACTTTAATTATTCAAGTCTATAGTGGAGGCTATGGCAGGCACAGAGGAAATGTATGAGCAGAGGAGCTAAGCACAAAGGAGAGCTCTGAAAGACTTATGAAGGCCTCATGAAAAATGAGTCAATAATGAGTCGATCAGAGCAGGAGCTGGTGTTGTCCTCTGCAAACGACCCGGAGTCGACGATCAAACTGAAGCAAAATATTAGGGTTCTCCAGCTGGAGGTAGTGCTGGGCATTTTAAGTGGAGTACAGCACTGTCAGAACGAATCCGTCCCTTAGCCCGTGACATACAATGGAAAACAACTGGATGACTTCGCATTTCCCTCGTCACGTGAGCTCCATTTATTGGTGGGTATGGACAATGGGAGCACTATCCATTACAATTACGCGAGCTTGATCATTATGGTAGGAGTGAAGCTTGGTATGTTTTTAGAATTGATCGGCCGGAGCTTGTAAAACAAGCACGCGAGGAAGGTCACGCTGAATCGTGTCAAAAGGAAATGGTCTCTGGTTGCAACCTGCAGGCCATTGTGATGCTCACTGACCTTTATGATCTTACTTTTCTGTCATTTCCCCCCCAAAGCCACAACATGTACAACAATTGGACACCATGGGGGTTTGACGAGTCCCAACACGGTGAAAGGGTCACTGACACTGAGTAATGCAAGACCAGTGGCGATGTAATGACCGACTAGATTTAACAATTGTCCGTCTCTCCCCTCCCGTCCAAGCGGATCAATAGTGTTTTGAGGAAGCCTGATGCGGGGATGCCACATTGTACCTTCATACGAGCTCTCGCTTGAATTATTTACCCAACCAGGGCTGCAGTGGCCCAACAAATCGGCAATATTTATACGAGTGTCTGTTCTTAAGGAGGTTAGATCGGGGAAAGGGGAGCATATCATAAAACCTGCTGTCTCTGGGGAAGGTTTTAGGACGGGGGAGAGAAACTGGAAGAGTCAGCAAACCTAATCATGCTAAACCTGCGGCTAAATTAGTTTATAGATCCTTTGTTACCCAGATGAAAGCATGGCTCACTCTTTGCACTGCACAAGTGTAAGAGCAAGGCTCTGCATTGGTCCTTAACAGCCTGGTTATTAAAATCAATACCAGCAATAACTACAATCCATCTCATTTTTAAGAGGGGGGCGACGTGGCCTGCCAGTCGATGAATATTGAGCTACATTTGTAATATTACTAATGTCATATAATTCCTCTTAACTGGGCAGTGTAAGGGTGGAGGTGGGAAAACAGAAATTGAACTGGGCGAGGAGTTATTGAATGGCTGTTAAAAACAAATGTCAAACAGCTCCGTGAGAGTTATTACTTGGACAGACTTTTCATCTTTTCGTCGACAAACCCCTGGAACGATATATATTCAAATGGCAGCGGAACTATGGAGCGACGGCGGCTCCTGGCACGTTTGGGAGAGACACTCTAATCAGATTTTTAAGCATTTTTCACTCGGTTCCCAGGTGTACACCGTGTTCTGGACTGATACACCCAGCCTCTCGCGGCCCAGGGATGTTGGAACGCTATGAGAGGTAGGAGTCCAAATCTCCAAATCGCTGCCTGGAGCCACGAGTGCTCGGTGGGAGCAGTCAAGCCACATTGAACACATTCAGGGGTGGCCAAAATGATTGGAGGGGGCATCGAGCCACATTATATCTCAAAATGACAGCGTTGCTTTCTTGTCAATCCATTTGCCCACACACCTTCGAGTGCATTACCAATAAAGGCGGCCATTATTTCTGCAATCATTGTACTGCAGCAATGCTACCTACTTTCTTCCTGAATGGGTAAGAAAGAATGCTGAATGACAAGCCTTATAAATGCGATTGTATCAAGCACAGTGAAGAGTTGCGGCCTAAACTACAGGCTTTGGTCGTTGGTTGGCACACAGGACTGCATCTCCCCATCAGCCACAGGAACATGACAGGCACCAATATGTACTTTCCAGTAGTTGGAGGCAGGGACAGCCTGCGCAGCCATATTAACCTGAACCTGCGCTGCTTCTATTGCTCCTCTATTGCTCGCCTCATTGGCTCAGTAACAAGACCCCTCCAAACTGTTGGCGGCGGCGACACGTGTAAGAACGGAGGGCAGGGGCATGTACCTGTCTGCTCTGTCAACTCACGCCACACACAGGGACATCCACCACGTGAGCAGCCGTGCATGCACGTCTTCTCCATTAATAGTGGGTTAAGAGCCGGACGAAACGGTAACGGGATCACGCCGCTATAATTCAGATTACGTTTCCCTGTGCGTGAGAGGACGATGCTTGTAAGGGAGACATTGGAGCACAGGGCTCCAAATCAGGACCGCATACAGACAAAAAATAAGCGTGATGCCTCTCAATCTTTTATTGTCTACCGGCTGAAAGTACTTTAATTTCTACAAACTAACGAAATTAACGAGACACATCCAACAAGCGGCATGTGTTTGGAGAGCCGGCAGTGTTGAAACCAAAACGAAAAGAAAATGTCCAGAGCGGTGTGAAAAATATTTCTGCACCCACCGGCCTCGTGGTAATGTCATTTGGACTCCGGTGACCCCAGGGGGGGGAAAGATGGCGGGCGAAAGCGAGAAGGGGGCGCGGGGACAATCACGGCCGAGCCATCATCATTTGTCTCCGCCTCCTTTTCTATCCTCTTTCGCCCGTTGACGCGGCAAATGGCACAGCCAGCCTGTGTCACTCAAAAAGCCATTTCTGTCCTCCTCCCCGGCCCGGCCGGCGCTGACAGAGTGAGGGAATGAGCGGAGGGCAGGGAAAAAGGGGGAGGAAAAGCGCCGACAGAGGCATTTTTCAACATGGCTTTCCGTCAATTTCCGTGCGCCTGTCAGGGCGGGAGGCGGCGCGCCGCCCGGTTGCTAGGCTGCTTGGAGAGTCATCAGGCAGAGGTTGAGGCCTGAGCGTGGGCAGAGCGGTGGGGACGAGCCGCTGGAGAGGTGCTCCACGGTGCTGGGAACCGGCGTGTGTGGCAAGGGGTCGTCCGGCGCGGGGAGCCCGCTGGACGAGGACACCATTTCCCCCGGACTTATTTCGGTTCCGCGCGTCATTTCCAAAAGGGGCCGGTTTCAGAGACGCGCCCAGAGGAATACGCTTGGAGACCATTACGGGGGGAACATTACAGCCAGTGAAAATGACGGCACGAATCTATCAAATCAACAGGTAGCCAGAGATCATATATTAATAGGAAGTGATGATGTGGGCCCCAGTCGGGGGCATACATTATGGAGGACCTCGAGACAAATCATCTCATCGAGATGATTCAATTTTGGCAATCCTATCACACAGTTCAACCGCACAAACGGCAACCTGGGATCAACAAATGGGAAGGAGACCTGGAGAAGGGTGGTGCGCCTCTATAGAGGGACAGCGGAGGCGGGTCAGTCGGGCGCCTCGCGGTCGGCCTGTGGGTGAACTGCACATAATAACTCGTCAGCAAATGTGATTTTCCTCCATTTCCTTCCCTGCGACAGCAGCGCAATAAATGGCACCTGGCGGTTAATCGGATCAGCGCGGTGTCAGATAAAACAGGGCAGCCGTTCTGCGCCTGTGCCTGCTCAACAGGTCTGCCTTTCGCAACCTGCCACTCGCCAACAGAGGCGAGGTTTGAGGACTGGGAGGATGCTCAATGTCCCTCAGCACTTGGACAGCACTGACATCTGAAGTTGAGGCTTTGTTCTCTTTGCACCTTTCGCTTCAACCGCCGAGAAGCTAGTGCACTGACCAAACTCCCGCACACACAAAACGGCAAGTATCAGAAGACTGTCTGCGCTGTGCTGACTGCATTTAAAGCCATGACAAAGTTTGTGGAAAGGCAGGTTTACTCTACCTGTTACTGCTAATATCGGAAGTGAGCCTGCAATCCACAACAAAGCTCCAAACCCAACACCCTCACTTCATCATTTCTCTCTGACTTTGTTCCAATCATCGCTCTCCTCCGTTTTTCTCTCGGCCTTGTAGTGAGGAAAGGAAAAAAGGAATGGGTGCCAAACGCAAAACTGGGCCTGCGGACGCCACAATAACGAGGGGACGGGATAGAGAAATGGGGCTAACGTTTGCGGAATGAGACCGAGAACGTGTGAGAGAAAGGAAAGGAGGTGTGAGTGGAGGAGTGAGGGAGGAGGAAAAACAATGAGAGAACACTTACAAAAGGCCACAAACGGTGAAACGGTGTTAAAGGCACGACTTGCAACACACACACACACACAGGCTTTCCATGCCTCCTCTTCCTGCCCCATAAGACCAGAGAAACACAGATGCTGCTAATCAGCACCACCTCGGAGAGGACATGCTCCGGCTCGAGGACGCACAGAAATAGATGCAAGATGCAGGCCAAGCAATTAAAGAGGCAAAAAAAAGAAAAAACCTGAAGTCTAATTCAACGATTTGCCCGTCACACAGGTATCATCGCGAGGCATCACTCAGATCTCAGACAATATAGCAGGGTGCTCAATGCCTCCCGCCCAGAGACGGAGAGAGAGCGAAAACACTGAAGATCCTCCAAATCAACTTCTAGTACGTCAAACCAGTTCCGTCCACGGCTGGTTCCCTTGGCACGAGGCGAACAACGAGTCACCGGTGAATCACCGCTGCGCTCTCTCTTCCTTTGCACAACACCTCCGGGGCAGAGGCTTGCGTCAGCGCCTCGGCCTCGCTCGCCGTCCCTCCTTTTCGGTCACGGGCGACCCGCGCAGGACGTCCTCGGACCAGGCGATGTCACAGGACCCGAATGAATGGCATCTTTTTTTTTGTCGTCTTCAGAGGGGCACCGTCGCTATGGTTACAAGTATCCTGGTCGTGCACACCATCAGCCGGTGGCCTTTTTTCTTTTCCATCTCATCGTTTCATCTCAACGCTCGTACGCACGCGGGCACACGACCGAGGACAAGCGTGCGTTTTGTTTTCCCCTTTTGCAAAAAAACCCCCCCAAAAAAACGAGCCGGCACAAGGCGTTTCGGATGCATGCGACTGTGCGCTTGACGCGTTTGGCGAGAAAAGGCGGCAGGTCCCCGCAGGAGGGCTTTTAACACCACCAGGTGTGCCGTGTGGCAATCGCGCTCCCAAATAGGACGGATAGGACGGCTCGCTTCAAAACAAGCAAGCTGTGCACACGCACAGGCATGCACTTCAAATTCAATTTGGAGAACGTGGCCACGGGCAGACGCAGACGACCCGCCACTGTGTCACGCAGTTGCGAGCTTGTGGCCGGAGTTCCACGCCGCCTGGATACCCCGACGGGGCGGGGCACCTTTCAAGAAGCAAAAGCCCGTGCCCGCGGGCTGCCGTCTCGTGGTGTTTGGGCCGGGCGAGCGAGTGGGGAGCTCGATTGTCTCCTAAAAAAGCAAATTCGAACCGGCGTGTCTCTGCGGTTCCATCAATCCCCAGTTATCCAGTGCTGCGTGCAGAGCGGGCACCGGCAGAGGGACGGATGGGAGAACGGTGGCGGGAGACGAGAGCAAACAAACGGCGGGTCTCGAAAGAGGTCACGTCATGTCAGCACAGCCATCTCCACTGTGCACGGGGAAATGCAAACGCAGGCACTCCTAAGTTTCGCTCGCACCGTGTTTGGCAAACACAACAGTCTGACTGAACACGCAACACGTGGACAAAGACCCGCGGCTATTCCATGTGTTGCCTCACTCTCCGGCGTTCCGGTGTCTACTTAGGCAAAGTTGTGAGCTCCCACTCAGATGTGTTGAGTAATGGACGGCCAGGACAAAACAGCAGGGGAGCAGGGAAATGATCGAGATCTCGTTCCACGTGAATCATCCCAGCTGAGCTGATCGGGAGTTCACGGATACGGATGAGAGATAACAGGTGGCTCCGTCATGAGAGGATGACCGCACCAGCAATCTTTGCTCAGCCTCCAAACGTGAGAGCGCTCAATGTCGCGTCTTTTTCGAGCAGAAAAAAAACATGCATCTCACCGTTTGCCCGTTGTTGTCGATCACTTAAAACGGCAGTGAAAAGGGGCTGGGGGGAGGGGTGGGCCCATTGAAATACAGCAGAAGGTCCAAAGTCAAAATGATAATTTTCAGTGGCTTGTCAAACAATGAGTGGCAGGAAAATGAAAGTGAAATCAATGTCTGCCTTGGGAAATTACCGCTGTTCATCCATGTGTCAAGCCAGTCCCTGTGTGCGGGGTGAGGGGTTATTATGGAAGGGAGAGGGGGGGGGGGGGGGCTGGGGAGAGAAACCGGGCCACACACACCAATAAACACAACTGGAGTGCAAGTGACCCAGACCGAAGCCGTCAGTGAGGGAGCAGAGAGCGAGCAGCAGCGGGGCGACTCGTAGGCAGCGGCGGCAGCAGCACGGATCTATAAAATATCAAATATCTCGCCGCCAACACCGATAGAACAACAAGGAGCCAAAGCTCCAGAGGCTGCATGCATGGAACTTAGGGGACGCACGTGTTGCAGCTGCTGATACAACCGTGGCAGCTTTCACTGCGTCTCCTTGATTAAGTGAAATTTCTCCGTGTTTAAAATGGTTTTAGAAAAAGGTTTGTGTTTGAGGGGTAGCTTTGCACTCCATCCGGCCTATTCCCCCGGTGTCATGTTAAATCTTAACATCTCGCGGTATTTGGAAAAGCACGGACGTTTATCTGCGTGCGTACACGCATTACTTTTGCTCCAGATGCTGGGGATTGGAACAGGGAAGGCATGGCTGCTGTAAAACCAGCGGTTTTTGCTCTGGCGAGAGAGGCGGAAATCGCGTACTGCCGCTCACAATCCCACATCGTCTCGAGAGCGGCTCGTGATACTGCATCGGCGGGTGGGAACGCGCGGCATCAAAAAAAAAAAACTGCAGCCAATTGACTTCTCGGCGTTCGGCTCAGCAGAAACGAAGCGGGAAAGTGCTTGCTCCCGAGCAAATCGCGGCCCGCTCCACGCTGTGCGGATGTGGCGGCGGCGGCGCTTGCACGCCCGTCATCAGATTCGGAACGCAATTTACGCGAGGTTAGCGCACGTGCCTCAAAACGGAGGCGCACACATGTCAGCCGGATGTCTACCCTTCCACCAGTCGCCGATTTCCATCCCCCACACACACACATACACACACACCCCCCCGCACAGGGCAGGCCAACCACACCGTTTTTAATCCCCAAAGCTATGCAGAAGTGCTAACATGCGAAAAGGGATTAAAGGCAAAAATACGGCTGTGTGTGCATGTGTGTCGCAGATATGCCTGCATTAGCAAGATTTCATACAGCGGCCAGATGCAGAAGGGAAGCCTTTCAGCGTGGCGGGCTCGGGGCACGCGGTCAGATTTGTTTCGTTCGTTCCAAATGTTCCGGCGTTTCCGAAACGCGCGCGCAGGTACGTGCCACTTCCGTCTCGGCACTTCCGACGCTCGCGCATGGACGCAGAGGAGAGACAAAACGAGCCTCTTTGGGGGAAAACGAGTGCGCGAGGTCCCCGGGAGCAGACACGCGTTGCCATGCGCCAGAGCTGGGTGGACATCCGGCCCTCGGCTCTCCTCGGCGGCTGTAAGCGGACTGAGTGGGAGGACCGGCTCTGATAGAATGGACTGCCGTGTTATTGACTTCAATTTAGAGAGTGCTTCCCGCTGCCGCACCCCCCGCCACCCCCTCCAACCCCTCCCCCTCCCCAGCCCTCCTTCCTTCCATAGCCAGGACCCCGCTTGGCCCCCCTCACCCGCAGCCCACCTCCAGGGGATAGCCCCGACCGCGCTGCGACAGAAAACACATTTAAACGAGGTCGTGCGGGGTCTGGCGTTGGGGGGTCCGCGTGCTGTGTGAAGGGTGGCTACTTTTTCCCCTTTGACCCACTTTCACATGCTGAAACCATCCGTGTTTTTTGTTTCGTTTTTATCGGCACTTAACAATAATGTCAACGGCGACTCGGGTGACTCTCTCTCTCTCAACACCCAGCCCTCCCTCCCTCCCTCCCTCCCCTCCCTCCCTCCCTCCGCTTTGTCTCCTACCTGCTTGAGCGGACAGCTGCTGGAGTGTCGTATTGTTGGAAGCTGCAGGTACATCGGCGCTGAACATTTGACGCTGCGCTGGCTGCGCTCATAGATTAGACACACTTAGCTTGGCTTCTCAAATCCCCAGTATTGGTGGGGGTGGGGGGGGTGTGTGTGTGTGGGGTGGGGTGGGGGGGTGGAGGCAGACAGACAGCGGATCTATCGCACAGGAAAAAATAACTGGCAGCAAGGTGAATAGTTGTATTAAAGAATCGCCAAACGACAAATCCCCTGTATACACACACAAACACACACACACACACAGGCATATATGGATATACAACCGCCTCCTTGTGTTTAGGAACTGTCACAACAGTTACCTCTTCTTTATGCTGCGTGGAAGGTAGCTGGTGGACACGGAGCACACTGGCATCGACCTAATGAAATACAGTATCACAGGAGCACTCCGGGGGGAGATTTCGGTACGGAGAGACATGATGCTGTCCGGCGGACAGCGCCGCGTTAATCTGGGTGCGGTCAGGTGGATTTGAAGAGATGAAAAGCCGTTTCATTCTTTGCTCCCGTCCCTCTCTGTCCGCGCAGTAACAGGCCGCAATAAAAACTAATCCTCCCCCCGACATGAAGTCTGATGGAGATTCGGGGATTAACAGGTCCACAGAAATAACACATTAAGGGAGGTAATTGTCGCTGTGGTTTTCAGGAGCGGAGGGTATTTGAAGGTGAAGGTATCGTGAGGACGAGAATGTGGGAGATGGTCGCCCCGGCTAAAACAAGAGATCTGGGAGGATGCTTGGTTCAGTCACCACTCCGGAGATGGAAAAGCAGTGCAAAATGGTCTGGAGGCAGAGATTCAGTATCTCGCCGATTTCATTTTAGAGATTCTTGCAGCGCTACATGCTTGATCCAATTACCTCTTACAGCAGAGATTTCATATTTACTGTAAAGAGCTACACAAAAATCGGGCAAATAACATCAGCACCAAGGCAAACAAGATGAAGCGTTTGTTAGTATGCACAATAAAGCTCTCTTCCGGCCCCTAATTTATCTTATAAAAATAATGACGTTAGGTGAAACACTGTGGAAGTGATATAAAATCCTAAATACGGGATGCTGCTGCAGAGTAAGCGACCGGGTAGCGGGGAACTTTGTTTGTCCAAGCCAAGGACATAAAGGCAGGAGAGGAGGGAGGGGAGGATCCGAATGAAGACGCTATCTTTGCTCCCAAGGAGCTTAAAGTCTGGGAAGATTTAGCGGCCCCCTCTGCGGTGAATTACTATGTTTTTACCTTCACATTGCTCAGAGAATGGGACATCCATTTCCTACAGCCTGGCAGTTGGCAAGGCAACATTGTGATGAACGCACATACGGCGATGCCCCGCGAATCTTAATGAGGCCAGCTGACCAATCACGTGGCCAGGCCGAGACAGGGCGAGCATTAGCATACGGTGAGAGAGCTCCAAAGGGAGGAAATGTGTAGAGGACGCGACTCCAGCAACTCAAAACCTGTATTAGAAGTAAATGTTGCAGCAGCAACAGACCTGAAAGCACTAAAAATACATCTACGTGACTATTGCTGAATATGGATGAGGGATCTCCTATCTCGTGATCTTGGCTCATGTCGGCCGGGGTAACAGTGCTAACCCACTTGTGTCTTTCTTCCGCTTCCAGCTAACACGGAACTAGAGCTTAATCCTTGCTCTGGCAGCCGGTTTGAACACTGCTCAACATAATGAAGCCCATTAGTCTGGAGACAATGGCTCCTAGCGAAGCTCAAACACTGAATAACATAGGATGAGGGGTGGTGGTGGTGGGCGGTGAGGGGGGAGCGGAGTCAAAACGCTCATCTTTTACCGTGCGCCTTCACTCGCCGCGGCCTGATAGTGCCCTCGTTTGAGAGCGCACACAAACATATGCTGAATGAGCAAACACAATTAGCTTGAGCCTGGCCTGCAAATGGGAGACTAAAGGAACATTGTTGGAAGTGGTGATTTAGGAGGGGAGCGGGGCTATCGAGGACAGGGGGAGGGGCACGCGGGAGAGAAAGCAGGAAATAGCAGAAAGAGCACAGATCGGAGCTCAAATATCTTGAGGAATTATATTGCAGTGTGTGTGTCACTGCCGCAGACTCCCGTGCTGTCACTCAGGACTGGGCCCGACTTTAACAGTTGCCGGGAAATGGCATTCATAATCGCATAAGATATCCGACCGGAGTGTTTTGGAAGCCGCCGTCTAGAAAAACATCCAAAACAACCCGCATATCGATTTCTTTTAATCAAAAACAATGCAAACTGCAATATCGCAGAATGTCAGAACGAAGTACAGGACCACTCCGACCCGAGAAGCCCGAGGTAAGTTTGATGCCAAGGCATGAACCACGTTTGATCGCTTTGTTGTTTGGGTACGAAAACTGTTCGACCAACCAAATAAAAGTGGTACCGATGCACGGAACGAATCCGTCATGGGATGTTAATCCTAGAACAAAGCTTAAACCTTATCAGTGCAACTGCATTGAGGTGAGGCCAGCCACACAAGGTCAGCGAGAGAAGACTGGAAAGACCGAGCAGGTGTTAGGATGAAACACAACCGGTCACACAGAGGCCACTAACATACCCCTATTGCCCATTATAATCTTTTGATACCTGGCCTATGATTGGTGTGTGCGTGATGAGAAAGACGATAAACAGAAAAAATCCCTGGCAAGCAGTTTAAGCCCTTACCGGGACACCGATAGCAGGGTGCCCACCCGTGTGCATGAGTGTGCGAGTCTGTTACGCGTAATCTCCTGCGAAATTAATTCCTAGAAACTGAAATGAAAATGGGAAAGACGTGTCGCGCAGCGGGCCTTTGCCTCAAGGTCGGCGTCACAGAGTTTGGGGGGGTGTCTGCGCGTGCCAGTGTGGCGTACACCTGTGGGGAAATTGGTTTACGACAACGTTGCCGGCGAGGCCACTGGTACGCAATCGAGCACGGGGACGTCCGCGGATACTTGGAGGACACGCTCACCTGTACACGCACGCACAATGCATACCATTTATAATGGCTCTCAAGACACAAGACAAGCCCAAAAATAGTGTGTCCCCTGTCTCCTTGAGAGAATCTCTTTCTATGTCTCTGATATATACACACACACACAAGCACACACGCAACATATAGGGGATTGCCATAGAGCCTTTATTGTAAATCCTTGATCCTGGCAATGGTAGAGGCAAAGACATTATCATTAGATCTATCATTCCGCAGTACATCCTTAACTCTGATTGTCATTGCTGCAATACCATACTGCAGGCCACTCACCCAAATGGAGCTACCAACACACACACGCACGCACGCACACACACACATGCAACAGACACAGGCTGCTGACCTACATGTGACTGGCCGCAGCCCAGATTTGCTCGCATTCACCTCAGGGGATGGGTTCTGTAATGTTTGCATATACCCGTCGAGCATTCTGGCTGACTGGTGGACAAGCTCTACCCAAAGTAGGTCGCGCGGTACCCCCAAACTACACCCAGTGCCCTCCTAGCCTGGCGCAGGGGCGGGCGGATCCAAAAGGCCTCTGGTGAGGCAGGGGAGGGCAGAGGTCGTGCGGCAGGGGCAGGGGGCTGGCGTGACCGCATGAAGGTCTCACCGATCTGACAGCTCATCAAGCTGTCATGGGTCAGCCAGTCCTGGAGGTATGGCCTGACAACTCTCTTCTTGTCAAGATAGCGTATGGATGTATTGGCACGGCCAAAACTTAAAGGGGACCTACAGTGAAAAACCACTCCTACCTTGGCTTGCACCACTAACAGTCTGGCAACAGATGTACAGCCGGTCTTGAAACCTCATCACTGGCTCATTCATGTATAAATGTTGGATACTGAGATGGAGGCAAATCCTTCAATACTGGCTCAGACATACGGGCTGAATTGTTAATACTGATTTGGGAAGAAGTTAGTTCTGTTGTTTCGCAAGGACTGTTACGTGATCATTCATACAAGTGGTTGCCAGATAAGGATGAAACAGATCTGATAGCTTTTATGTGGACACCAGAGGACAAAGATGAATATTCTATCCGACCTTTACCACTAAATGCACGAAAAAGGAGACAATACCAAGTTTTGTAAACTCAGCAGAGCCATCACATCAGATATAACCAAACTGGCTTCTATGATTCATATTTTTCTCAAAGTGAGGAATGCAATATGAGCCGTAAACAGACATGCACACACACACACACACACACACAGATAAACACAGGACCTTGAGAAATCCTTGTCATGCTCAGAGAGTTTGGCTGACCATCAAGCCACGTTGGCCCTTCCAGGCCAGGATCAAACTCTAACGCAAGAGGTTGACCACATTTGGTCAGTGGAGCATTACAGAGTCTGGCAGGCCATGACCCAGGTTCCATCAGTAGTGAGGAGGCAGAGTGTCCGCTGACGGACAGAAATAGAATGGGAGCAGAAAAGACAGGAAAGAGAGAAACAAACAGGGTGAGGGCCAAAGTGAGTGAGTGAGCTACCCTGGCAGCGTGGGTCAGGTTGCGGGTCAGTGGATGATTTTGGTCGGATAGTAGTCCGGGATGAACTGCGCTGGGTGGGTAAAACACAACCTGAACGCATTCCGGGTCACTCGCTCATCAGATGGTGGCCCGCCACACCTAGAGAGCGGCCCGCGCGCGCGCGCGCACACACACACAGGCACCGTCTGACGGACAGGCGGAGCGAGCGGTGCCAGCACGCACACTGTACTACATCTGATGCCATCAATAAGCGCGCCGAGGAGCACAGGCCCTCATTTGCTGCGGGGCTGAACTGACAACAGATCAATGAAATGTTGATGTTGTTTTGAAAGGCGCATTGCAGCACATTTGTATTGGAACATGCTTCCGGATGCCCGGCGTGCGACTATGCAGCAGGGCCGCTGGAAGCACCTTTGATATCGCCCTGCACATGTCTGGGGAAATAGGGAATCCCTGAGGAAAGCAGAGGAAATAGCCTCCTCCTTAACAAAGGGAAAATCCCCCCTACGCTTCTGTGGCTGCCACCTCACGGTTACATGTGCTTCATTGAAGCCCATTCGCATTCAACTGCAATGAAGTCGAGGAGAAAGCACGTGCGTGGATGTGTGTGTAATATAGGAGTTGGCTCTATACTCTTGTGCCTGTGGGAATAACGTACTGCGCTACAGGCAGTGTGACCTTTTCTAGCTGCCGTGCTTTCTCTCCTCCTCCTCTCTCTCTCTCTCTCTCTCTCTCTCTCTCCTTTCACACGCCCGCTCTCTACTTCAGACACAACAGACACGCATACACACGCACACACCTAGCAACACTGCCGGGGCTAGCTTCACCAGCCATCAATTACCCACAGCGCTCCCTAGTTTAATGGACATGACGCTTGTGCAAATCACTGGAGATGGAGGGGCGATGGGACGGCTAGGTGCGCCGGCTGTGCCTCCTCTCCCGCAGCACCGAGGTAAAACATCGTCTTGTTTTCCGCAGTTCGCCTTCCTCAACATGACCTTTACGGCTGTGTGCCTCTCGAAACGACAGTTTGCGCTCAAATTGAGGGTTAAGGCCCGTCCGCTTAGGGAGCCCTAACTACCCGCAAAGGCATACATGAAGTGAGAGATGAGGTGAAGGTGTGGACGCCGAGCAGAAAATACTGTCTCCGTCCTGCGGTTTTATGTCACACACTGCACTTTCCAGTATTAAAACATCAATTCTTTCACTTCAACAACTCGCATTTTAAATCCCACTCTAATGTGCAGGATTATGGCCACCTAATCAAATTCTTACAACCTACACTTTTAGTGCCATTGCACTAAAGAGACGGATTGAGAGATGTGTCGCTTAATGTCCTACCTGCCTGGAAACAAAACTGATGGGATTCAGTAATAACGCTCGCAGTAAAACAGAAAAAAATATGTATGCGAATGTAATCTTTTATGATGTGGTGTTGAAAGGGAAGGCCAACCAGAGATGAAGTGGAGTGACACGGTGACAGACGAAGAGTGAGCGGAGGAGGAAAGACAGTGAGGAGGGCCAGGGTGGAGTGGGTGGGGGTGGGGGTGGGGGGGGGAGTTAATGCACAAAACACACTGCATCAAACCAAAGCACTGCTCCGAGCAGGATGCGTCAGCAGTCCATTCATGTTCCCTCTCTTTCCAACCAAAGGACAAGACGAAAAGAGTGAGGGAAAAAAAAGGGGGAGAGAAAGTGAAAGGATATGCAAGATAAAGGGAGAGCAGAGAGAGGAGAGAGGGCATCACGAGAGAGGGGGAGCAGGAGGATGAGAGGAAACAGTGTCCCATCTGCCTGCCTGTGCCACCACAGCAATGCTGGGAAGCTTTGCCAGCACCCTTGGAATGGCTGGATTATTGCTGGGGAGGAGTGGGTTAAAAGCCGGTTGCTGTGGGGATGCCACTGTCCGTCTCTGCCTTTTGCTTGGACAGCCTGTCTACTCCCCTAAGCCACACAAAGCTCCAGAAAGCCAGAGAACAAGAGACTGTGAGCATTAAAAAAAAAAAAAAAGAGCGAGAGGAGGAAAGCAGGAGCAAACTGGTTTTTGAAGAGGTAGATCTCTAAAAAGTCTAAGTGCTTTAAGCTCACCCAACTACCTTAGGACACTGCAGAGAGCAGGAGGGAGGCAGTGAGAGAGAGTGAGAAAGTGAGAGAGAGTGTGCGCGCGTGTGTGTGAGCAAGCAAGAGAGAGAGGGAGGGAGGGAGAGAGAGAGCGAGAGAGAGAGAGAGAGAGAGAGAGAGAGAGAGAGAGAGGGAGGGAGGGAGAGGGAGGGAGAGAGAGAGAGACAGTGAGAGAGGGAGAGATCCAAGCCGGCGCACGCTCTCTCTTTTGCTGCTACAACGGATCCTTTCCACATCGACGCTACTGTTAACGTCACGCCTGTGAGCCGCGCGCTCCGCCAGCGCTCGCCTTCCCTGTCCCGCTCCTCTCCCCAGTCGGACGCCGCTTCAGCGAGGGGGTGCTGACCGCCACGAGGAGAGGACGAGAACAGAGAGAGAGAGAGAAAAAAAGAACTGGAAAGACAAGAAGAGGGGAGAGGGGAAGAAAAAAAAGAGAGACTCGAGCCGGAGAGGGGAAGGAGAAACTGCGCACCACCCCTCCTCCCTCCCCCCCCCCCGAGCCGCCTCGACCAGCCCAGCCACAGCGACCCCGCTCCTCTCCCGGCACCCCCTTTCCATCCCCCGCACCCGCTTTCCCCCCTCTCGGAAGAAATTGACGGATTATCGGGAAGCGCGAGGGAGGCGGGCTGCAGCTGCTACTGCTGCTGGCTGCTGCTGGCTGCTGGCTGCTGCCGCTGCGTGCTTGGCGGGGATGGTGCGTGTGCCTGCGCGAAGGCTGCCGTCGCCACCGCAGTCGCCCGGGCTGGAGCGCGCGGACAGTTAAGGAGAGGGGGGGGGAGAGAAGAAGCCCGTGAAGGCAGCGCGCGTCGCCTAGCCCTTTCAGCACCCGCTGAGCATTCCTGGAAGGAAGGAGGGAAGGAGGAGAAAAAAAAAAAAAAGGGAGAAAAACCCATCGCCCCCCACCCACCCACCCACCCACCCTCCCTCAGAAAATTCAAGTGTGCGCGATGCCACATTGAGAGGGGGAAGCGAGGGTGAGAGAGGAAGAAGGGCTGTGAGGCTGACCGACCGACCAACTGATTGACCGCTAAAAAGTGAACAGAGGAATACCAGGAGGAGGGGGTCTGTTTTTTAAGCCTGCTTTTGTCAACCTCTTGTCTTAATCTCCGCGAGCAAAAGGCAAAGAACATTGGAAAGGACTGTGGAATTTTCATTCAACCTTCTCCAGTTCCACCCACACCTACCTCCCCTCTTTTTTGTCCTTTGGGTCTTCGCTTTTGACGCACAGAAAAATTGTGCATGTGCGTCTGTATGGTCGCTTAAGCGATGGAGACCGGGGCAAGGTGTCTAGCAGGGGGATCAACTGTCGGATTCCAAGGACAAGCGAGAGAAGAGGAGCCGACAGCAAGAAGCAAGCAAGGGAGCACTGCTGCTCTGGGAGCCTGACTGGATTCCTATCTGCAATCTTTTTTTTTTTCTCTCTCTTTTTTCCCCCGATCACCAACGCAGAGGAGAAAAGACACTTATAAAGGGCCTTCGAACCTTTCTATGTGGATGTGTGGATTTACAAAATAGCTCTGATTAAGCTCTTTGGCATTGATACCTGTTTTGACAGAGCAAATATAAAAAGGCTTTGCTGCTCTTGGGATATACATACATCTGGTGTGAATACCACAGCTCTTTCTGGTTGCAAACAGGAGGGAAGCTATATATCTCAGTTCAAGGACCTGTAATAATAACTTGAGGTAGGTGTCTAGTGTTTCAACCCTTTGCATTAATTTGTAACACCCTACCCTCCCTTCTGTCTTGTAACACAGTTTTTGGTTGCTTAATTTGCCATCATGTCCTACTCATACATATGTTTCAGAAACGCCAGCCCTCTTTATCTCCCCCTTTCTTCAGCCCCTGATAACAGTGTCTAGAACTGAAATCATTGCTTGCTAAGTAAGGACAGGTCAAGTATTTTTGCCCTTTAGAAAGCACCTGAAACCCAAATTTACCCCTTGTCCTCTATTTACCTTCACCTCATTACCCTGGTCCCCTTAACATAACAACCAGCCAACCAGTGACATTTCCCATCCCCAAATCCCCCCCAAAACCACCCCAACACACCCCCCCAACCTCCCCCCCAGATGATGCTGAATTATGAACGTGCCACATCATGAGTCTCCTGGGGCGGGTAGCTGTGCATCGTGCCAGGAAAGCCGCCCTGCTCTGTGTAGTCTTCCTGATGGCGCGAGTGTGGAGCAGCGCCTCCCTGGCCTTGGCGGGGGCGGCAATGTCTCAGGGACCCCAGGGCTGTCCACCGCAGTGTTCCTGCAGTAATCAGCAGGGGAAGGTGGTGTGCACCCGACGAGGTCTCACCCGCGTGCCCCCTGGCATTCCTGCCAACACGCGACACCTCAATCTAATGGAAAACGCCATCGAGGCGGTGCAGGCTGACTCCTTCCGCCACCTGCACCACCTTGAGGTGCTCCAGCTTGGCCGAAATGCCATACGGCAGATTGAGG
Source organism: Karalla daura (assembly GCA_029224185.1). Taxonomy (NCBI): domain Eukaryota; kingdom Metazoa; phylum Chordata; class Actinopteri; order Chaetodontiformes; family Leiognathidae; genus Karalla; species Karalla daura. Next base: position 11,454,492 of record CM055209.1, on the reverse strand, counting down.
TGGGCGCGTTTAATGGACTTACCAGTCTCAACACATTGGAACTATTTGACAACCGGTTGACAGTGGTGCCCAGTGGGGCCTTTGAGTACCTGTCCAAGCTAAGAGAACTCTGGCTAAGGAACAACCCTATTGAAAGTATCCCATCCTACGCCTTCAACCGGGTGCCCTCGCTCATGCGACTGGATCTGGGAGAGCTACGGAAACTGGAGTACATCTCAGAAGGAGCTTTTGAGGGCCTACAAAACCTCAAGTACCTCAACCTGGGCATGTGCAACATAAGGGGTGATATGCCAAACCTGAGTCCCCTGAAGGGCCTTGAGGAACTGGAGATCTCTGAAAATCTCTTTCCAGAGATAAAGCCAGGCTCTTTCAAAGGCCTTCGTTCACTGAAAAAACTATGGGTAATGAACTCACAAATCACAGTGATAGAGCGCAATGCTTTTGATGACCTGTCCTCCTTGGTGGAACTAAACCTTGCCCATAACAATCTGAGCGCTGTGCCACATGACCTGTTCTCCCCGCTCAGGTACTTGGTGGAGCTCCATCTCCACCATAATCCTTGGAACTGTGGTTGTGAGGCTGTATGGTTAGCACGCTGGCTAAGAGAGTACATCCCGACGAATTCAACTTGCTGTGGACGCTGTCATTCACCCGCCAGCATGAGAGGTCGACAGCTGGTTGAGGTGGACCGAGGAGAGGGTGCTGCAGTCCAGTGTTCTGCTCCATTCATTGGTGATGCACCAAGGGACCTGAACATCTCAGCAGGACGTGTAGCTGAGCTTCGTTGCCGCACAGCCCCAATGTCTTCAGTGCGCTGGCTCCTACCCAATGGAACTATCCTGACCCATGCTTCTGGTCATCCAAGAATATCAGTGCTCAATGATGGAACCCTTAACTTCTCCAATGTCCTGGCAGCAGACACAGGGACTTACACTTGCATGGTGTCCAATGCAGCTGGGAACTCAAATGCCTCGGCCTACCTCAATGTGAGTGCAGCTGAGCTGAATACGTCCAACCTAAGTTACTTTACAACAGTGACTGTTGAAGTCTTGGGGCCAACCACTGAGATGCCCAAACCTAAGACCACTACAACCACAGCTGCTGTTGCAGGGGCTGGGGTAGCTGGAGGAGGGGTAGGCCTAGGGACGACAACTACCACTGCCTCTCCTTCAGTCTTTCAGCCAGTTTTCATCTCCACACCAACTGTGCTGCTACAGAGCACCGATAGCCCACCAGGCGCAGCCAAGCCATCTGTGGCACCAGGACCGCAAGGTGCCACTGGCAAGCCAGGCAAGCCAGGCCCTAGCCTTGATGAAGTGATGAAAACTACTAAGATTATAATAGGCTGCTTTGTGGCAGTGACACTGCTGGCTGCTGTGATGCTCATCGCCTTTTACAAATTGAGAAAGCGCCACCAGCAGAGGAGCACAGTGGCAGCTGCCCGTACTGTGGAGATTATCCAGGTGGATGAGGAGGACCTTCCGCCACCAGCTTCAGCAGCTCAAGAGACGGCTCTTACATTGCCTGAAATCCGGGACCACAACAGCATACACAAACTGGACTTTATCAGCCACAAGACTGACTACAGCTTTCAGAAACCCAAGGCTGAATACAAACCACAGCCCGATTTCACCCTTCTTAAGCCGAAGGCAGAGTATACTACGTACAAGCCAAACATGGACTTCAGTAGCCACAAATTCATGCCAGATTACAGCACTCACAAATCTACACCAGATTTTAGCCTTCATAGACCAAAGCCTGACTACAGCCCATTTAGACAAGACTACTCCACTCACAAACCTAAAGCCGAGTACAGTCCATTCAAACCAGACTTTGGCACTCACCCAAAACCTAAATCAGAGTATAGCCCCTTCAAACCAGACTACAGCACACACCCAAGGCAGAGAAGTGATTTCAGTCCTTTCAAGCGTGATTACAGCACCCAACCAAAACCCAAACAACATGACTACAGCCCATTAAAATCGGACTACAATACACAGCATAAACCGAAGGCTGAATACAGTCCGTTCAAGCCGGAGTTTGGAACTCACCCAAGATCGAAACCTGATTACAGCCCTTTCAAACCAGATTACAGCACTCAACCTAAACCCAAAACAGACTACAACTCCCAGAGATCTAAAACCGATGGTACCTATAAGCCCAAGGATCCTTACACTCCCCATAAGACTGCAACTGATTACAGCGCCTTCAAGACTGACTTCAGCCCTCACAAAGTGGACTATAGCGCCTTCAAGTCTGATTTTAGTCCACACACTCAGAGACCTAAACTTGATTACAGTCCACACAAAATGGACTACAGCCCTCACAAGGTGGACTACAGCACTCTAAAGCCCAAATACAATACCTACAAACCAAGTGGCCATGGGGCTAAATGGACAGACAACAATGTTGGGAACTCTTTGCCTCGAACCTTGCCCAGCACCATCACAGCAATGGCTGAACCCTTTGTCATAAAAACTCACACCAAGGAGAAGGTACAGGAGACTCAGATCTGAAAAGCCCCCTCCCCTCCATTCCCCCAGAAGACTCCCGCTCCATTCCCTTGGCCCCGAGCTCCCATCCATCTCTCTCCCACGACCCTTTTAGTCATTTCCTCATAAAATCATGCAATAGAATGCACAACGAAAAAAGGACAGGAACTACTTTTTTGTACAGAGTGCAAACTTAAAAAGACTGATGATTTCTTGTTGTACATGCTTATAAATAAATATATATATGGACAAATTGAAACTACCATGGGCTGGTGATAGAGAAACATATATTAAAAGAAATTGAAACTATTTTCTAACTTGTAACTTCTATTTAAAAACAATGAGTTGTTTAAGATGCTGTCTTGACTTTGACAAATGAGGGTAGTCTTGTTTTAAAAAGGGGCATTCTGTGTGATTTTTACACCATGCTACAGAGAATGCAGTGACAAGAAAAAAAATATTTATACTGAGAAGACTTTCTTTAACAAAAACCGAAAAAGGTCAATGTCGATCTTTACAGGTTTATCTTGTAAAAGCACCAAGAATTTGTACTGTGCCAAATGTTATAAAATGCAATAAAAAGGATTTTTGGAAGAAAAAAAAGGAGGTACTAGAGAGAGATGTTTTTTCCCCCCCTTTGCCTCTTCTCCTGGCGTATACTGTAACGATCAGCCAAATGCTTTAGACACTGCAGTAAGACGCTGCAGCTATACTTTAACCCTGCGTGTGCTGAATGACTCAGGCAGAATGAATCACGGTGCAGAAGGGGATGGTGCTCTTTTTTTTTCTTCTTCTTTTTTTTTTAATCTCCCTACACTACATATTATTGTACTCTATGTGTGTGATGACGGGGCTGGGTCTTTGCCGTTTTTATTTTGTAACAGCAGAGTCTTGGTGCTTCGTGAAGGTGTGGCTGACCAAAGCCGTACATTTCAGTCCGGCTCTTGAGTTCCACAAATTCATTGAGATGGTAAGATATGCGGCAATGTATGTCACAGAGAAATTTAGCAGCACTGCAATAACATCTTGTGTTAACTGACATGCTCATTACATAATGCTTTACTGTTTGTGCTACTTAGCTCATTTTCCACACTACAAACTGGTATTATTAATCATGTATCTAATGAGTGGGGAAAAGGTGATATATTAAGGTGAAATACTGTTTGGGTGTTGAGACTGTCTTGCACTTTGCCAAAAAATATAGATCCTCATTTCACTTTTCATTGCTTTCCCAGCTGTTGTGCCTTCATCAATCAGTATGGGGGCTTTTTATGGTGACAAATGCATTCGGGTCTCGCTGTTAACTGTGCATTTTTCATCTTTGACAATATCACCCCTCTCAATCATATTATGGCCCCACGGCTCTCTGCCTAACAAAGAAAGATAACATACGACACATGCAGTACCGGTTGGTGGACATGCTTTAGACAGGTGAGAGTTTCTGCGATCAAACTCCAGCAAATGCTGTTCTGTCCCACGCAACTCCTCCATTCAACTGCCCGCAATACCTAAAGCACACTGGCTAATTTAACCATCAAAAAGAAAGAAAGGCTGTGTGAGCTCCCCTGAGAGAACATATCAGTAAATAACAGAATGGCGTATTATGAGTGGGCAGAACGTGGGTGAGCGATGACAAGGAATACTACAAAATTACTCCAGGGGAGTGATTGAAAGCCACGCGAACCATAATCATCATGGCCAACAAGAATACACCCTGCTCATTATCCGCCATGTGATTCTAAAGTAAACTAACATTAATCAAAAACACATTAGCCCCAGGACAAACATGACATTATGAGATTCCCAGTCGCAGGCCCTTGACGGCAGGCAAAGCTTTGGACGTGTAGTCTCATTGACAACAACAGTTTACACAGTCGGTAAGCAGGGCGACCGGAGAGGACCTGTGAGGGCCACGAGACCCGGCTCGACTTTCAGCTTTCAGCCTTTGCAGCGTTAACATTTGAGACAGTGAGAGTAAAACAGGGAGACTGATTGAGGAGAGAGGCGAGAGCAAGGTTGACGGGTCTCACAAAAAGAGTGTCGCAGTTTGCCAAGAGCTTGTGATCTGTGTGTTTGCAAGGGTGACAGTCCAACTCTGAGAATTGGAGGAGAGAGTGAGATACGTTGAGACGTGGAAGGTTAAACAGAACAGCTGAATGAGCAATTGTGCATGGTTTTGCTGTTTTTTTTGTTAACATTTAGATGTCTTTGATGTTTTTTTTTGTGCTTGGAAACACATTATTGTCAAGTAAGACAGCAGTTGTTGCAAATGAATCATTTAAATGTCCTCTAACATTCAGCTGCATTACATGGCTGCGATGGATGTGATGATGCAAATGAGGGGAGACTACTTTTGGAGTAAAAATGTTACTGGTGAAACTGAGCAGTGAACGAGTGAAATATATTACAGAGAAAGCCGGGAACACATCAAGTTCTCTATCTGCAGAACTCTCCTTAAATAAAGCTGTGGATTCTGCGAGTGATCTCAGGACCCAGAACAACTGGCATGTTTAGACGGAGACGTCAGGGAGATTGACATTTTTACATCTCTCCCTAAACTGCCGTACAATGACAGCATTGATAGGCCGGGATTTAGGTGCGGTGATAAACCAAGTGGTCACGACTGCACCAGTGCCTTGGCTTTATCCCAAAAAGAGAATCTTAGCCCCTTCCACCGACTCCCATCAAATCAGGGTAAAAATAACCCAGTCGTGTACCAGGGCTGTCAGAGCCAGTCACTTGGGCAAAACTCACGACATGATCAAATCAACCTGAGCCCTCGCTATCGTTCCTTTCTTGCCGTGTCTGCTGATGACTCAGCCTGCATTTTAAATATTTAGGATTGTCTGCAGGTGCAAGAATGTGCTGGATGGATCAGAAATGCGAGTCTGTCCGCATTCGGACACGAACGAGTGGGGTGGGGGCAGTGTGGAGCGGCAAGAGCTTCACAGGGCAGGAGAGGTAGAGAGAGGGAATAGAGGGAGAGAGGAGAAGTGGGCTCCTCATTTAACTCGCTCCTCCTGAGGTGCGCTGGTCGCCAAAATGGGCGTTTGCCATTTTAAGTGCGTGTTCAAGGTTCAATTGCGGCTGCTGATCCATCCGTCTTGGTTCAAGCAGCTTTCCAATAGAGGCAATTTTAAGGAAAAGAAGGAAAAAAAAAAAGGGAAAACATTTAAGCCCATTTCATAACGTACTGACCATTTGTCACTACGCTGACTCATACCCCAGGCAACATGCCTTTGTCTCCCACTCCTGTTTACTTGTAATTGTTTTGGTGACATAGCTTCGCAATGCCAGGCGGCCCTCTCTAAATTGTGTCTGACGTGAAGCAGGTGAGAGGAATGTTCCAACAAGTGAAAACGGAACAATGCGAGTGCTGCTCCCGCCATTAAGCTGTGTTAAGGAATTCAGCTGTAACCCTGAGCCGTGCTCCCTGTGCATCAGTATGTTCAAGCTTATGCAACATCTATGCTGTGCTATGTGGTCACTTATTAAGCAACGCTGGGCTATAAAAGGCTCCTTCATTCTAATCAGTCAACATAGCTACAGGGTCATCAATCAGCCAATCAGCTGGCCGGCCACTGAAGGGTCCGTCTCCATGGGAAACACTCCTTCCCTCCATCCCTCCCTCATCCGTATCACGTTCTTTTTTTTCTTTCCCTCTCTGTGTGCTACTTTAGCAATCATGAGGCTACTTGAAATAGCAAGCAAAGCTTAATGTACACACCAGCCGCCTGCTCACAGAGGCAGGGAGGGGTGGGGATGCTGGGCAATGAAGTGGCATAGATACCGAGGTGCAGGAGAGAAGTATGGGAGGGAGAGAGGGGCAGATTGCTAGAAAGACGCAATTAGGGAGAATGCAAATGTGGAAAACACATTTCCAAAGTGGGAGCAGATCTACGTGTGAGGCGTCGAACCTGTTAAAAAGAAATGCGATGGGCCTGAAGGTAGCTGATGGTACACAGAAGCGTTTCGGGGAGAGCGATAGAAAACATGAGAAGTGAGAGGAGCGAGGGAATGAAGGAAGATCCAGGCTCACAATGATATGATAGCTGGGAAGAGAAAAAGAAAAATTAAACCGTAAATAAGGTAAAGAACTAGACGGCAGAGGTAGAGCCTGATTAAAACAAAAGCGAAATGAGGGGAAAAGAAGAGCTGAGCCTCTAGTGTAGGGGAAGGCAAAGCGGTGAGAGTGAGAGGGAAAAGAGAGCAAAGGCGCTTAGGAGAGGAGTAAGCAGAAAGCAAATGTGATGCAAGAGTGCCAGCTACAGATGGAATGGGGGATATAAAGCCTGGCCGTCATGGCTCCTGCATGATTGGTGAACGGCCCGGTCTGCACCACAAGGGGGTTGTGCTGCTGCTAGTGCTGCTGCTGCTGCTGCTGCTGGTGGGGGAGACGGAGGGAGTGCGATGTTGCCATAGCACAGTGCAGCAGATGAGAAGTGCTGATACCAGTAATGGACTGGACCGCTGGGGGTACTTGAGGAAGGGAGACGGGCGAATATGAAGGCAGGGAGGATGAGGCAGAGGTGGGGGGCGGGGAGGAAGGGGGGGAGGGTGGGGGGGTCAAGAGGTCAGCTCAAATGGAGCTGCAGAGGAGACAGTAGCTGCCACAGCACCGCAACCATGTGCGCGTACGTGCGTTTCCAGCGGTGACCGGGAGGGAGACTCGATTCTAACGGACCAGTGCCCTCAACCCAGCAGCATGCAAAACGTGACAAATAAAAAGCAAATGATGTACTCTCTCCGGCCCATTCGTTTTCAGAAAGCGGCTCGTTCTCAACTTAAAAGCGGTCGCAGGAATTTTCAAAGCCCAATTATTTTGATGCAATCTCTTAATTAGATTTTTTTTCCCCCCTCACTGTAGATGACTATGCACCGAGGCGCGGAAGATGTCTGTAATAAAATGTTACTACGTTAAAATGACCCGGACCAATAGGCACAGTGATCTCAATGGCATCGGCCGCTTGTCGACGAAAGCCCGGCGCCCGGTCGTGACGACACTCAGACATTCATTTTCGAATCCTGCGGCCGAAATCGCCGGCGGTCAACTGGCACGACTAGCTGTGCTGAAAGTCTGACGAGGGCCGTGTTGGCAGGTCACAGGAACACGCTGGCAGGACCGTGTGCACTCCCAGGACCTCTGCTTGTTTCACGGCCATGAACCCTTCAGATTCCCACACCGCGTTTGCATACGCCGCTTTTCTTCCCCCTGCTCGACACCGATAGGAGAGAGCGCTTCCCATGTTTTTAGGCGATTTCAGTCTTAAAGGCTCATGTGACACTGTGGAGTGGTGAAACTCGCCAACATGGCACGGCGCGGTGATGATTCAGACACCTCATCTACCTGAGCCGCGCTGTGAAAACAGCCTGCACCGATAGCCGTAATTGGGTTTTCCCTCCAAATCGCTGATGAGGAGGATTAGGGTGCTAATTGCCGCTAGTGGTCAATTACGTGAACTGCCAAAAATCCCCAACTGTATTCTAAGTGAGGTGTGTTTGTGTGACACGGTGCGTGCGGTGGGTTGTTTTTTGTTTTGTTTTGTGTGTGTGTGTGTGTGCGTGTGCGTGTGCGCGTGCCTGTGTGTGTGTTTGTGTGTGCGCGCGCGCTAGCCAGCGTGCTAGTGGAGCAGACAGGAGGCTATTCTGAGCAGGCCTGCGAGCGTGCTGCCTCGTGAGTCAACGTGAGTCAGGGCCACAGATTGTCGGGTCCTAACGCCCAGCAGAGGGGGACCGGACGGGACGCGGAGTCGATGGCGGGGACGCCGCGTGCCGCGCGGAGCGGCGCGGAGCGACGCCTCGCTCGTTGCCGTGCGAGGGGAACGGAGGGAGGACACCCGACTGGGCCCGATAAGCTCGCATTCCGGAACGCGTGCATTTTTCATACGCTGCGTTTTAATGCGTATTGATGTCCTCCGCGACGCGGAGACGGAGTACAGTGAGGAGGAGGAGGTGTGTGTGTGTATGTGTGTGTGTGTGTGGGGGGGGGGGGGGGGGGGGACGTGTGGGGTTAAGATGGGTGGGAAACGATGTGGGCAAGCCGATGCCTCTCGACTCTGACCGTGTGAAAACGGATGTAAATCGCCATATTCAGCGGCCAGCTGGCGGTTTGATCCGCCGCCGCCGAGGTCGGCGGAGGAGGCGCGGGAGAAACTTCCAGTGCGGCGTGCGGCGCTGGCAGCGAGCCCGGAGCGGGCCGCCACGCAGACCTCCGCCGCCGAAACGGAGGTGAGGGGAGCGCTGGAGCGTGTTGCTCCCCGGGAGACGGACTTTATTGCCCTTTTGCGGGGTGAAAAACACCCCGGCGTTTTCTCAGCAGCCGGCGACGATGAAGGTTTACTTTTACG
>CM055209.1:11103876-11441376 GCA_029224185.1 Karalla daura | reverse complement strand
AAAGGGGGGGGGTGGGGGGGGGGGGGGGGTTACTGCAGGAAGGATTATGATCTCTGGCGGCCCACAGTTGGCTGCGCTGTTAAATGGGAAAGAGGCGGCGGCCGCACAAGTGTTGGTTGGGGACTATCTGGGAAAAAGTGTCTTTAAATCGGGAGTAAAGTTGTATCTGGGCGGTAGCCGGCCGCTTGTATGTCGCATCTGTCCCGTTGAGGGGGTTTTCACGCGGGCCGCGTCACTAGGCTGGAGAATAAACATATGGCCTCCCCGTCAGGAACGCTACCGGTAAGCAGATCCTGACAAACAGTTGCATTAACCGAGCCGCGATGGGTTTGGGAAGCCCTCAGCCGGAGAACATTATGCAATATCCGCTTTTATGAAACACCCAAATTCATCAATGTTTCCCGACCATGCGCATAACCCACTCTCATCATCTCGAGGAGACTCATTTCATCCTCACTCCCACAAGGAAGCTCTTCATTTCCCGCTAACCCAAAGATGAGTTTCATGTCTATTTAATTTAGCTTGGCTCTTTTTATTTTTTTTTTTCGGGGGGGGTGGGGGGGGGCTTTTGAAAGTGCAGCTTCTCAGAATGAAGCAAAAGCCTTGGTTGTTTTGTCGCAGATTGTTACTCGGTTACTTCTGTTGTCTGGTGCCAGGTCTGGGTATTTGAAGAAGGTGTGTGTGGGGGGGGGGGGGCAAACAAAGGAGGAGGCGAGGAGCGGGGAAGAATGGCGAGGAGTTAGCCCGGGAGAGAGAGAGAGAGGACTCGAAATGAGATGAAACAAAACAGGGAAATGAGAAAACGGAAAACAAACACGGAGAGAGTCGGCGGAGGGGATTGAAACGCACGGGCAGGGGGAAAAAATATATCTCTCTAACTGAGGATGCCATCGGACGTGAAGCCAGAACACCAGTAGTGGAGATGATGACAGATTAGAGGTGTTCCAGGACCATTCTCCACGGGCCATCTAACTGATCTCCTGATAAGGCAGAGCTATCTATAAGAACCCCCCCCCCCCCCCCCCCCACACACACACACACACACACACGTATACCCCGAACAGAGGGAGAAATGGCAGGGAGGGAGGCAGTGGAGGGATTAGAAAGTGGAGGAGTGATAAGGACGAGGACGGTGGGGGGGGGGGATGCGAGGCGGGATGTTTCCGTGCTGCCGAGGCGGCGGGCCGGGCGGCGCAGAGCGGCGTGGCGCTTGCGTACGGCGTGTCCATGTAAACGAGGTGCGGTCGCACCTCGGACGGTGAGTGAGCAGCGTTGGAGCACAGAGCGTGCACAGAATGGAGGGACGGCGCTACAAGAGGCTTTGGTGGCACTGCACGACAACTCCTCCTTGATAAGCCTTTATTGAGCATTGTTCAACACCTCTGTTAATCACTAATAAACTGTTAACTCAATCGTTTCTCATCTATGAATAATGATCTGATGAGAAATGATTAAGAGAGCCGAGATTAAGATTAAGATTAACTGAGATTAATGATTAGAGCTAACAGTTTACTAATGATAAACAAATGTGCCAACTAATGCTTCGTAAATGCTTAATAAGGAGGCGTTATTATAAAGTGCTACCGAGGCTTTCTAGCTTTTCTAGGGCCGAAATAAGCTAACCCGTCGATGGGATCTCGCTCAGCTCCCATGGGTGTTCTTTCAGAGGCGATCCGTCGAATCAATCCTTCGATAGTGATGCGGTACACTGGTGCAGACTTAATCCCTCCCCAGGGGATCAATAAGGTTTCTATCCATCCGTCTGTCTCTCTGACTATCTATCTATCCATCTATCTATAGCAGCTCTCGCACTACACGGCACCAGGGACTCCCTCCCAGGAACTGCTCGCTGGGGAGAAGTCCCAGGAATCACACGAGCCAGTGAGTTTGCACCTCCGATCAGACCTCCGAGTTGACGTCAATGTCTACGTCAGAGGCCAGCCGAGCATCTTTGCAGGCGCCACAGACGAGTCCCTTTGCATCCCTTCCCTGACATACATGCATAAATATATAAATATAAACATATATATATATCTATAAGCTCAGTTGACATGAATTTCTGAATCTGTCCGCTCGTCTTTTCCTTGTTGTCTTTGACGTGGAATGTGATTGCACCAGTGCCTGCGGCTGTTGAAATGCCAGCTGTCTGAATGCGTCCAACCAAGGAGCGCACGCTTCAGCTTTCCTGCTCCGCTCAACGGCACCTGGGAGGTGACCCAGGAGCCAAAAACCTTCCCAAATGGGAGTTGGGGAATTAATCAACTCTGTGCCAACGTGTAGAAAAGGGGGTCATCTTAGCTTAGCCTAGCCTAGCCTAGCCTAGCCTAGCCTAGCCTAGCCGAGCCGGGTCAAGAACCGCGGGAGGTTCCTGTCCATTGTATCAAAAAGCACCTCTGAAGCCAGGTAAGGATCACAACCGCAGGGAACAATGCACAGCTGCTGGACGCGTCTCTCACACTGCACAGTGGATCTTGGCCAATTACAGGTTTCAAAAACAGGAAAAAAAAGAGAAGGAGGAAGGAAACTTTGGCCGGGACGGCCGGATGTAGACGGGACGGGCGGGGGGGTGGAGGAGGCCCCCATCCGGGACCTGGCGACGCTCCGCACCTTGCTTGAGCGCGCACGCCTCGAGCCTTTCCTCCTTAAAAAAAAAACAAAACAAAAAAAAAAAACGGGGGGCCTCGCCCTCACTAATACGCAGCACATGAAATGTGGCGGAAACGTGCGAGCGCGCACGCAACTGAGAGGGGAGCGGCGCCAGCGGTACTACACAAGCAGCCGCGTAACAGGAGCCACTTTGAGCGCGCGGGATTAGCCGAATGTGCTCAACCCTGATAAGTGGCTTAATGCAACATTTCCACTGGACTTTTTTTTCTTTTTTTTTTTTTCTTCTTCTTCTTTTTCTGCTGAGGCTGAGACCCGGGCACGCGAGAAGCACTACTTATAAAGTTAGCCAAATCGAGCTTTTCGGGATTATGTCACCATGCGAGTGCTGGCGTTTCAATAGGGGTGGGGATATATTTATATATTTATATGCGCGAGGGGGGCAGGCGGGCGGGCGGACGCAGGGCGGCGGGGGGGGGGGGGGGGGGGGGGAAGGGGGGGAACGCCTCGGCAGACGCGGAGCAAGCCTCAAGGGGAGAGCTCGGAGGAAGTTTTGTTTCGAGCCACTGGTCAGAGGAGGGTTCCAAGGCCTCGCATGGCTATCACCGGTCCGACAAAAAAGGACAAATGTAGGCAACTCTAAGGGGTTTTGTCAACATGAAGTGGATCAAGGGTGAACGGCTGTTGGATTCCGACGCTGTGAAGGAGACGAGATTTCATCACCACCTGCGGCTTGTGAAGTCCTCTTTCAAAACCCAGACCAGGTATTGCACCAATTCCTCTCTAGCCCCCGAGAGCCAACGAGTATAGACTGGGCTTGACCAAAAGAGAGAGAGAGAGAGAGAGAGAGAGAGAGAGAGAGAGAGAGAAAAGGCCAGTCTTTTGAATATGGATATTAGATATGCTTTATGAAAGATCAAAAGCGCCATGCTCTCCTTATAGAGATGAGGAATAGGGGGTTTAATAGAAAAAAAGCATTTAATGTAGCTTTATTCTCCTAAAGCGGAGCGGTGGCATTAGGGCTCTGAGCTTTAGCTCAGCACACTGAGCCTCGTGGTTAATGCTTAGTCACGTCCTCAAAGGTTTAGTCGGGGGGGGGGGGGGGGGGGGATCCGCTTGTTTCTCAATTCAGGCAATGCATGGCGTTCTCAGGCGGCCCCCGGGCTTTGAAATGAGACGCCGCCGAGGGGAACACCTGGAGGTCAACGTGACGACTTGACCTTGTGGCTGCGTGAGGCGATTAGCTCCGGCCCGGTCCGGGTCGGGCTCCACACTTGTCAGACACGCCGACGGCGGAGCCGATAGCGGACCTACAGTCGGACTTTTCCTGGTAAATTCTACGTTTCTTCCCCCCCCCTCTTCTTTCCGGGGAAACCCCAAGCGCAGGGCACTTCCTTCTTTTAAAACCGCCGGGGGTCAAGGCCCAATTACCCCGCCGTCGAGGTCAAACCTTTGTCTTGGTTTGCGCGGGGAGAGGAAGAGAGGAAAGATAAAAGGGGCCGGGTTTCAGGGAAAAAGCGGCGGTCTCGGAGCCTTTTCCCCCCCCCCCCCGAACGCTTACTGCTCCAGATGCGTCTCTGTAGGGCTTAGTGCCGGGAGACGGGATGACAGTAAGTGGGTCGGCCGAACTCCACTCCCTGTTGGGAGTGCGACATGCATCTGCACACTCGTGCACCTACCTGTGTCCGACCCGACCGCTCGAGCAGGCCGAGGTGGTGCAGATGGACAGCGGGGCCGCCGGGGTTAAGCAATGCGCTCGCAAATAAAACGCCCACCCACGGAGAGCCTGTGATCGCTCCAGCCAAAACTAATTCTCCCTTGTTGCCAAGGCAGCAGAGGGATGACGGCGGCGGCAGCGGTACCTTGAAAAACCGGCAGTTTCTTTTCTTTTTTTAAGGCTCTGTAATTATTGAAATAAAAAAAAACATGATACATGGCGACGAGAGGGTTGGATTCAGAGCTTCATCCTTGCGCCTTGGCAACAATAAAGGAATGGGAGGGAATCTGTGTTCCAGGCCTCTCCCGTTATTGATTTGGCGGGAGCGAGGGAGACGCTCTCTGAGACGTTCCGAGGACACGACGGGGAGCACCGGCTTCACAAGCCTCCCCATATATGAGCATATGTATCCAATGTATAGAGATACTGAGGATGCAGCGATCATTTCTTTTCCCAGTTGACTGATCTGTCCTCAACTAACTGATTAGTTGTTTGGTTTACACAGTGGTTTATGCCCATTTCACAAAGACCAAGATGAGGTACTTTGTTTTGTCCTCCACTTAATGGCATTCAATTTTCTGACATGTAGGAATTGAGAAACTAGACTAGAAATTTGAGAATTTTGACCTAATTTCTTGAAATCCTCTTCTATTAAATTCTTATATACACCAACTGTATGAGATAGCAGTTCATTAATTTATTAGTTGTGAATGCAGCTCTGATACGGCTTTCATCCCCGGCGACGTGGCGGTTTCGGAAGAGGTGCAAGTGCCTCGCGTTAGGAACGCCGCCAGCTTGACTCCAGGGAGGAAACGCGTCTGAAAGAACACGATGGACATGAGCATGGAGGTCGCGTGCGACACCAGTGGGCATAGACAAGACGGACGGATGTTTGTCGTTATACATAGCTCAATATGAGAGCTAGCGGGCTAGTAAAGTAATGCAATGATTTCTATCTCACTATTTGGACAGTTCTCATCCCCCCCTCGACGCACCTATGGGACCGGAGCTTAACGCCGAGGGCAGTTAGCAGCGTCTTAAAGGTGCACGGTGCACGTTCTGCGCATGGCGGGGGGGCAGTCACCCCGCTCCGCTTTCATCGTTCCCCTCCTCTGGGTCGCCCGCCATGAAGGCAGACATACGTAAACGCTTAACGGGCAATACGGCGGAGCGCGCATGTGCATGAGAGCGCACATGCCCATCCTGAACTATAAACGCCCATGTGCTGGGAAGGGATTACGGCTTCGGACGTGCGCCACAATGGGCCCCCCCCCCCCACTCGGCACGTGAGGCCCGGTGTCGGAGACGAACATTCTGTGCTGCAGTCTGACACCTCGACGACGCTACCGCCGCCCCGTTCACCAGACGCACGCACACGCACACATCCCCGAACACGATCCGCAAATAAACGGCGGAATCATTATCCTCGCTTGGGTCGTCAGAAGCCGGCCCGCGGCTTCATTTTCTGTCATTAAAAAAGCATTAATGAGGACGATTAGGATGAGTGCGGTGAGAGGCTGGGACGCCGGTACGAATCGCACTCCCGTGCCCAACGCCAACAGGAACTCTCCCGGCTCCCAGTGGGTGCGTGTTTTCCTGTTTATGGGCACCGTGCGCTGCAAACGTCTCTCTTTTTGTTTTTATCCTTAAATCTGCACTTACGAAAGCGTTTGAGAGGGGACCATTTGTTCCATCTATTGTCTGCACGCTGGGACGTGCCAACCCCCCCCCTCCCCCCACCACCACCACCACCACCGCCACCCAGATTGCTACGCCTGCGCTGCCATTTTTAAATAAGCTCCCAAAAAAAAGGAAGAGAAAATAGTCAAATAAATGGGATACTGCCGAGTCAGCCGAAAAACGGCTCCGGATTCACGAGATAACTTTTGAGCGGGGGGGGGGGGGGGGGAGTCATTCTGGCGGGGTGATTGCGCCCTTTTGACGCCGTGGCCGTGCAGATTTCCATCTTCTCCATTGTGACGCAGCCCGCTCGCCCTGCGCCACTAGCCACAACCCCCCCCCCCCCCCGCCCCCCCCCCCGGCGTGCGCGCCGGCTACACGTGAAAACTAGGCGTCCACGCGTCAACATCTTTCACTCCCGAGGCACAAGTCTGCTCAGTTGTTCTCTCAAACGCCAAACCCACTGAAAGTCTGTTGAAGTGTTTCGGTTTTGGTTTGTTTTTTGCTCTTTTTGCCGAAAAGCAAACGGGAGGTGTAATCAAGGGGTGGCGCGTTTGTCCTGAGCGCGGGGTCCGATGTGTGTAAATCGTAGCGGCCCTCCTAAGAGGCACAGCCCTGGTGGATCAATAGACATGGTGGGGGAGGGGAAGGGGGGGTGGGGGGGTAAACAATGCTTGTTAAAAGGCTACGTCCAGGCCCCAGGGCATCGTCCAGGAGTGCTTGGTATTCAAGCAGGGAGGGAGTGAAATGGATATTCAGCTTACGGGCCTTAGAAATGTGTGATTGGGCGGCAGTCGGAGAGGGAAATTGCGATGGACCACATGTGCCGCCGCTGGGAGGTGGAGGGGGGGGCAGGGGTGGAGGGGGGGGGGGGTCTTTAGAGCGCTTGTTTCATTCGTTGAACAATCCAGGCAATCGGGATGATTCACGCGCCGACGGGAAGTACACGCAGTCAAAGGCTGGTCGCTTGTTGGAGGGAGGGAGGGAGAGAGGGAGAGAGGGAGGGAGGGAGAGAGAGATGGAGGGAGGGGGAGCTCACCTTTTTACCGATGAGCTTCTTCCTCAGGAACTCGCGGGCCTCGAACATGTAGGGGATGTCGTAGAGCGGACGGAATCGCTTGTCTTTGTCCTTGTTCTTCTCCTGAATAGAGAGAGAGGGGGGGGGACACGGGAAAGTTTAAAATTCACAGTCGGAGTGGTGTGGTTTGGACATACCCATCACAGAGCCCTGAGAAACACTGACAAACACTGGGCAAAACATCACCGCTACCTTACGGATACATACATACATGACAGACAGACAGACAGACAGACAGACAGACAGACAGACAGACAGACAGACAGACAGACAGACAGACAGACAGACAGACAGACAGACAGACAGACAGACAGACAGACAGACAGACAGACAGACAGACAGCTTTGCTTTGTTTGGTACCCCCCCCCGCCCTCCTCAAGTCCTGCAGCAGCAAGGATGTGGACTCTGAACTCGCTCAAGTGTTTTCACAGGGAAAAACAGCATCTCTCTTTCTCACACACACACACACACACACACACACACACACACACACACACACACACACACACACACACACACACACACACACACACACACACACACACACACACACACACACACACACACACACCTTACTCCCGCCGTCGATGCGCACACAGAAAGGAAAGAATAACGCGAGCGCGGTTACCAAGGACGCGGGCTTAAACAAGCGAGGCGAAGACGCTCTGCGCCGAGCAGACGCACAAAAGGCCCCGCTGACACGGACCTGGCCGCACACACGCTCGCACAGCTGCACACAAAAACTTCCCTCAACTCTCTCTCACACACACACACACACACTCTCTCTCTCTCTGACAGGAGCAGGCCACAAATAGAACCTATTTGCATTTTCAAAAGGAGGCTGAGGTTTTGTGTTGCTCCTGGTGCGCGGAGACACACACACACACGCACACACACACACACACGCGCACACACACGCGCACACTCACACAGACAGACACAGTGACAGGTGCCGTTTTTGTAGGGGCGGGCTGCAAAAAAAAAAAAAAAAAAAGAAAATACAGCAAATGACAACGACGCGGAGGGAAAATCAACGGGGAGGAAGAGAGGCTGTGAGCGGCAGCACGGGCGCGCCCGCCACCCCCGCCCCTCTGTGGGCGCAGTCATCATCTCAGATTGACACAGGTGTGGCACGCAGCCGGACGGCTGTGCGGGAGAGCGCAGGTGGGTGTGGGGTGGGTGGGGGAGGGGCTTAAGGACGAGGCCGGCACGTGCCTGGATGGTATGGATCAGTGGGTGTGTTGAGGAGGACGCAGGTGAAAAGTTATATCCGTCACTCACTCCTCCCCCCCCCCTGCCCAACATGACCTATGGTTTGTTCCGGCTCCATTATGAGGAATGGCGGCAACTCCAACGCCGGGCTTCATCGAGCCTCCTTCGCCAAACCACTGGGTGACAGAGTCACAGTGAGAGCAGCGAGGGGAGCCTTCCCTTCCCAAAAGAGCTAAAGTCTCAGCGTGGCGAGGCCGAGGGGCCCGTCGGACCGGCCCCGACAGAGGAGCTCCCGGAAACTGCCAAATCTAACAACCGGCCAACACACTTCCTCCAACCCTGGCAGCCGCATAATGACCTTTGAATCCAATAGCTCTCCATCTTTCCTTGCTCGCCCCACTGTCTGTGTCCGTCTCTCTCTCACTCCGTCTGCCTCCCTCTCGCGGAGTCGGCACGTCGCGGAACCTCGGAGGTGAGTTAATCTCACACATGGCCGGCGGAAAATCCCCCACACCCCCCCCCCCTCCCTCGACTCCACACTCACTCCAGCCAAAAGCTGATGTCCTCCATTTTGTGTCAGCCGGGGCTTATTGTCCGGGCCTTTCATCCTTAGCAAGTCGGTTGCGGTGGGATGATGGGGCCTTTTAGGAGCCTGCCAGCCAGGAATCCTCCATTTCCACACCCAGGCGGAGGACGGGGAGAACTTAAACCGAGCTTCCCGAACTTAAACCAGCGTGTTCCCCCTTAATGATATACATTAAGACAATTCCCCGATGGCGAATGCTGATGTGTTCGCACCTGGAGGGGCTTTAACAGATTGGACAGAAATGCTAGCGCGCCGTTTTTGGTGGGGGGTTGGGGTGGGAGGGGGCGTCGGGATCCGGATTCAGACACGGGTCAAAGCGACGGGGGTCACTTCCACGGGGAGCGGAGAGGACGAGAAAATAATTTCCAACAAATAAGCTGGGGAGGCAGTCGTGTCGCGGGGGGCGAGGGGGGAGTAAATGTCAGCACTCTGAGCCAATTAGGCGCAAGGCGAGGAGAGACCGCTCTCTCGAGGAGGACAAGGGAAAAGCGCCTCTCCATCTTTTGGACGGCCCGTGGGGGACGGAGCGAGACCGAGCGGAACACGACAAGGTGAAGGAGCCGAGAAACAAGAAAATGGGAGCGCGGGAGGGAACGTTACGACGGAGGAGGAGACCGCCTGTGTTGTTTTGAGCGGCGATAAAGGAATCAATGGTGCCAATTGATCGGCCGCGATCGCACAATGGGCCCAATCCGCCTTGTGATCGGACCGCGAAAGGGGTCCGCATTCAGCATTCCCCGACACTTACGCGCAGTTTAAGCCGTTAGGGCATGAACGTGTCTCAAACGGAGCCTCAGAAGAGGCGGCCCCACCCCGAGCACGCGGCCCGTGAGGCCGACCCAGGCCTCGGACGCCGATAAACCTGGGACGCCGGCCTCGTGGGACGAGCCGAACCGTGGGCGCCGTCCTCCCCGGCCGTTGCTGTGCGGTACGCGGGGGCGGCTGCAGGGCAGAGCAGCGAGTCACTGTTACGTCTCAACCCTGACCCAATAACAACAGTTTGCTCTCGCTTATCCCCCCGGGTGGTGTGTGTGTGTGTGTGTGTGTGGGGGGGGGGGGGGGTTCTGTGCTATTTGGGGTAAATTCCCTTCGCTCCAAATTACCGGCCGCGGCTCGGGAATGGTCTTTGACTGTTGCAGGGGCACGACGCCGGCTGGATGGTACAGTGTCGCAGGGCTGCGGGGGGGTGGGGGTGGGGGGGGGGGGGGGCGAGGACGCGGCTCGTGGGGCTTCAAGGGTGAAACCGTGAGTCAGGGGCGCGTCACGCTCGGTTTTCTGATGCGCGAGTGCGGCGTGGCGGGGAAGGACTCGGGGGTATACAGTACTGGGCTTCGGATTCGCAATTAGCTGCCTGGACGGGGGAGGGAGGGAGGGCGTGGGGGGGGGGGGGGGGTGGCGTTGTTGCTGCTGCCATTCTGTGCGTCGCCTACGTTTGGACAGAGACGCGCCGCTCGGTGCCCGGGTGCCAGACGCAGCCTGGATGGGGGTTTTTTTTATCTTTTTGGCTTTAGCAGCGCAAAGAGCTGCAGAGAGCCGGGGTGAAAAGTGCGAGACGGCGCGAGGGGGGTGCCGACAAAAAGAGACGTCCCCGAGCTACAGCACGGGGGGTGTAGCTGGAGCACGTAAGACGTGCTACGTCTCTAATCGCATGACGTTACGTTTGAGCCGTGATTAGCTGCGGCAAGCGAAGGTAGCCGGACGGCTGTGGCGGGCCGTGCCGGGTCGCGCCCTTGCTAATGAGGACGGCGTACGGGGGGGGGAAAACGTGAACCAGAGCGCTGGAGCTGAGACTGGAATTTCCGGAGCGGACAGACGGTCAGACCGGCCCTGCAGACAGAGGCAGCGCCCTATTCCGAGGGCGCGCCGGATCGGCTCAGCTCGGCCTGGATGGCGCTCTCCCTGCCGTCCGTCGCCCCATCCCCGGCCGCTCGCCACGGGCCCGGAGCCGCTAGCAGGTGGCTGCTTTTAAGAGATGAACGCGGCCGACGGCCGTGTCAAGAGCGCACTCACATTATCTTGTAATGCGGGCCCTTTGTGCTCGCGGTAGTGCAGACGAGGGTGTGGGGGGGGGGGGGGGGTGAGTGGGGGGGGGGGGTGAGTGTGGGGGGGGGGGGTTGCACAAAGTAAGCCAAGTCCTTGCTTTTCTCAACAGTGTCAGCCAAACGGCGCAGCGGAGCCAAAAATATTCCTCCCGTAGTGAGGAGGGAACGCTGGCGCCCAACCCGCCTCGGCCCCGGCCAACGGTACACTAGTGAATCACGACACGGCCGACCCCCCCCCCCCCTCCCTCCCCCCTCCCCCCTCCCTCCCTCGACATCGTCCTCCCAAACTTGAGGTCAGAGCGCGTCGCGCCAGGCCGGGAGCGTGCTGGGGGGGCGCACATGGGCAGACGAGATTTTGGAGGAGGATGGGGGGGGCGGAAACACAAAAAGAGGAGCGTGAGAGGAGGGGGTGGGGGGTGGGGGAGACGAGAGTTGAAAACAGCGAGCGAGGGTGGGTTCCTCTGGATGCATCCCTGCAAGTTTGTACAAAATAGACGCGGTACAAGAGTCTGCTATTGGTACCTAGCAGAGAATGAATCGCCCACACTCTCCCCCTGAGCAAAGTGAGTCTGATAGTTGGGGGGGTGGGGGGGGGGGACTACATTTCAATATTTCTCGGAGCGTTAACTGATCTCCAGATTCTGGACATTCATCTCACAGGAGAGCAGCGGACTATTTAAAACAAAGATAAGAAATTAAAAAAAAAAAAAAAGACTCACTCAATAATGTTTTTCTATTAGGCCTCCCCCTTAAGGACCCTACATCTCCCCGAGCACGATGTGAACTTTTGGAGAATCTCCGTTTTATTGCCCACAACTGCGTCTTGAACGGACGGCTCCAACTCTTGCCCGCAAATATTAGCTTGTTGTATCGGGAACCTTTCACCACCCTCCACCATTACAAGAAAAGGGTAGAAGCAGACACCATTTGGCTACCGGTGAGCGGTTCATTCACGACCAACCGAAAAACAGCATTTCGCCCAATGGCATGAACGATTACGCTCTCCGTGAGTACCATTTGGTTTTGTTGACACGCCGTATGACGGCACGGGGTGGCGTTTTTCCTTTTTGTCAGAAAACGCGCAAAATAAATAAGAGCGGGCAAACAACAGTGGTGGTCCAGTTGTTCCGCCAGAACGTCCGCCCCGAAGAAATCAACAGGAAACGCCCCGCCGAGTAGACACAAACCCGAGGACATAATCCGCGCACACATTTCACGCGGCTGCTCGTTTGTTTAGTAGCTCTCCCTCTAGTCCCGCGTCGCTTCTCCGTTGGGCCGCGACTGGATCGTGTCAGTTTCTCGAGCATCTCTGTTCGCGCCCTGCGGCCTCGCAGGCTACCAGGTGACTCGCCTTAACGGCATCGACGAGGCGTCTTTGCATTCCCAACAACAACAACAACACATAGTCGTTGATTTTGTGACGAGCGCGCGTGAACACCTCACTTGCGCTCTGCCCACGTCCTCCGACAGACTCCTCAGACCCGTCGCATTCACAGAGAATGCCAATTGACGGGCGAGCGGGCCCCCCCACCGGTGTAAAAATAAACCTAATAACGTGGAAGTCAAAATAATATGCGAGATGGAGGGAGGGGGAGGGAGAGGAGAGGGGGGCGCAGAGATGGATGGTTTATGGGAGCCGGCGTGCAGACAGTGCTGAGGAGAGAGAGAGAGAGAGAGGAGAGGAGCGAGAGGCTAAATCATCGACAAAGTCAACACAAAAGCACAAACGTAGCGCGGAGGTGCGCTGTCGAGGGGTGAGACGGGTGGGCGGGAGCTGCGCGGGGGTGAGCCGCAGCCGTCCTGCCGCGTTATGTAAAGGACAGCCAGTTGACCCCCCGGTGCACACCCTCGCCGCCGTCCTTAACCCTACTTAGGCCACGCAGGCACGCAGACGCGCCGCCGCATGCATGGGAAGACACGCGAGCGCACACTCCAGACTCGCCCCGTGCGGCTACGCACACACAAACAAGCGGCCGTCCCGATACACTGGCAGCGAGTGGGTGCAACGGTGAGTCACCGCGGAGCACAGACATCTCCTCTCCCCGCTCGTGTCTTTACGCTGAGTTCGTCCCGCTGCACACGAGAGAGAAGACGCAGAGCAAAGGGAAAAAAAAAGAGAGAGTGGGGGGAGGAGAGAGAGAGAGGTGGAAGGGGTGTGAGTCTAACTCCCAAGCTCAAAATAACTCGCGTCAGAGGATGAGGCACGGAGGCAACACTGGGGAGGAAAGGAACCAAAAACGGGATGATGGGGGGGTGGGGGGGGGGGGGGGTGGTAGGGGGGGGGGGGGGTGCGGAAGAGTGCGCCCTGTGTTTCGCTGCAGCGAGGCGACATTGGTCCACGAGTCTGTCAGTCCGACCACTTAGTACAGAGGAAGTTTGTGTGTGTGTGTGTGTGTGTGTGTGTGTGTGTGTGTGTGTGTGTGTGTGTGTGTGTGCGTGTGTGTGCGTGTGTGTGCAGAGACTAAAATGCACGGTCGCACAGTGCACAGGCCCATCCAGACAGACAGAGATAATAATGACAACTGGCACAAGAAAATCCCCACGGACCTCCAGACATACACACAGACACAGACATACACACACATACCACACAAACACATCTGCGCGCACGTACACACACATACACATGAAATTGTGACAACGGCGAGTTCCCCGGGTTGCCATGTTCGCGGAGCGGCTACAGTACAGCGCCGACATCAACACACCTGGAGTGCATACCTGCGGACGCCATGTTTCTGTAGCTCATGATGCCCCCTGACATCGCCCGACGCGGGCATGTAGCTTTGTGTAGCCTGTGTGTGAGTGTGTGTTTGAGTGTGTGAGTGTGTGAGTGTGTGTGTGTGTGTGTGTGTGCCCATGTGGGCATCAGGCTGGGAGACACACCTGCTGTGACCTCTCGTCGGCCTGGGCCTGAGAGCAGCCGGCACCTTACAAATCACACGGCTTCAGTCACAGGAAACTTCTCCTGTCTGCTTGTGTGTGTGCGCTTGTGCGTGTGCTTGTGCTTGTGTGCGTGCGTGCGTGCGTGTGCGGCGGCAGCTGTGGGTGCCATGGCGGCGGAAGGGTTATTCCCAACTGGGTTACTATATAGCGCGAGAATGATTTTTTCCTCCGGGGGCTGTCTCTTTGCATTGACGATAAAGGACGGTGAACTGAACTGCATGTTCTGTCCGTGTTTGCGTGGGTTTCCTCTGGGTGCTCCGCCCACAGTCCAAAAACGTGGATTTAGGTCAACTGGAGACTACACTGCCCCTAGGTGAGGGTGAGTGAGAGAGTGAATGAGTGAGTGAGTGAGTATAAAGTGAAAAATGTGTGTTGAGAGACCTGAGTGAGTGAGTGAGTGAACAATGTGTGTTGGGAGACTTGAGTCATATGAGTGAGTGATTGAGTGAACAATGTGTGTTGGGAGACTTGAGTCATATGAGTGAGTGAGTGAGTGAACAATGTGTGTTGGGAGACTTGAGTCATATGAGTGAGTGAGTGTGAGTGAGTGAGTATAAAGTGAAAAATGTGTGTTGAGAGACCTGAGTGAGTGAGTGAATGAGTGAACAATGTGTGTTGGGAGACTTGAGTCATATGAGTGAGTGAGTGAGTGAACAATGTGTGTTGGGAGACTTGAGTCATATGAGTGAGTGAGTGAGTGAGTGAGTGAGTGAGTGAGTGAGTGAGTGAGTGAGTGAGTGAGTGAGTGAGTGAACAATGTGTGTTGGGAGACTTGAGTCACATGAGTGAGTGAGTGAGTGAGTGAGTGAGTGAGTGAGTGAGTGAGTGAACAATGTGTGTTGGGAGACTTGAGTCACATGAGTGAGTGAGTGAGTGAACAATGTGTGTTGGGAGACTTGAGTCATATGAGTGAGTGAGTGAGTGAGTGAGTGAACAATGTGTGTTGGGAGACTTGAGTCATATGAGTGAGTGAGTGAACAATGTGTGTTGGGAGACTTGAGTCATATGAGTGAGTGAGTGAGTGAACAATGTGTGTTGGGAGACTTGAGTCATATGAGTGAGTGAGTGAACAATGTGTGTTGGGAGACTTGAGTCATATGAGTGAGTGAGTGAGTGAGTGAACAATGTGTGTTGGGAGACTTGAGTCATATGAGTGAGTGAGTGAACAATGTGTGTTGGGAGACTTGAGTCATATGAGTGAGTGAGTGAGTGAACAATGTGTGTTGGGAGACTTGAGTCATATGAGTGAGTGAGTGAGTGAGTGAACAATGTGTGTTGGGAGACTTGAGTCATATGAGTGAGTGAGTGAGTGAGTGAGTGAGTGAGCGAGCGAGCGTGAACGGGTCGTGTGGAAGATATAAATGACTTTAGTGACTGATGTGAACCTGTGTGTGTGTGTGTGTGACTGAGTGAGTGAGTTTAAGTTTGAGTGTCCTGCGATGGTCCTGTCCGGCTTGCCGCCCTCGTCCTGCGTGTGTCCTGGGGACAGACGGCAGGACGAGGGCGGCAAGCCTGCCCTGACACCGTTTGGCAGAGAGCGGCTGAGATGATGAATCTGAAGGCCCGTTCGCTACGGCTAATGCAACGGTAATGAAATATCACACCGCTCGCCGCGGCTCCCAATAACAAAATGCTAACCACTATATCTGCGTCTGTAAAGGAGGCCAGACAGGGCATGAAATTAAGCCGCTGCTGCCCCCCACCCCCACCTCTTCCTCCACCCACCCACCCACCCACCTACCCAACACCCTGGCGGCAAATGAGACTGGACACACAAATAGAAAATAATGATTACTAAAGATATCAAGAGCGTGGCCGGCGCCTGTGTGCCGCCGGTGCTGGTGCTACCTTACATTCCGAGGGCTCATCACAAGTCTGCAGCGCTGCCATAGCGACAACACTCAAAGAGGAGCCAACAGCACTGCAGACAGGCAGGCAGGCAGGCAGGCAGACAGACGGGCGGGCAGGCAGGCAGCTCTTTAGCTCAGACAGAAATAACTAGCTAACAAACAAAACCGGCGGCAGCATCACCAGCAGCCCCTCTCCGAACACAAAACGCAGCAACTGGTTGGTTTTTTTATGTTACAGTGTCTCCCAAAAACAAAGATGGAAAAAGAAAAAGAGGGTCCTCTGAAGGAAGCGCTGGCGATGGCATGACACGGGCTCGTCTATGTGGTTTTAATTGAAAACGTAAAGGCTCGAGCGTGTCTTTGTGCTCCAGTCTCGGACTTGTTTTCCTCTACTGAATGATCCCAGGCATCCGCCTGTCCATCACCATCTCAACCATGGGCGCTCCAACACACACAGGGGAAAGGGCAGGGAATGCGCGCTGGTCAATTTAGTCCACCTAAACATGCGCGTCTTGGACGGTGGGGGAGAAAGGACAGAGAAAACACGCACATACAAATGTGCAAATCCCACGGTCCTACTGGGATTCAAACTGGGGGCCTTCGTTATTGTGAGGCGTCGCTGAGCTGCGACAGTTCCTGTCAAAATCCGCAGTGTGAAACATGGCCGCGGCGTTCCCACCTCGAGATGGATATTACATTATGGTTTGAGGCCCGCTGAGCTGGTGTCCCGACACAGTGGCTTCATAAGTATTTAGGCCATTTACATGGGAAATAAATAAAGAAAGGAATCAGACACATATCTGCCCAAATAGGCGTGATCGGCGAGGACTAGCAACACAGCGGTATGGCGAGATAACACTGATGGTGTACACACAAACATTCACATCTGGGCCCGCTCTCCGCGGCTCGGAGCAACATACGACAGTGTAATGAAGCACAAAACACATACTGTCGAAGCATCTGGTGCAGGCGGAGACGGAGCGACAGACAGAGCGCAGACAGGCGCTCACAGAGAGAACAAATACGGAGACAAGACGGGAGGCGCGCTGGAAGCGCTGCAAAGGGAGGAGGGAAGGAAGGAAGGAAGCAGACACAGAGAGGAAGAGGAGAAGAAGAGGAGAAGGAGGAGGAGGAGGAGGAGGCCGGAATAGAGTTGGGGAGCTGTGCAGTGCAGGGGAAAAAAGGGCAGGGAGACAAAATGGAGAGCTGTGTTTTTGCCCACGAGCTTGTTTCCAACACAGGGAGAAAGAAGAATAAAAAGGATAAACACACGGGAAGGGCAACGGCGCAGGTCAACAATCTGACCGCGGCGTGCGCACCCGGAGGGAGAGGACGGCAGGAGGAAGTGACTACAGAGGAGGAGGAGGAGAGCGAGAGGAAGAGGGAAGGAGGGAGGGAGAGAGATACAAAGCAGTCTCTTAATGATGTGAGGCCCTAACGACAGCGGGGGAGAGAGAGAGAGCGAGAGGGAGAGAGAGAGTGTGAGAGAGAGAGAGAGAGAGAGAGAGAGAGAGAGGGACAAAGATGCGGAGGGATGGAGGGAGAGGCTGGAGAATAAAAACTACACCGCGATAAAAAGGGAAAGGAAGGAAAAGATGAAACCATAAAAAAAAAAACGGCAAAAACATGCGGAGGGAGTCAATAAAAACAAAAACAATCCAAACAGAAGTAAAGGGGTTAGGGATGGGGCGGGGGCGGGCAAGCTTCGAGCAGGCGTTCCGCAATTAGACTTTTTACAAGGAGGCGACCCGAGTCAGAGGAGCGCCTCGTACCTCTTTGAAGGAGGAGGGATGGGATGGGATGGGAGGAGGGATGGGAGCGGGGATGGGGGGGGTTGACTGGCTCATAAATGGATATTACGCCACAAACAAGAGTGACGACTGGAGGAGCGGCTGTCACACAGTCGCAGACACTTCCAACAAAAGGGAGAGAAGGGTCTCGCTGGAAATGTGGGACTCCGTCTGACAACGAGGCAGGCGAGCAAGCGAGAGAGACAGACAGAGAGAGAGAGAGAGAGAAGAAAAAAACACTACTGTTGTGACTGGAAAACTTTCTAATTAACGAGAGTGACATTTTCATCTTGATCCTGTTATTTACAAAATGATAGCGTTTTATGGGACAGAAAGTGTGTGTGTGGGGGGGTGGGGGGGGGCACTGAGAAAAAAGACATGGTGCTGAAATTGAACCCCTGATTCCAGTCTGATTTGATGCATAAAGTGAGGCAGGCGGCTGCGACTCGCCCAGTAAAATCCCTTAAGATTCCGACTTGTGTGGTAGAGAGACGAGTGCTGTGGAGACCAACAGGCCGACAGGCATCTGTGTCTAGGTGTTAACTCCTAAAACAGCCGATCCGGGGGATAAATGCACAGCTCGTTCCCTTATTTCGATGTAGGTGTGTGTGTGTGTGTGCGCGACTTGGGTTTTCAGTGTTCTGAGGAGAGATGAGGGAAGGGGAGGGCAGGGGGAAGGGGAAGGAGGACGAGGAGGAGGAGGAGGAGGGGGTGAGGGTGAGGATGAGGAAAACCACAGCGATCTGCCTCCGCTCTCTGCAGTGCTGCAACCACTGGGTGTGTGCGAGTGTCTCGCTGCGCTCGCATGTGCCCCAACTGCAGGGGCGCCACCAAGTGGCCACACTCATTCCCACGGTCACTTAGAGAGACACCGAGAGAGGGACGGAGAGAGAGAGAGAGAGATGAGGACACTGTGAAAGGAAAGAGAGAGGAGAGAAAGGGATAAATATGGAGGTGTGTGTGTGTGTGTGTGTGTGTGAGAGGTCTTGCACGGCCAGCCAATTAATCAGCAGCTCCACAGAGACGACTCGTGTCACCGCCATCTCCCGGTGTCTTGACAGAGAGTCGGTTTGTTTTCTTCTGAAGTCAAACGAAAGCTGTTTACACCCCCCCACCCAACACACACACACACACACACACACACACACACACACACACACACACACATATATATATATACATACACACAGTGGACAAATCACACATACACACACACAAACACACGAGTAGAAACAGGTTCAATAGTACCTCTCCCTCAATTCTGGGGGGTCGGATGCTGGACAGATGGATGGTCTTGTACTCCCCGGAGTTCAGCTTCACCAGCATGGCGTCGGCGTTGACCACCTGCATCACCTGGAGGGGGTCGGGGGAGCAGGAGGAGGAAGAGGAGGACGGTCAGGATGCGTTAAGTGAACAGCGCATGAGAAAAGCTTCCGTGAGACGGACTTTAAGGCACGTGAATGCTTTAGAGGGGAGTGGGGGGGCGAAGTATTGTATTTTGACAAGCGGGTGAGCCGACAGAGCAAAAGGAAGACGAGAAGTGAAGGGGCAGGTAAAGGATAAATGGAGAGGAAGAGATCTGGTCGAGGGCGGACGGAGAGTGACAGGGCAGATCGGGCGCTGTCACGAGCGGAGGGCACCGGGACCGAGGTATCCCGAGCGATCCTCGAGTCGTCCTGCCGGAGCGGAGACGTTTGGAGGACGGAGCGAGGACGCCGTGCTATCTTCAAGGAGGTGGTGGGGGGAAAAGAAAGAGCTTTGAAATGCAAAAGAAATCCCATTAGATAAACTAGTGAAGGCGTGCTACAGCTGGCTGGCAGGGCCTTGTTTTAGGGGCCTTCAGAAGCTGGACTGCAGACATGGAATAGTTAGATCCGCTGCTTCAGTGTTACTTCTGTGCCCACTGAGACCGTGTTGTGTGATTGCTCTAGTCCACAATGGTTAAATTAGACTTTACAAGGTCATTAGACGGACATTAAATTATATCTGGGGTTCCAAATATAGAGCAGGACTCCGAACTGGACATCCTCCCATCTAATCGTCTATTATCCTGATTTCTTTGCACCCGACTGTGTCCCAGAGAAAGGCGCCTCCTTCCAACTGGGTTTCGAACCAAGCTCCTACTTCTCCTACCCCTCCCCCCCACCCCGGTTCCAAAGGCCGAAAAGCACCGTACGAGCAGAGGACGGATCCCGAAAGGCACGGAGCGTCACCTCGAGTCGTGAGCAATAACGGCGCGGGATAAATATTTGTGACCGGTCGACCCGGTCCACGCCGGCGCCCTCGCTCCCCGCAAGACGGATTGGGGCTGTAACGTGACGGAGATGGAGGAGGCATCCAAACCTCGAGCCTTTAAGTAGGCCGCTCGCCAGAGACAGAGAAATCAATCGCTCTACACATGTTGCCGCCCACGCGTGCATTAAATGGCCTCGTCATCACTCAAAAAGCGCCGTTCCACATGTAGGCTGCGCTCGGAGCGCAAGTCCTAAAAAGTGGGAGAGAGAGAGAGAGAGAGAGAGAGAGAGAGAGAGAGAGAGATGATGCAGGTCTGATGCGCGCGGTCGGGAGCGCGTGGGCGTTTGTGTGGCTGACTGTGTGGTAGCAAAACAAAACAAAACCCAGAGAGAGAGGAGAGAGGAGAGAGGAGGGGGGGGAGAAAAAAAGGACCTTTTCGAGTTTGGTTGGGGAGCGTTTTGTGGCGGACACATCCGCGTTGCGTCGCGGCCTCTCCGGGACATTCATTATTCCATGAAAACAAATCAGCCGCCGCATTTGCCACCAGAGAGGCGAAATTAGACCAGCCCACATGCTAAATAGGCTGCCCACAACAGCAGCCAAAATACATCATATACTAATCACTGAGCTGAGTGGGAGAGATGCAGAGACATGGGGCACGGAGTGGGGGGCGGGGGGAGGGGCGGGGGGGCGAGGTGTAACGAGTAAGTACGAGAGAGAGAGAGAGAGAGAGAGAGAGAGAGAGAGAGAGAGAGAGAGAGAGAGAGAGAGAGAGAGAGAGACAGAGAGGGGTAGGAACGTGAGTGCAAGCGGCGACGTTGGAGCCTTGCGCGCGCGCCACCAGCCTACGCAGATTCTCACCGTAACAAGGTCATTTTGTGGCCTGCCCGAGTAAATAAAGTGCAGGAGGAGAAGAATGTGGCAGGAGCAGAGGAAAATGGCTCAGCATTTACGGGCTAATTATCAGCCGGGGGAGGCGAGAGCGGGAGAGAGAGAGAGAGAGAGAGAGAGGGAGAGAGAGAGAGAGAGAGGAGGACGGAGAAGACGGAGCGAGCCGCAAAGATGGAGTATAATCTCTGCAAATATGGAGGAGAGAGATGGGGATGAGGAGGAGGGAAGGTTGGGGGGGGGCAGATAGGAAAATGGAGCAAAAAGTCTTTGCAAAGTAGCTGCCGTGAGGGGGTCGGGGGCGAGCGAGGCGGGCATGGGAAGACAAAAAAAAAAAAAACAAGCAAGCAAGGCAGGCGGAGTGACTCACTGGGCGAAAGCCAGAGGTGGGGATCTACTGCCACCTTCTGTCCGAGGCCGGCATGACATCTGCAGTGGCCGGGAGGAGTGGAAGGAGGGAGTGTGTCATGGTGGTGGGGAGGAAGTGTGTGTGTGTGGGGGGGGGTGTCTTGGCTACTGTCGGGGACTGTTGCTGGTTGTCAGTGGGAGCCATTAGGTTTGTTTTAACCACGGGGGCCAGGCGCGCGGCCCGGCCAGGAGTCGCTCATTACTCACGTCGGCTCGTCTCCCTCCAGAGCGACACCTGTGGCTGTGTGCGCGTGTGCGCGCGCGTGCGTGTGTGTCGCCGCCGCTGCCAGTGGAGATGATTTGTCACCCGAATAACACGCTTTTCAGACTAAACTAGTGGCGCGACGCTCCACTCTGCCCTGAGACGGGTCGCCCCCGGGTGTCTGATTAAGAGGCGGGCCGTCGGGAGGGAGGGAGGGACGCTCCCCCGGGAAAGGGACCGACGACCCGGGGAGAGTTCTCCACCTAATCGCTCCGCTGATGGTAAACTGGGGCGCGGACCGATATAACCTTCCTCTCTCATTATCTTACCCAAAAGTGAGGGCTTTTTTTTTTACATTTCTTAAAGCAGATGTGCGACCTTGTATCCCATTCTGTCTGACTTGCGTCAACTGGGGCGCACCAGCGAACAGGCAGAGGAGGTTCTCACGTCACTTCACGTCCCCATTCACCGTTAAATACCAGGAATTCATCCATTATTCCTGGAAGATAACGGGTGGCAGAGGTGACCTTTACTACTACCTCTTCACTACCATTCACTGTATTATATAGTTGATAATGTGTACAATGTGCATGATATGATAATTATGTATATATCACTGACATTTACATGCGTATTTTCAAATATTTATGCTTATCTCTCTACTTATTCGGTACTTTTTCTCCTTTTGCACACTCGTGTTCAGGACAATCCACTCCACTACCCGTGGACTTGTAAATGTGCATCTGACAAAGAAATATCAGTTTGTACTAGTCAGGGAGGTGGAGTCATGGTTAATGCGGGTTCACATCCCAGTGGGGGCCAGTGTGGCATTTGCATGTTCTCCGGCTACTCTGGTATCCTCCCAAAAAAAGTAAATCCATGCTAAGGTCGACTGAACCATCTAAAATGTCCCTAGGTGTGAGTGTGGGAGTCTATTCTGTGATGGACTGGAGGCGGACGCCAGTGGGTGCAACATGTAGCGTGTCTGCATTTACTTACATGAGCAGCACCTGTCTGGCATTGCTGTGCTTCAGGGGCTTCCCGAAACATGTAATTTGGCAGGCCACGGGTACTTTCGATTAAATATTGCATATACGCGCTAGTTTTTAACGTCCGAACTGCTGTGTTCGCAAGGAGCTCCCGCAGCTAAAAGCCAAAGTGGGAGTGTTCCTGACAAGTCACTGATGAGAGGGATGGGGGTGAGGGGGTGGGGGGGGGGCGGTTTACACCACATCACCTTTTATCCATCACCTCGCAGGTCGACGCTCACCCACGGGACAGGAAGACTTTGGGGACGTGGCCTACATCCACCCCCCCCCCGTCCCGGTAGGGGTGGGCGGGGGGGCGGCGAGACGCTCGGAAGGGGAGGATGCGTCAGCGGGACGGACTTGTGGGGATTGGGCCCCGCTCGGCTCCCTCCACTCTATCCATCACTCAGATAATAAGAAGTGAAAAGGAGAGTGGACGGGAAGAGGGGAGGAGTGTGTGATGGGACTGATGGATAGATGTGTCCCCGGGAAGAGTCGGGCACTGCGGGACGTGTGCGACAAATGTGAGCGGAGGGCCGGTGACAGGCCCGAGTAACCTTGGCCTGTCCATTATGTGTACTTATGGCAAGGTCTCAAGGGGAGACTGAGTATTGGAAGAGTTGAGTATTTCAGAGCCCTTTCAGCTCCATCAGCGATCGTTTCTACGATGCAAAGACTCAAACAGGGAGTCTTTACTCCTCGGGTCTCCTTCGAGGCTCCGTTCGGGGTGGCAGTAGTTGCAGAGGGGTAAGGAAATAAAAAAGGAGACAAAAAACAAGAAGAGGAAGAGGACAGAGACGAGTTGTAGCCAGAGCAGAAAGTGCGGCAGGGTTTAACTGGGGGCATCAGCAGTGCGGCACCGGAGCAGCACAACACTAAATAAATAAATAACACAGTGCGTGGATACCAGGGAGAGGACATGCGTAGTCCCGGGGACCTTGATTAGGTGTTTTTCCTTTCTCACTTCTTTTTTTTCCCCCTTTCATCCGTCTTCCCCAAATCTGTCTGGACTCACTTTCATTTTTTCCCCACCCCTCTATATATGTTTAATTAATTTATTTTTTTTGCATCTTTCTTGCCTCTTTTTCATACATCCTCCTGAGCTCACCACTGCCCCCCCCCCCCCCTCTTAAGCAAGCATCCGACACTCTTTTATTGAGGGGGTTCAGAGAGATCTGAGAGCAGCTCACACTGATAATATAAATGTTTTATCCTCTCTCCAGCCTCTTCCCTCTGACTCAGGGAAAAATATGTATACGTATATATATATAGATACACACACCCAGATAGTCTTTCTGCGGCTGCTTTATGTGCATGCGGTTTATCAATTTCATTCTGTAAGCAAATTGTCAGGGCAGGGCGTTTTATGCGACCCCCCCCCCGGGCCCGCCGTGAATGTTTCACCGCCTTGCGCTGTCTGGAGGGAGAAGGCGCAGACAAACTTTCTCCACCCGCGTCGCTCCACAAATACATCCCGAGGATGGCTGGGATGAACTCGCCGTCCAAATGCACACCCAAGGTGAAAAACTGATTTAGAGCAGCTTCGAAGGAGGGTTTTTTTGGGAGGGGAGAGGGGAGGGGGGGTGATAACGACGTTATCGCTACAACTTAAGAGTGTGTGAGAGCGTGCAACGTATCGAGGAGTTCCATCTGGCTCCATTTGAGCTAATGCGAGCTGACACCTAGGAGGGAGCTCCCTCTCCCCCCTTGTTCCTGGTATTAAGGACACTTCTTGTCCCCCCCCCCCCCGCCCCCCCCAAGGGGGTTGGGTGGGCCTCGGCCAATAACCTCCACAGCTTAATATCTTTAGTTCTTGGCTTTTGGGGGGTCGTACCGTGCCGCCGCAGCATACGCCAGCGATTCGGCCCTAATTTGACTGGGGAGCGCTCCAAGGTTGCCGTTAAGCATTCCTCACAGTACCTGTGGAGGCAGAGGAGGGAGGGGCGGGGGGTTGAAGAAAGGGGGGGGTGGGGGGTTGTATTTGGTTTTCGAGCGGGGTCGGAGCTGCAAACGGGAGGATGTGAGGAGGGTCCAACTCGCTCGGAGCGAAGCGTCTGCTTCCGCCGCAGTGCCGAGGAACCATATTCACACCGTATTCCTGCTTCAGCTCTGAGCTATAGACAGGAGAGGAGGAGGAGGAGGAGGAGGAGGAGGAGGAGTGTGTCTGTGTGTGTGCGGAGGGTGGGGTAGAGTAGAAGCAAGTCGATCCAAATCGAAAGAAACGACGCCGGGCGGCCAAAAAGACAAAAGTGCCTGGGCCGGTCGGACGCGACGCCTCACGAGGAGGCGTTTTTCCGGGCGCTCACCTTGGCCACAAACTGCCTGTCCTTCTGGTCCAAGTTGGCTGTGGGCGCCACGTAGTCCTTCCAGATGCGAACCTTGCGCTCTTTCGCCGACCTGGCCGACAAGGGGGAGAAAGCATCACACAATCACCATTAGCGTTCGCACTGGGCGCGGAGCGGGCGTGAGGACATAAAGGGCCTAATCGAGTGGCTGCAAATGACCCATTTGGCGGAGGAACGCCGCGCGGGCTCGTTAGGGAGCGGGAATTCCAGGGGGGGGGGATTAGACCGCGGTTATCGCTCTACGGGAGAGCCGGCGCTCGCTCCTTATGCAATCATTTCCAACGCCTCCGCCTGCTTTCTTTGACTTTCGGAGCCAATTGCACCAAATGTAAATCTCCCCCGCCTCTCTGCTCCCGCCCCGTCCATCGCGGACGCCAGCCTCGCGGGCCGCATTTCCGGACGCCACGCACCGCTCGGCGGCCCGCAGTTTCTCGGCGCCCTGGGTGTAGACGGCCATGGACCAGTCCACGCAGCGGGCGAAGCCCTCCTTCAGCAGCAGCTCCGTGATGTTGCCGTTCTGGAACACAAGACGACAAAGCACATGATGAGATTCAGACGAGGCCCCTACAACCACCTGAGGAACCTCTCCCTCCATCCCTGCCTCCCTCCCTCTGCGGGGTGCATACCGGGTGCAGGATGGTGCCCAGGATGATCTGGTTGGGGCAGCTCTCCAGGATGATCTGCACGTCCCTCTGCAGCAGGCGCGACTCGGTGAAGAACTTGGCCTCGGCCGCGAAGGGCTCCGGCGTCTCCGTGCCGTCCGCTTCCCGCTTGAACGTGGGACACTGGAGGGGAGAACGGGGGGGAAAAAGGCGATAAAACCTGTCCCAATGTCACAGCGAGAGGAGCACACAACTCCCAGGAGTCCAACTAACCAGAGGCTTTGTTTGGGGGGTTGGCGCTTGCTCTCTTTTGATACGATCTAGGTTTTTGTTGGGGGGCCATATACCACTGTTATCCACTTTCAACCGATGTCACCTTGCACCGCGTGCTATCGCTACTCTCCTCGGGGCGCGGGGAGGAGAAGGGGGGGAAAAAAAAACAGAAGGAGACAACAGACGGACATAAACGCGGGACGAGCAGACGGGCCCTCTGAACGGCGAGACAAAGAACACCTTGGAATGGACGTAATATCTTCGAGTGGGAGATGAAGAAGATTAGTTATCTTGAGTGGCCCATTGGCAAAGCCGGGCTCGGCGAGAGGGGAGATTGATGGGCGAATTTAGTGGAGCGGATATGACACCCAGGGAACAAACACCGGCGTGGAAGGGAGACAAAAATGAGCCATCGCTCTGTTTTTACACACACACACACACACGCACAAACACACACGCGCACACACTCATAACGAGGCTTCGCAGTCCACTTCAAAGTAATTAATAGACGGAGACGTGGTGGAGGCGACATGCAATTGGACATTTGTGCGTCTGTTTATTCGGTCATTAGCGTTTGTTACTGTCCAGACTTAGTCGCAGCTTAAATGAATGAGCTCAGCGGTTGGGATCGGGCTCATCTACCATTTCAGTTCAGTCACTCGGTTCGCCCCCCTCACTATCTTAGTCCACGCGGGTTACCTTGACTCCAGACAGCATGACTGTGACCAGGTAGTAGTCGGGCAGCAGCAAGGCACGGACCACGCTGCCATCGCGCACATGCTCGATGATGGCTGTGAGAGGAGAGAGAGGAGAGAGAGGAAGGAGAAGAGGGAAAAGAGGGAGAAGAGGGAGAAGAGGGAGAGCATGTCAGAGGCTCAGATTCTCGATCTGTGGGCGGGAGGAAGCTCTTCTAACGCTCTAGATCCTTTTCACTGGAAAATGCCAGATAGGACAATCGGCCTCCTTCTTTCGGACACAAAGGTTGACTGAAATGCATCAGTGCTGCCGGTGTGAGGATCGACAGAGTGAATAGATGAATAAAGTGATTTAAGTCCACGGTTTGTACCGAGGACGTTCAGGAAAGTGTCCGCATGTTTTGATAATTGTCCATTTATGAAAAGAATCTTCACATCATACACAGAAGCACTTACTTCCACGGCCACCTTCCCCACCTAGGAGAAGCACTCGCTACTCGCCGTCTCTTTAAGCATCGCTTTAAACTTTTTCCACCATGTTCTATGCAGCGCGTCAACACTTGAGACAAGGTCAACTCACCGGAAAGCTTTTGAGGCATTAAATCGCATTTTTCTCCGAAATCGTATCACTCGGATGCTGCTCCTGACCTCTAACATACTTAAAGAAATTGGACCTGCCCCGAAATGATACGGGAAGAAACCTGAGGGTTTCCAACCGCGTTGAGAACGGAGCTCCTGCTAGAGCACCGTCCCAGACTTAAAAAAAAACGACCCGGGCCGTTCAAAAGCAAAGCAAAGGGATGAAGCGTTCCCCTTCCCCCGTTCATTTCCCCCATTCAATTAAAGGCTAGCGAAATGAGCTGAGCCACTGTTAACAGCACAGGCCTGGAAATGAATTGAGCGGCACATTAGGGCTCGGGCAGGGTCAGAGATGAGAGGCTGGAGGAATGAGCCGGCGAGGGGGGGGGTAATACAGTGCATGGCGTTACATGCCCCTGAAGTGGATATCTAGAGCAAAATGCCCTCAGCTCAAACGGGTGATTCCTGACACCGCCTGCAAATGTGACTATCAGGAGAAAATAGAGGCTTACGTAATGTAGTGCACTTTTTTTGACATCTTTGTTTCCTCAGACAGGCCCCCTCTCTTTCTCTCCCTCTCTCTCTGTAACAAGCCCGTCTCCCCTCCCAAACTCATTACCGTTGATGGGCTTCTGGTGCAGGGAGTCGACGAAGTTGCGGGGATTCTCTATGGTGTACTTCATGTCGCGGATGGTGTGCGTGCCGCCGCCCTCGCTCCACATGCCCTTCTTGGAGGACTTGGCCTGGTCCTCCAGCTCGCAGAGGCGGACCTGCTCTGGACTGGACACGCAAAAAGAAAGAGAACGGACAGGTCAAAACATGCGTTACAAAAAAGAAAGAACGGGTCAAGCTGCACCACTTAACTGGCAAAGCTTCAGACGATCACAATGTTTTCATAATAAACTAAAGTGGTGGTTTCATAAAAGGACTGAGTGCGTGTTGATATTTTTCCAAAACATGAAAGATTAAATCAATAATGTCCATACAGAAGCCGACTGATTCTTTACTAGTCCTTGTTATGCACATAGTCTGAATATTGACCTTAATGCGTGTTTATATTCCATTTGATTTGGTTGGCTCGAGCTCATGACGTCCAAGGCCTCCATGGCCTGAGGGGTTTTTTTCTCATCCATCCCAGCCCTCAGCATCTTTCAAGTCCAAGTATCCTTGGGCAAAACGCTGAACCCCCTCCGGATAAAAACCCAGATACTGCGTCAGTGTGTGAATAATTAATGCTACCTGTTGCACTACACAGACAGTGGAGGAGGAGCCTCTGCCACCGGTGTATGAGAGGCCTTGGAGTTTTCGTGGGGACTTGAAAAGCGCTTCAGAGTACTCGGTCCGGCCGGGATTCAGACCCGGGGTCTTCTTACGGTCGCCCCCCCCCATTCACATCAATACACGCTAATTAAGAGCTCCCATTAACTGGAGCGCTCCCAGTTAATGTTCTCGCAGCCGAACCGCACGAGGAGTAATCAGAAAGGCCTCCGCCGTGAACGCGTGCAACTTAATGCCGAGACTGCCGGCTCGCGCCGTTAATGAGTCGCAGTGGATTTCACACAAGTGAGTCGGGGGAGGGGGGGGGGGTGGCTCTACATAAAGAGCAGGGGGGGCTTTTTCCGTTGTTAATGTCAACGTTTCCCCAACTGCTGTGGAGACGACGGCCGCCGGCGGTCTCTTCCCAGAGGGCCAACGGTAAGATTACACGGACAATTACCACAACTGGTGGCTGGAGCAACGGGGTGACTTCTTTTGCCGTTTTCGCACTTTACTCTCATTCCAGTTTATCGAAACACAAGAGCAGTGGCGACCGGCTGGTCACCAGATTATAGGCTCTTGAATAAAAAAAAAAATGTTAAAAAATGCGTCCGAGGAGCACCGTAGCGGTGTCGGACAGCTCCCTGTAAAGCGGCCCGCGCAGCTAACGCCGCGGCTAATTCCGCGGCTAATTCTGCGGCTAATTCTGCGGCTAATTCCGCGGCTAATTCTGCGGCTAATTCCGCGGCTAGTCCACGCCGGCTCTCTGTGCGGAGTGGAGCGGCCGGATGCTTTTGATGAATTATTCGTCGCTTCAGACGGCCGGCAGCCTTTCGCTCCTCCCGAGGCGTCAACCCGCCGCCCGACTGGTGCGGGAGAGCCGAAGGAGTCGGGGAGTTCGGAGAGGCAACGAAAAGTGGCTCCAGGTTGAAATACCACACGCGTGTAAGCTTGTTTTTTGTCCCCCCCCCCCCTCCCCTGCTGTGTTACTAATTGCCCTTTTGGACTGGTGCCCGTCTTCCCTCACCGTTTAACCGCCGCCGGCGCCAAACTGAACTGAACTGAACCGAACCGGCATCTTGCTTACCGCGCGACAGCGGCGAACCTCTGTGCCAGAAGTCGATGGTGTTTAAGCTACTTAGAGTTTAAGCACCGACACTGTGCGCGCGGGGGGGGGGGGGGCGGAGATAGAGCGGCGAACAATGCAATCGAGGGGAGCAGACGCCGGCGAGCTACGGGAACAAAGGAGCGGGGAGGCGCCTCGCGAGCGGGAGATCGGCAGAGATGCTGAAATCACTCGCGCGTGTGCAGGCGGGCGATAGCGAACTTATCCGGGCGTCCAAATAGGCCACGTCTTACTCTTTTTTCCAGTCTTTTTTTCATTTAATTTATTTATGTAGGTCGGCGACTCCTCGCGACTCCACGCGCAGTTTCAAATCCAGAGTGATAGCGATGGCGAGGAGAAAGACAGAAAGACGTCGCCGCTCTCTTCCGTGTGAACATGCTGTAGGCTACGTCTTTCATCTCCACACGGTTCCCAGGTGCAGTGGGGGGGGGGGGGGGGTGGGGGGCGCTTAAAACAGAGACAAAATGTTGAACCGCAGCGATCCGTATTACAGCTCCCGACGAACTGGGGGGGGGGGGGTCGTGTTCCCTCCCAGTGTGCGCCCCCCGGAAGGGTGCACCCCTCAACTAGTGCTCCTATGGGACTGCTGTTCAAAGGAAGCAATGGTGAGTTGGGAGGGGGGGGGGTATCTGTCTGTCTGTCTGTCTGTCTAAGGAACGTGGCTCCCATTTGCCATGGTACGTGGCTGTTACACGGCATCAATCAATCAAACCCCGGCTCCACACCTTCCCCTCGCCTGCGATTACACTTTCAAGAGGTAATGTAATGTAATGCGACGAAATCAAACCGATTCTCAGGCTCTGGCCACCTCAGCCAATGGATGACGTTTTTTTTCTTTTTTTCCAGGAGGAGGCAGCCCGACTGAGCCACACCGTCTGGGACGCAGGAGCGAGTCTGGGGAGATTGATGACTGTGTCTGTACCGATCACCCTATGGCTCAGCACCAAGGACGGCGTCTTAGTTCCATCTCTCCATGCCCGATCGAGTTAAAGTGAAACTCGACCGAATGATGAAGCATCCGACTGAAAACCCAAAGAAATCAAGAGGGAAAAAAAAAAACCTTTCTGATTTCAATAAATGTAAATCGGTTCGACACCAGCGGCTGCAGGACGTAGGAAGGATTCATTTTTGACACAAATTGGGAACATTTATGTAACCTTAACTGTTGAAATACGCAGAACCAGGCACCCAATGGAAAATAAGGCCGAATGACTCAATGTGTTCCATTAACAAACATCTATTTTGGATTTCTATCTTGCACATTTCGTTTTTTTCATATCACACACACCGTGAATTTTTGCACATTCCTTCGTGGCTGTTTTGCATATTTCTTCACAAAAAGGTACACGTCTTATTCGAAATAATTGCAAATGGTGGATGTCGGACTGCGGGGCCTTTCTGTGTGGAGTTTGCATGTTCTCTCCGTGTCTGCGTGGGTTTTCCACAGGTACTCCAGTTTACTCCCACAGTCCTAAAACGTACAGTAGGAGGGTGAATGGTGTCTGCGTGTCCCGTGATAGACTGAAGAGCTGTCCAGGGTTAAATACCAACACACCAGAATCATTTCTTTGGAAAATAAAAATGAACCGTGTTAAAACGCTGAATCCAGACTTGAAAAGCTACAAAAAAAAAAAAGAAAGCGCGTGGCTTATAAACGGACCTAACAAGACCTGGCAGGTGGTTTGATAACGTGCAGAAATGTATGCAATGGGAAGAACGACCTATTCCTCCAGGGTGGAAGAAAATGTGCTTAACAGAAAATGGAAACCCCGGATTTAGAAACCGAGACAGTGACATCGTGTAATCCCGATAACCTGTGTTGCGCAATACTTAAATCAGCGAATGGCACAGCTAGCATTCGGCAGCGTGTCTCGTTCATTCTTCTTGTTGTGCTTTGGTGGCTAAATGCTAAAAGCCAATAAAAACTCAAGCGAAAACAACACGTGTAGCACTCTGAATGTCATCGCTGCAGCACCTGTTTAGATTTGTAACAGAGAGAGAAGACGCCAGCGATTATGTGTTACCGGATGTTTCGTGACGCGAGATTATTTGAGATCTAAGAGCGAAAGGTAATAAATGTGGACATGGAACCTGCCTGGCCTCAGGCCGCAGCCCACCCCGATGCCCACGGACCGTAAGTTCGTGAGCGCACGCCTCGGGCCGCAGTTGCTGTTCACGGTGCTAAACTGCACCGCCAAAAGTCATCATCGTTACAACAACGACCACCCCCCCCATCCCCACCCCCTAATTATGATCACATCATTGTTAGTGTGATCAACGCGGTCGGTCACGAGGGGTAATGATCGCGGAGGCCAGTGCGCCGAGGGAGGCCTGAAGCCCTCGCTGAGTAATGGGCCCGGCCCTTTGGCCAAACGGCGCCCGCTCACACTTAAGGCATCGTTTACATTAGCGCCCGCTCTGGGCCATTGCACGGGATGCTTAACGCGGGTCATTAGTGACAAAATATTCCCATCATCTCGGCTCATGTCGGAGGATGCGAGTGTAGCGGCGCGGGTCAAATTGCTTGTAATGTGCGTGATGTGCAAACACTGCAAACCGCAGGGGGGGATGCGCGGCCCTCTGTCATGTAACGGCGGGTGCGCGCGTGCATTTAGGGGATCACTGTGATGGCGAAGTGGCAGCTTTCAGAGGGATATCACCGACGAGGGAAGGGCAATACTGCCACCGTCTGGGATGCCGCCGCCCCACTGTGTTTTTCCCTGGTGGAGAGCTGCGCGCATCCCCCTGCAGGTCGGCCGCTTTCTGTCCTGCTATGACAACTCGACAAACAAGAGGATTACTTCGGGCCGCGATGTGATTTCCGTCTAAACAAAGTGCTGAGATGCAAACTAAAAAAATCTGATTCAAATACCCAAAATAAGCCGACTGCGGGCGGGAGTTTGCATGTTCTCTTGGTACTCCGCTGTCCTCCCACGGTCCAGAAACATGTATTAAGGTCGACTGGAGATGATGCGTGTGTGTGTGTGTGTGTGTGTGTGTATGTGGTGGACTGAGGACTAGTCCATGAGGCGACGGGCACAAGCAAACCCCCACGACGCAGTCTCAACACAAGGCAGGAGACTTACTTGTTCCCCCTGATCCCCTCCCTGCGGACTGTGGCGAGGCCCTCGTTCACCAGGGACTCGGCGATGTTCTCGCCCGCTGTGTCTGAAAAGAAAACGACAGAGCGCAGGGGAAAGAAAAAAGGATGTTTCACTTTGCCCGACCTCGGCGGTTACCGCCGCATGGCCGTTAGTTCTGGCTGGGCACCTTGATCGGGCGAGGGGCCACCGTGAGTGCCGACATTTAGGATAAAAGGAACGCTCAGCTGTTCGGAAATCGCTTTTTTTTCTGCAGGTGTGCCGATTTAACGGCTGATTACCGACCGCTCTCGCTTAAGAACACACTTGCGGGCATGAGCGCGCTGGAAAACAGTCATCCGTAAACTCCTTTTTTTGCACAAAACAGAGGATCTTTCACAAATTCTGCACAGAAAGTACGTAATAACTTGCTGAAGATTGAGGAAACATAACAATATTTATATCAATATATTATATCAACAATGGGAGAGAGTTGGTCCCACTCACCTCGCCCCAGGTACACCATGCCATACTCCCTGCCCAGAGCGGTCTTTATTTCCACGGTGAAGCACACCTCTTTGCCGATTAGCTTCTTCCGCAGGAACTCTCTGGCTTGGAAGGCCCAGGGCTGCAGTCGTGGATATGAGGGCAAAGCTTCCATTAGACGATCGTGTCGGACATTAAGACAATCACAGGCAACTGATCGACCACTGCAGGCCCTTATCGACTCGTCACTGCCGGCACATTTGACAGTTGGCGAGACTTCTGGCCCCTTCACAGCCAGACACAGGCTCGCCTACAGCAGCAAAATGAGAACAGTCTCCAGCAAGTAGATTTCAAATTAAACCATCACTGCGGACCAATATGCCTGCTTTCTGTATTGTGACTTCCTTATACTTGAGTTTGAAGCAAAAAGACCAGTCTGACAGGGATGATTTGGAACTGTACCGAGAAAGTAAAAATACACATTTCATCCCTTGTGGATTGTACTCGCTGAGCTCCACTGGTAGCCTGTACTGTCTATCTGTACTGAGGGATTGCCCATTTACTTTGCATTCATCAAATAAGCACAAAAATACAGACTTAATTCATTTCTAGTTCCTCAATGGTGGACCAAGCTACCAAGCACCATCAGGGCAGAAACTTCTACTGCTACCTCCATATATCTAGAGCTTAAACTATTTAAAGTGGCTGAGACATCTCACAGGCCCTGGAATAGCACATCATGTCTTGTCCCATCCATCTGATGCTCCATCGCCATTTGATATTGCTTTTATTTTTTTTACTTTATTGCTTTCAAATCTGTTTTTAATGAATACTCTTGTCTTGTCCTCTTTATCTGCACTTTGGGTCTATTTGTGTTAACATGATAACGTGACTTGATTTAAACTTGCTCCAGTGCATTTGTACTCGGGCTGGCAGTCTGGAGAATGTGCTGGGTTTACTTTGCAGTGCAGCTGAAAGTTATTTTTCTCCTAAGTCGCTTTGGGTAAAAGCATCAGCTAAATGACTCAATATAATATCAGCTTTATGGATTGCAAATGTTTAAAAGCAGGCAGCAGGGCAGACAGTGAGATGGTCTGGCTCCTCAGGATGAACTGAAGTTGCGATAAGAAAATGTCAAATTGCATCTGCAGAATCTCAAAGGCGTTGTGCTCAAATGCGACTTGACGTGCTTATTTGAAAGCAACAGTACCATTTATACAGTCATGCATGGTCTCATTCACCATGATGTCACAGCTGCAACCTCCACACAGTCCAAACAAAGAATACAGATCGGCATTCAGGCACCCTCCAGAGGAAAACCATTGTGTTCGCTGAAGGCTTACTTATCAGGCCCTTGGTCCGTCCTTGCCAAACACAAATAAACAAACACAGGGGGGATGAAGTTGCTCACCTCGTCTGGGGTGTCCTTGGTGTCGGGCTGGGCCTGGGCAGCTCTGCGGGCCATGGTCCCAGCTCGGATATTACTGAGGTTGATCTGACGCTCCGGGGGTGGGCCACCTCGAGGCTGGCCCCGGACAATGATGGCACAGCCTGACAAGACCTGGAGCAATGACAGGAAAGACGTGTCAGCTTGACCACATCAGCAGTGCTAGTGCTGGCCACCGATGATAACGTCTTCAGAGACGTATTTGTCACAGCAGGCAGCAAGACATCAGCACGGAACGAAGAATCACTTCTGAATTTTAGTTTCCATCTCACCTTAGATGACATATGGACCCGTTTTTTTGTTTGTTTGTTTTTTTGCAAATTACCTCCAAAGTCATATTCAAGTAGAGCAGCTATAAATTAGCAAAAGGTATGACAGTAACTTCACACAGCGGGTTACCATGGTGACAGCCGGTGATTCAGACACAAGGTGAGATCGCACCATCTGATAACGCAACTACATACAAAAAAAAAAAAAAAAAGATAACCCACACTTGGGGTTGACAACCATGGCATTTACGCGAATCTGAGCAAACAGCAGTTATCTGTGGACTCTCCAGGGGAGTCGGTGGGGAGCATCACTCGGGGCTGTTGATCTAAGATGTGGCTCAGATAAAGTCTTGTATCAGATCACCATCATCACTTGTTCCACTGTCTGACTCGGTGCCTCCGAGTTTAGGGAAAGCATCGGGCTGGCTGCAACGTATACATGGTGACCAGGCATGGGGGGAAAAAAAAAAGAAATGAGGGAGGCAATGAGGGACGGCCCCACCCCCTCAGTTAAAAAAAGGCCAAGTTCCACTTGGAACAGACAACAAGGTTTCGCTCCACTCTAAAGGCACAGTTAACCATAAGGGCCAGCGATCCTTGTAATTTTGTTTGTTAATTTACACTCAGGGCCACATGGTGAAAGAGTGGTTAGCACCGTTACCTCAGAGCTAGAAGGTCCCGGGTTCAACCACTCACTCGGACCGAGGTCCTTTCTGTGTGAAGTTTGCATGTTCTCCAGGGATTACAGTTTCCTCCCACAATCCAAAAACATGCATATTTTAGGCCAACTGGATACTCTAAATCACCACTTAGTGAGGGTGTGAGAATGAATGCTCTGTGGTGGACTGGTGACCTGTTCAGGTTGTATTCCCTCCCTGTGCTCTGGAGATTAGGTTCCAGCGGACCCCTGCAACACTGATAAGGTACAAAGCCGGGAAGATAATGAGCGCACAATGAGTTAAAAATATAGATGTTATTAAAGTTGGTTGATAACATAAAACTAACTGCTTAAGATTTATGCATCATTTCATTCATTTTGTACCCAAGTGTAACTGGTTCTTCTGGGGCCTATCTCAT
This sequence comes from Karalla daura, assembly GCA_029224185.1. Taxonomy (NCBI): domain Eukaryota; kingdom Metazoa; phylum Chordata; class Actinopteri; order Chaetodontiformes; family Leiognathidae; genus Karalla; species Karalla daura. The sequence goes on along the minus strand of CM055209.1, from coordinate 11,405,877 downwards.
GCAGGGAAAACACCCTGGACAGGAGTCTCAAGTTAGTCTAAACATATTTTTGTAACTGCGGAGGAAACTGGGGTACCTGAAGAAAACGCACGCCGTTCCAACCGGGAGACAAAGCAGAAACTTTACTGCCATGAGGCGACAACACTAGCCACAAGTCTAAAAACAGCACCGGTCCATGTAGATGGAGACCACTGGAATTGTGCGTTGCTACAGCACAATGTCTTCACATCTGTACAGCTTCACATACATAGCAAGCGGTGGTATGCAGAGCACTGGATCAAACGGGGACCTTCAACAGGTCAAACGCTGGCATAAAGTGAGAAAACATTAACTTTACCTTCCCAGCTGTGGTCATATAGTCATGTGAAATAAGTGAGACGAAGTGTAGAAGTGAGGCGAGGACACAGCAGAGATGAATGAGAGTGTACGGGGGCTAGGAGGGTTGTAGCTACGTGTCAGTTTCCCCCGGTTTTAGGCAGCACATTGGAGGGGGGAACCGAAAGGCACAGACCGACTTTCGTGACGTTAACCGCGGGTACTTGACCCGCTGATACACGACTCGTGGGCAATGAGACGGACAAAAAGCTAAACGATAATACAGAGTTAATATTTAGTCAGCACTTTGAGCGCAATTGATACTTAAGTGGATACGGACAGTTAACTTTTTTTCCCCTAACACTCTGCGGAAACTCAACTCTGCTTTCGTTTAAAAACTACATTTTAAATAAACGGACATACAACGTTTGAATACATAAAACGACTGCGCTTTACAAGTAGCTTGATAGCTGGGAAGCAAAACATCTGTTAGCAGGTTAACTAACTTGCCAACCACATTGTCAACTGCCATTTAAAAAAAATTATTGCATTTATTCATAATGACCTGTTCCGACAGCTTGGTTAGTGTCCACGCATTTTAATTACTCCAGTCTATCGCCTAAATAGCACACGTGTGCTAATATCAACTGGTTTAAGTTTATTAGCAGGCTAGCAGCTAATGTTAGCCGGTGTGCAGGTGAGCTGTACCTCACTGACAGTTGTTATTGACATGATGCCAACACTAGTATTCAACAATATTAGTGTTAAAATAGTCAGAATATGCTCGGTTTCTGTTGTGAGACACCGTGAAGTAAATTTATTCTGCAGCTACGTTAGGCTAACTGGGCTAAATAGCTGTATCGGAGAGAACTGAAGGACTAGTGTAGTGAATATCCTTACCATTTTCACTATTCCCCTTTGCAGAGGAGCAGCCTGAGAAGGGGCTGTCTGAGATGGAGCAGAAACGGATGCCATGTCCACCGCTGGGAGATCTAACGCCGTGACCAGGTGAAGGGAGCTGGGGCTGTGAAGTAAGAGGCTGTTCTACTACTGAGAGCCGAGAGGAAAAGGCTGAACACCGATCAACACACACGTTATACCGGAAACACACTTTGCCATGCATGCACACACAGGTCGGTGCAGATCCGGGTTGTTTCAGGAGAATGAATGGGAGTGAATGGGGCCGCACGTTGACCGCACAGAAGAACACTTCCGGGACGAGACGTACGACACGTCAGCATAGTGTTAACCAAGCTAATGCGGCGTTCACTGCCTGTCGGAGATTTGAACGTTCAATCTCAACTGAACTTAAATCACTGGACCAAACGGGAAATTGTAACAGTTTTGAGGTCCCAGAAGATTTCCACAATAACACAGTGTTCGGTGTATTTTACTGTCAATATATAGTGCAGACAATCTTTCACATAAATACACCATCTGCAACTTTGCACTATTTTGCACTTTTTTCCCGTTGTTGCTACTTCTTGCAGTCTCTAACTTTTGCACCAACACACATAGGTTCTACGTATTATTTTAAATAAAGGCAAAGCAAGTTGAGTTGTGTTTTAAAGAAGGCATATATTTGTAAATTTTTGTCTTCTGTTGTCCTTTGCTGCTCTAACTTGTCATCTACCAAGGCTGCACCAATCAATATTTTCTACTAATGGGGGAAACCAGAGTACCCAGAGAAAACTCATGGCAACGCAGAACATGCTAACTCTGTTCAGGCATAGCTCAGACCAGCAATTTTCTTGCTTGCTTTTTTACCACCGTATTTGGCAATCCTAATCCAGCTGTGAGATATAAACGCTCCAACATGTTCTAGGTCTGCCCTGGGGTCTCCCCACAGATGGCCAGATGGTCTGAACCTCCTCTCTGGGGAGAGGACAGCCCAAACCACCTCAGCTGGTTCCTCCTGGCAAAAAGGAGCAGCAGCTCTAATTTGAGCCTTTCCCAGATGTCTGAGCCTCTCATTCCATATCTAAGGTTGAACCCAGCCATCCTATGGAGACAACTAATTTCAGCCACCTGTATTCCAGATCTAGTTCTTTAGGTCATTTTGTAATCATAAAGATTTCAGAATTTGACAGGGGGTCACTCGTAAAAAGACCACAGATGGTTTTGGAATGTAGTTAACAGGAAACAATATTGTGAAATCTTCAATGGGATCTTCTGCAGAGACCCACAGAGCGGTTACACAACATAACATGTACATGAAATATGACATTGAAAACATACAAATGAATTCAATATGAAAGGGATAGAAACTCTGATAATCATACAAGTGGATGGATTATAAGTGAAGCAGAGAATGCTTGCTGGTCATTGCCCCATGAGGATTTTGTTAAGATGAATATGATAAAATATTGATAGTCATGAAGATCACTTAAACATACAAGCGTTATATAATTTGCATTAGGGCTCAATATTACGTGTGTACGCAGTAAAAGTCTGCAACTGGCGGGCTTTTGCTTTGTTTTTGCTGAAACTAAGGATATCTCTGGTTAATTGGGTTTCTAGTGAAATGACTGATGGCCAAAGAGGCCAATTTTAAACCCTGCTTGCATCAGGAGATTTTTATTTCTGCTCTGCTCCTGCTCAGTTGTACTTGGCAGCTTGCAGATGGCAGAAACCGTGTGAGTAGGAAGCAGGGCATTGCTGAAAAAGCATGTTAATGCTCAGGGGACTGAAAATATTCACAGGCCAAATACCTTGAGATGATTTGATACTCTGTTAATTCTCAAAAGCAGAAACTTGTAATGAATACTATGACCTGTGTGGGACTGAGAGAGATGGGAAGACAGAGTAGAGTGAGCAAGAGGATCAAAAGAACCATCGATAAATAATGCATGACAAATTATAGTGGCTTACAACTTATATATACATGTGCTCTAAGTTCTAAGTGGTGTGTTAAAGCAGCTTTTCCATCTGTCAGATATGCATATGTAATCTAACATAGGAATGATATAATCCAAGAATAAATTGGGCCGGAGCACTCCAGAGCTCAGCTCCATCTCCTCACCTCTCTCAGCTCCATCTGCTTCAGTGTTTCATTGTAATCATGGGTGTAGCTGCCATTATGACTTTTTTTAAATGATTAATTGATAAATTATGTATTAGCAAGTATATAAATATGTATTAAAATGCATTTGTAAGATGATGATGCAAGATAGAAAAATATATACATATTGTGAGACATAATGGCTGCTGAGTGAAGAAGTGCGCCCCCTCCCTACAAAAGGCAATTTAACCACCATAGATAGATAGATATATAGATACACACATGTCCCATAGAAACACACATGCACACACATAATCAATATGTGATACTTAATTACTTCTTGCTGGTTCTTAGAGGTATTCAAGGTTAAGCTGTATTTTCATTAGATAGCCAACATTATCCAGATGGTAACTCTTGATGTTATCATGAACTTTGCATCAGATTTAGTTTCTGGATACACGTTGCCCAATTTCAAGTAATTATTTTCTCTATTTTATCTCTCTTTAATAATGGTGTTGTATTTTATGAGTTACTCACTCATTTCAGCAGTTCCAGGGGAGAAGCCACTACCATGAAATTACCTACAAGAGAAAAAATGATTTTACTGTCCATGATAAAACGGACTCATCTTGAAAATGTTTTTTTTTTCTTCTTTGTTGTTTAAAATCTGCTTACACTGACCAGATTAATGGCTGGTGCAGATTTCACATTACACGTGATACAATTTTTATATTTGCTATTTCAGTTGAGGTCCTTAATGTGTGGCATTTGCATATATTTGTGGAATCCCTATGTCTGTGTTAATGACTCCATATATCTTGAGCTTCCCCAGCAACCAGTCAGAACTGTAGAGGCTTCTTGGATGTGCAGTGACCATGACTGTGAATCTACACAGGCAGGTGTTTTCACAGTTAAAAATAGAGTCTGTAGTCACATTTGAAAAAAAAACAAAAAACATCCATAATCTTACCCACTTTGTGATCTTCTGTAACCTTTTCCAGCTCACAAAGGGCAAATACAATGAAAACTGTCTGCACAGGTCACTGGTCCATCACAGGGCACTGCATTTGACATTGGGTGAAATCAGGGAATACATCCTGGATAGGTCACGAGTCCAACGCAGGACACACGCACAAACACAAACCATGGTCTCACACTCACACCTTGGGCAATTCCCCACTGTCTCCAAAAGACCGAAACGAGTGTGTTTTTGGACTATGGAAGGAAACCGGAGTACCCGGACATACAAACAGTTCGAATCAGGGAAAAATCCTCCTTTGAGGCGACAGCACTAACCACTTTATTACCACGAGGCCCCCAAATCACATATTCCATAAAATAAGAACACCAGAAACCTGGACATTACCTACGTGAGGTGGTGGTGCGCAGACAGCTGCAGGTGCGCTGCGTTGCGCAAACGGCGCACCTCTGTGCGCTCTGGAGAGCTTTGGGTGACCTCTTTACGCGGACGAATAAACCGCATTTCCCAACGCTCAAGGACGCACTGAAGCGCATGTTTCCTCGCTCCATGAACAGGACAAACAGCCAGAACGCATTGGTGACACAATTTCCCATTTTTGAGCCACGGTTCAGCCTCTTGAAGTCCCGCTCCCTCCGTTCTGAGAGTCCAAATTTACGCACCGCGGATGCGCGGCGCTGTTTAAACAGCGCAGCCCTGAGTGCTTTAATCAACCTCGTTTGGCACACACTGTACGTGCAATAAAGTACTATAAATCAATGGCCACATCAGCTCCCCAGGTAATAAATAAAAAGGCTTGCCTTATTTGTCCTTTGTCCAGGTTGGCAAGGAGACGCCGCGGTGTCCAAAAATGACTGTCCTCTATCTAACCCGGCTGATTGTACACAGAGACTATTATTGTCTTCTAACTCATGGTTAATGTATAATTTGGGCCATATGGCATTTTAAAATCCGAGCCTTTATTTCGGTGCCACTTCGATCTGTGTGGACCCAACTAATGATATTCAATTAGTCATTAAACAGGGCCAAAAGACGCAGCCTTGTGTGGCTTTTCACATGGGCTAATATTTGCTCGTCAAATATTTCCCTTTGAAACGTTTACAACGCATTTTTATCTGCAGGCTGGCCAAGGAACATCTGTGAGGGGTTATTTTAGCCTCCCCTCTTCTGTATCAGCCTGCTCCTCCAATTGGCCCTCTCGTTGCGCCCGCATCCCAGTCTATTTGTTCACGTTTTGAAAGAAAATGTAATAAAGAGAGACCCCGGTGGGTGATGGATTTATGATTTATCAAAAGCACTTTACCATATGGCAGTCGTCATTGGGCGCAGATTTCCAAATGTTTGCTTTATGAGAGGAGGCCAGAGATGGTTTTTAATCTGAGCCACTTCACCTGCCCGAGGAAAGGATGCTACAGTCACGTGATCACATACACCCCCACCCACCCCCACCACCCCTACCCGTAACAACTTTATAGTATGGTGGGAGGGGGGGTCACATACCACTGTTGATTATTTAATTTATCTGATTCTATCCATCTGAGTTTACATGCAGCTGTAAAGAGGGAGTTGATGATTGATTTGTGTGGTCCATGCAGGCAGCCACTGCCCAAAAGTCTGCGTCCTCAAAGACTTCAGTCTGACCATGTTAAGGTGCTGATTTGCAGTTCATCATAATTCAAATAAAAATCAACATTTATAAAAGCCAAGAGATAGAAATGCATGTGTGGCCAAATAAATCAAGTATTTTACATATATCTTCTGGAATCTGTTTGCCCCAACACAAAGACGAAATGTGTTTTGTATTTGGTACTCCTGCACTGATAATAAAAATAACATGTAGATATTTTGTGCAAACTAACCTACTAAGATCTACTGAGATTCACGTTTATCTATCTATTCACTTTGCTTTACTATAATGCATATATGTTTGATTCAGATTGAATTCAAAAGAATCAAGGCACATGGAACAGGTGTATATGAGCATAAGAGTGAGAATAAAATCAGAATAAGACGATACTGAAAGTATATAGACAACATGCAGGTTTGCACTGGGTGTGAAGAGACACTGAGCAGCAGCAAGTTTAGTGAAAGGCTTTCAGAGTGTGAAGCATCATAAAAACAGAAATGCTTAGGAAAGAAAGTAGATAATCAATGATTTAGAAAGTATTCGATTGTGAACTATTTTTGACAAACAGTGAGAAGACAACTCTTTTTTTTCTACCTCACCAGAGCTTCAAGTTTAAATGTATCAGAAGAAGTTTCAGCTCCTTTAATCAAGGGTTACTTCAGGAGAACTCATCTGACCAATGCCTAAATCTGCATTTTTTTTTATCGCTCAAACCAATGTAGATAAAGATCACGCACAGCGACTTTGTCTACACGCATCAGTTTTGTTTTTTTTTTTACTCTGTGCCGCTCACCTACAGTTCCAGGTGACGTTAACGCCTCGGGTACCAGGTCCCCACGTCACGCTGAGCTCTGCGCCTCCATAAAAGTGAGCAGCGGCGCGTCATTCTGCGCACTCGCCGCACCGTTGCGCCCGGACGAGCTGGACCTAAACCTACCACCGACTCCATTTTTAACTGGGACTTTACTTCGATTTTGGTGCATTTCATATTCGTTTCCTCATCAAGTCTGGGAGCCAGGATGTGCGGAACCAAAGTCGATCTACAAAATAAAGGTTCGTTTTACCTTTTAATTACAGTGATTTTTAGAGTATTGGTCGGTAATTGCTAAACAACATATCGTTTTTATTTTAGGAAAGCCGAATGAAAAATAAAAGTAGTGTCTTCAACTGACTTAAGTTTTTGCGTAAAACTGGCCTTTATAGACAATATTTAATGGCAAAACCCCAAATTGTCCTTTGAACATGAGTTGCCAGGCCTAGAGGAGAGGGCTTCTCTCCTAAAATGCTGACGAAAACTTCAAGGCAACTTACTACATCCGATTTATAAAATTTTGAGATGAACTCATCAACTCAACAATCATCTTAAAAACTGTTGAAAAATAAGCAAAATTGAATGCCAGTACTTTTTCTTCAAAGTGGCAGTAAGCTTGGAAACACTGGATATCTATGAAATGTGGACAGAAGCTCCTACCTCAAGACCTATGCCTATGCCTACATTTCAATTTAAAAGTTGTGGTACCATTATGTTAATTATACACGGGCAGGTGTCAATAATAGTGGCTGTGTTGTGTTAAGGTGGTGGAAGTGTCAACCAACTGGGAGGGATGTTTCTCAATGGAAGACCTCTCCCAGAGTCCAAGAGGAGGAAGATGATCGAGCTGGCCTCAGAGGGTGTCCGGCCCAGTCAGATCTCCAGGATACTGCGGGTACACACAAACACCTAATGTTGTGCCAATAAATGATCACCAGGACAGACGAATTGTTTTCGAATTTTAGAATTAAGAATTTTATAATTGGTCCTCTAATTTAATTAATGAATTTGAACTCAATTTGAATTGGACCAGAGTGGTGGGAGGAGGAATACAATTGTGACTGATGAAGAGATGGAACTAGAGAGAAGTCTTGCACCGTAAAAAATCTGTAAGAGATAAGACATTTTGAAGAGTTTTGATTAAGGCAAAGCATGCTTGAAAAATGGGGTTCTTCCGTCATGTTGCACAAAAAATGGAATTTATTAAAACTGAGTTGTTAGGGAAAAAACATTTCTTGTCAATAAAATTCAATATTTACAAGTAGGTCATATTAGTATTTATTGTATTGACATTTTTAATACATACATTAAACTATAGTTTTATTGTTTAACACTACACCCCAATAATCTCATTTCTTTGAATTTCAATTAATTAGAATTTTCCTCGGTTCAATTAATGTTGAAGTTGAAATTCTAGTTCTAGCTGAGAAACTATACCATACGTTTAATTCAACTCTCCTTCAAGAATGAACTGAAAGAAATAAGAGAAATAAAAGCATCACCTTTACAAATTCAGGGTTGAAATAAATAGCACCCACTGCATGTCTCAGGTGTCCAACGGGTGTGTCAGCAAGATCCTGAGCCGATATCGACGCACTGGACTCCTGGAGCCCAAGACCATCGGAGGGAGCCGGCCTCGTCTGCTCACCCCGGGAGTCATCTCCACAATCGTCCAGTGCAAAAGGGAAAATCCGACCATCTTTGCATGGGAAATCCGGAAGCGCCTTTCAGCCGCACGCATTTGCAAGGCCTCCAAAGTCCCCAGTGTAAGTGATGCCATGATCCAAGTGTGTTTGCACGACACCGGGGATGTTCCAACATCTTTCAGCATCTCTCTGTCTCTTTGCACACAAGGTGTCTTCTATCAATCGGATTTTGAGAAAGATCCTCCTTGACCATGGGCCGATGTGCATTGAGACAAATGCAAACACTGGCACAGTGAATGGTGAGTCACCTGTCATACAGTAAGTGGAGAACATAATTGATAACCTATGATAGCATCAATCCGTGCATTATCTTTTACCTACCTCAATGGTGTATGTTGTGAGGGGATCTCGATTGCAGTGTCGCCAGTCAGTAATAACCTAACCCTGGTAAAGATAAGTGTGAGTAGGTCTGAACACCATAAGAAGACGCAGATGTGTGTTACTTAGGTTTTGAGTCTCTGATTCAAGAAGAGGTGAATGAGAGAGAGCTGTTTGAGGCAGTCTGCAGCAGTGAAGAATCCAGGGCAACTCAAGGACCGCAGCACAGAAACCGCACCACCTTCACCCCGGAGCAGAGCACCGCACTCGAGCAAGGTGCAAATCGAAATCTTCCAAACGCATCGTTGTGTGCCTGCAAAAATCACTCAAAAAACATGCTTGGACAAATGCTTCTCTCTCCTGAATCAGAGTTCTCTCACTGCCAGTACGCAGACATGTACACTAGAGAGAGACTCTCGGCTGAGATCAAACTCCCCGAGGACACCATCAAGGTAGGCCAACACTGTGATTCACCGCAATCCCCACACGTTTAACCTTCCTGCTCTTGAGATGAGTGTTTGTCTCTTCAAGGTCTGGTTTTCAAATAGACGGGCCAAATGTAGGAGGGAAGCCAAACAGAGGAGTAGCACACAGAGTAAGTGTGTGTGTTTGTTGGAACAAAATACATGTCCTTATGCAAATTAGTGAATTTAGGCTGAAGACATGCACTAAGTCCCCAAAAGGGACAGGGTGTGTGTGAGTGAGTGAATGTGTGTTCATTATGGAGTCCAAAAACATGAAGATTGTATGCAATCCCTCTGTCGAAGCGTGAGTACAGGGGGAGAGAAAATCAAGCTGTTCAGCGCACGTCCATTCACAACTCAGTCTTTGTCTTCATTACACCCGCAGACCCTGAGAAGCAAAGACACGTCAGTCCTGCCCTCAACTTAACATCACAGCAGGTACAGTGGGAATTAACATTTGCTGAGGCATTGGACCTCTTTTCTGTCAGTTCTGTAACCTGAGTATCAGTTTATATCTGTCTGTCTGTCTGTCTGTCTGTCTGTCTGTCTGTCTGTCTGTCTGTCTGTCTGTCTGTCTGTCTGTCTATCTATCGACACTCACTTTTGAAATGTTTGTGTTGTGCAGACAACAGGAATACCAAGAGTCTACTGTGACAGGTCCAATGCCTGCCTTGCATACAACGCAGTTCACAGAAGACTGCAAACTGGCTATGTCCCCTCAGCAGAAGCAGGTAGGTTCCTGCAAAAAGGTTGGGTTTTTTCCAGTTTGAAATGCTTAAACCGTGGCTTATCTCCAGTGAGTTGCTGATATGCATTGTTGGCATAATGCTGAAAACAGCAAAATATGAATAAAACAAGCATATATTGTGAGATGAAGTTAAGATGCATTTTTATTTTGCAAATGAGAAAAAGTTATGAAAATATTTTGGGGGTAAGATTTAAATTTGGGTAAGTGCAGAATCTCATTGTGTAATTGGTTATTTTGGCTCCTCATACATGTACATTAATCATATAATTACTTCCAAGTTCCCGGAGAACTTGGCTGTAGGAATGAACTATTTGATGAATGTGTCTCAGTCAGTTGTTAGTCAGCTCTCCCTGCTTGGGATGGTGCAATCTGTCAAAGTTTATCAAAGAAAACTCTCTCACACTCAGGTACGGGAAGTCCTGAACCGCCATCCATCTCTGTGCTGCCCTCTCTTCTCCATCAGTCAAGCAGCATGATGCCTCAGGCCGTGGCAGACGCGTCTCCTCTGGACCTCCACAGAGACAGATTCTCTTTCCCGCTGATTCGCTGCCATGCAGACGCCAGGCTGGCGGACACGGTGAGAGCAGAGCACCCGGGGTCTCACAGCTGGAACCAGCAGGGGCTGCCTTTCACATGGAGTCAGCTACAGACAGAGGACAGATTTGTGTTTACACAGCAGCCCTGGGAGCTGAATCCGCATCGCTACCTGGACTAAATGTGTGGCCCCAGTTCTGACATATTCTAACCAGCAGAGGGCGACAGACGACTGGATATATGGTCTTATCCCAAACACTAATTTTCATCCCCAAAATGCACTTGGACTTCACTCATCACTTTGCTTCGATGGAGCGCTCCAGAACTGCCAGTTGTGACATGAATCAGTACCTTAACTTTAATTGTACCGTGTAACTTCTTATCATAATTTGACAGATCACATCAGATATTCCCATTAAGTTTTATGTCAACCCATTAAAGCGATCTGTAAAGTTCACAGACTTAAATAACCGTCATAAAGACTTGATGTGCTGAATTAATTACGGCAGATGAAACGCTAATACATTCATTTGATCAGTTTTATTCATTTAATTTTCTAGGAAATAACGAGTTGCATGCCAATGTTTGATCAAGCCAATAAAACGCCGGCCCTGCTTGCGAGAGTGTAGATTTCAGACAGTAAATTTTGCACTGCTGGAGAGTATAAAAAGAGAAACTATATTTGAATATGCGAGCATAACTTTAACTGGATCCTCTGGGCAGTGATAGACTTTGTAACATAAATCAAAGCTCCATGGATCATTTAAGGTTACCAGGGGATAATATGGATGTTATCTCTTTTATGGTCTCGGGCTTGCTGTCTGTTTAAAGGCAGTAGGAGGTTAAAGGCACTCCTCCAAAATTTCTTTCCAGGGGAGGCCATTGGGAAAATCTATAAAAGTATAGCTTCAAAAAGTCTAAACATGACCTGATATCTGCTCTGCTCGGTATCACTTTTTATGACTGCAACAGGGCAGAGGCATTGAGTTCCTTTATATCCCTTTACTACAGTGGAGAGACGGTAAGACTGAGTTTCTCGATAATTGGTCACGGGGGGGAAGGTTGGGATCAGAAGGCAAACAGCTTGGCCGGCAGAGTGGAAGTGGCCTACTGGCAAAGTGACCTGTTGGAATTTCATGCTATGAAGCCAGATAAAGTCAGGTAAATTACATCTCCACATGACACAAGTGTATGTTTGTGTTTTCCGCTGCATCGGCCTCTTAAGAAGAAGAATCTTAAGAAGCCTTAGTTCAGCTGTTGGGATAAGAACGTCATGTACTCTACAGAATCTGGTGATGTGAAGTAGACATTATGAGTATTGTTTCTCCACATTGTATGTTTACTTCACAGCTTGAATTGAATAGGAATAGCTACAAAGGACTTCATAAACTGAGAGCCATCCATTATCTCCAGTGGTATCACTGGCATCTGCTGGAGCCTATCTCTCGCAGTTCAGAGTCTCCAGTTGACATGAGATGACCTGAGTGCCGGCTGTAAACCCATGCAGACATGGGGAGAGTGTGCAAATCACACAGAAAGGGGCTCAGTCTGACAGGATTTTATCATACTGCTCATCCACCCAGCCCGTCACCAGATAACATTACGACATGAGAGGCCATGATGACAACACCACTGGCTTCTTACCTTTTTCTTTTGCGACCCCGTGCGAAACAGCTGTGACTGCTCGGGGACCGTTGTCACGCTTCACATGGTTTTGTAGCCGCTCAAGGCTCCAAGAGATAAAATTATCGAACATTTCACAGAGAAAAAGCAAAGATCGGAGTAATGGCCAAAAAAACGAGGCAGCAGAACGTAATGTTTCTTTTGTCCTGCACCATTAATCACCCCGCAACCTTTCAAGATTTAGCGTTTGACCTTTTTGGAGGGGCCAGACCACTGGGAACCACTGGACTAAACGACCCCTGCTATCAAACTGTGTCTCATGTAGTTCAAACCGGCACCGCTTCAATCACCCCCAGACATAAAACACTAATCCATCCGTATTAACAATGTCATACAGAACAAAATCTACACAGGGGCAGCTTGTCTGCCGGTACTTCTGGCACTTTGAGTACATTTTGCTGATAACAGACGCGTACTTTCGCTCAAGCAGAATGTTAAAAGCAGGATTTAACAATCCGACACCAAAATGAATCTCACAGTCGGAGCATTAAGCGTATCTAATCTCAAATTGAGCAACAAAAAGTTTCGGAGCTGTTGAAAAGCTTATCCAAGTTCAATTGTATTTCACATGGGATGGCCAAATTTGTTATCCAAATGTTTTTTCAGGCACGTTATTATTTATCTCCTTCAGTGGCTGTATTGATGACTCCTGCTGCTGTTAGCCACTTGAGAAGACTTATCATGCACTAGACTTTGCAGCTCTGAGTTATACAAGGAGCGAACCGCCAAAAATGGGGTAAACAGATTTTAAGTGAGTGCCGCTGGCTCATTCCTTCTTGAACAGTACACAACGCGAAACCGGCAGCAGGAAGAAGCAGAGCTCTAAAAATGCAATGTGGAGTTGTTTATTAAGACAGGAATAATACGAGGGCTACATAATTCAGTAAAAAGGTCAAAGGTATAAAACAACGCACTAACACAAAATAGCAGCTGTTATATTTAATGTTTACATTATTGGAACAGAGGGATGGTGAAGTAAAAATATGTATGATATTTACAAAAATTACAAGTTATCATTTACAGGATGCACTGGGCTATTTACACAAAGGGTAAATTAAATAACACTTAAAATGCCATAAGAGCGCAGGAAAACTGATCAATATGCAATATGTGTTATTGTATTTGGCCTCAATTGTGAAGATGCCTTTAGTAAAGCTTTCCCCTGTGCAAGGTTATTAGATGATTGTATTTTTAGTACAATTAAGGCCACTGTAGTGATTCATTTGCATCCAGTAGAAATATGTAAATCCCGGTAAAATGACTGCTTGGAACCGACAACTCATTGTCCTAAATCCTGTAATATTAACCACTGTTCTTCTACTTTTGTGTACCATTTGCCATGTGATTAAACCATCTCTTAGTACTGAGAGGAGAACGCAGACTTTGACCTCAGATAGCTGCCACACAAGCATGATTGAGATGCTCTGCTGTCAATCTTAAATGAATGGGGGAGCATATGGTTTTGCCGGAATAATGTCTGTTAAGGGCTTTAATTCTCAGGGGAGTATTTTTTCTAAAACGCTGTTCATTGCAGAAACAGCGCCGAAGAGAGATTTTTTCCAAGAAGAGACTCTTCTCCGAAGAGAAACATTTGTTTCTGCTTGAGTCATCGAAAAGGTCAATCTTGTTGCGTCCATTGGTTTGTGTTTATGTTTTCTCTTTCTCTTATGCTCCATTTTGGGACACCAGTTGCAAGAGACCTGACTCATGATGTTTCTCAACTCTGTTTTCTGTTTGATTCTGTCAGCAAAAGTTTGCTGCATTTTAAGAGGACGCTTAGAACTTGCAGTAATATTTGCTGTACCGGTCATTATTACACATGTTTCAAAAATGTCTGACATATGACGTGTGACATATTTTTCTGTTGTGCAAGTGTGTTTGTTTTGTATGCCCTTTGAGTAGATGCATGTCAAACTCACGTCAAACATCTACACCATGCCTCTGTGGCTTCTGTCTGAGCACCAAACATGCTCCTCACCTCTCAGAACAAAAAAAATAAAAAAATCAAACATCACACTTCTAATTGAAAAAAAAAATGAAAGAAAAGAAATAAATATACCTAACTACTACTTACAAGCTACCGGTCTCTTTAAATATTCAACATTGTCACAGAGTAGCCAATCTGACATTACTCAGTGAACCAAAAATGTCCCAGATCTATAAGACCTATAAAATCTTACAGCACAGCAGAAAAATACTCAATAAATCTGCAGATATGTACATAAGGAGTCACTTTCCGTGAAACAAAAAAAAAGAAAAGTATAAAATATCCTACTGACCACACACAGCCCACCGGGGGCCAAAGTTCCCTCCAAACCGGAGACCAAATAGCCATGTTATACTTGGCATGGCCCTTCTCTCTCTCATGCTACAAATATTAGCACAAGATTTGGAGCAGTTTGCTCAGTCCTACTTAGGCGCTCTCACAGGGACGCTAACGGTAACAGTTAGCTGGGGAATAGATAGTCCAGCTACTGCACACAATTAGCTCGGCAGGGTTTGCCAGGGCTGCTGCAGTTAGCATCTCATGCGGCTATTCTTATTAGCTATTAGCTAGAACCATTGTTTACACTCATCGACAGCCATATCTCAAGCCAAAATTCAAGATTTGATGGAGTTACGGACTTGGATCACTATTTCTTCATTGGCTTTTAGTGTCATTGCTAGTTACTGGTGACCTGTTTATTCTTATGTTTTTTTGGTATTCATGTAGTTTTATAGTTTTAAAGTGGATTCCCATGCAAGCCTGATTGAAAGCCTGAATGCTGTGTTAAACATCAATGAAACAAAATGCTAACTTTCACAAATGAACCCAATCACAATATGGTCTCCTTCTACCAGTGAGCCTATTGAATTCAAATGAAGCAAATGTCTGAATGAAGATTAACTTATTGTCAAATTCTGCTATTCTCCAAGTCCCAACATTATGGAATATTAGAGCTGCAACAAAAGATTGTTTCTGTAGTTGATTATACAACTATAGTCAATGGTATATAGATGATTACTTAGAAAATTGATGCAATAACTGAAGAGGCAAAATGTCTGTTTCACACAGACAACAATCAGGTCTTTAAATGCCTTTTTTGTCCTCAACCAAATGACAGTCAATTTTCTTTCACAGATACACATATTCATATTTTAAAAGCTTGAGAGCAGGAAATTTGTCCTAATTCCTGAAAATCTTTCTAATTTTTAAACATGCTTAAAACAACTAATAGCTTAGTAAAACAGCTTTAGATTATTTTAGTAGTCGATTAATAATCAATTGATCAATTAGCAGTCGCAACTCCAATCATGGTTGCTCTGGCCTAAGAGTGTAAATTTGTTTGCTGCGATACTTGTAAAGTATTCTGCCATCTACGCCACTGCTGATGTAAAGGAACACCACAATCATCCATCCACATTCCATGTGTTGGAGGTAAAAAGATGCTTTCGCAGTCCAGCTCGTCCCATAAAAATCCCTCCCGAGGATTCCCAGTCAACGAAGGCGACCACACATGGTCACCAGCCGAGAACTGAGTTCTGTCCATATTCAAGTATATTCCAGGAGATAATACTGAGTCACATGTGTCATTCTCATTGTCTTTGATTGCATGGCTTCAGAAAATCTGAACATGTCAAAACACAAATAGCATGTTGTCCATGTGCCCGAGACTTTGGTTGTAACAACGATACAAGGGTTAAGAGCCTTGGATGTCTTCATTTGCAAAGTGGAAAAATGGATGTGATCCCATTTGGTTTGTCCAGTCGTCAGTCACATCTTTCTATCAGCACTGTAAAATTATGAATTCAACCACATAAATCCAAGGTGGCCACTTTCTCTAAGGTGGTCCTCCCACTTCCCCTTCACACCCTCCAGAGGTCCGTCCTGGAGAGGTTTTGGAATTTATTGGCCCAAAGTTGCCCCGCCTTTCACAGGCAGTGGCACAGTCATGCATGGTGTTGATTTTCACACCACGCCATCAGTTCCTCTCCACGGTGGGGTAAAGTTTGAACACTTTGTAAATCCACTCAGAGTAGAAGGCAACGTTAACAAAGAGCGCGGGCTGCGAGGAAGCGCACTTTGTCCTTTGGATGCTCACGCCGATGATGACTTTGCGCTCGTGCTCCTGGCAAACCAGCGGCCCACCGTTATCCTTCTGCAAGTGGAAGAATGGACGATACATCAGAGGCAGCGAGTGAACATTTGCATTATAAAGGGCTGGACCAAGCTGCGGGTCTCTAAAACCCTGCACAAGCACGGTTCAATTCGCACAAAAGAATGTGTTTTGACTTTTTATCGTTGTTAAAACATCTGCTCCCCGGTCATTTGAAAAATTTCCAAAAAAATTTCCCATTTACTGTCGCATCCACAAACCACAAAATCCACAAGCGCCTTCTCCTCCGCAGAACTCAGATCCAGTGCAAACTGGAAACCTCGGTGTTGCCTCTTTATTTGTCAGTGGGGTGAAACGAACATCCAGGCACATTCGCATATACGTAATAAATGCACGGACATATTTATTAGGTATCCTTACCTCACATACGCCCTCTCCCCTCTTGCCGCCGGCACATATTCTGCTTTCCCCAGCGTCCCCTTTGATTTGTGAGCACATGTCGTTGTTAACCATTGGCATGGTCACAGCGTTCAGTGTCTCGTCGTTTCCTGTATCTGAACGCAGAAGGATAATAATTGCTATAGGTTACGGAAAATGTTTTGATTTGAACGATGGGCAAAATGTAAAGCGGGTGTAGGAGGGCAGTACTTTTAGTTTCCCCCCATCCATACATGGTGCAATTGGTGCCTTCGGTGATGTGACACTCTTTTACTGGAAGATGAATGGTGGAGGCACCTTCAGACACAGGCGCAGGGCTACAACAAATACAAGGCAGGTAAGGGTAAAGGCTGTACAATATCCTATTTGAAAGCAACAAAAATCTGAACATGCACAATTATGAACAGTTTTCTGGGACACTGGTTACACTTTATCATTTTAAGTAAGTGGAGCTGAGAGCCTACTCTGCCAGTTTCAGCATGACCAGGTTGGATCCCTCAGGGCCACAGATCAGGTGAGAGATGCGTAGCCTCGGGTGGTTCGAGGACTCGTTGAGGTGCCGCAGGCCGACCTGCACGCTGTAATCCTTGAGGTCTGGAACGCTGATGAACACAAGCACCAAGTGGGAAGTTGTTATTGTCGCTTAAAAGTTGGGAAACCAGGCTGCAACTGGGCATTCAGTTGGCGGAGGTCTTATTGGAAAAGAAGAACAAGATTTGCTGAACCAGAATTATTGATATAATCTCGCCGGGTATATGATCACAGCAGTTTAAAACTATTAGTAATGTTCATTATCTGAATTGATAAGATGAGAAAAGTACAGATTAAACAAAAGTCTCAAATGAAACCCCGCTGACCAGAGACTCAAAGCCACTGATGCACACCACATGCAACACATGTGGTACGGTGTACAGAGACAGGGGAGATTTCGTTTTAAAGCTAACACTCGAGATGTAGAGATACGACATGTCCTGTAAATGACAACTGCAGACGTTAAACAGATCTGCAGGCAAAACCAGTCCGGTCCATATCTCAGGTCAAGCCTGTCGGGGACCGCCAGTAAACGGGATATTTCCTGCGTCTTCACTTTGAACGGCATTTTCAAAAGAAAAAAAAAACATGTTTGAGGGGTCCAGTAAAAAGAAGAGATACATGAAAGGGATTAGGCAGAAGTTTAGCAGAAGGCAACGGCGGAAAGTATTACCAGGAAGTGAAACACTGTTGGTCTGTCAAAACCCAGTCCTCCCTGATCAGCGAGCCCCCGCACAGGTGAGCCTTCCTGGAAGACAGTGGTCATCATTACCGTAGGCACACAAGCGTGAAAAGGGAAAAAATTACGTTTCGTGGAATAACACACATGCAAAACGACTTACTCTCGCTGGATGCTTACGACCCAGCTGCCGTCTGTTCCTCGCACTTGGTGTCCTCCAACAATTCTGGTGTTTATATGCACAAAGCACGATATCTTGGGTCTGGTTGGAGCTACACGGGGACACACGTTTTATGCTGCATGTGAGATGGTTGTAACATTTGCATTTCAAAAAGAAAAACGTTTATAGAGAATCCAAGACGGCAACCATAAAATCTGATTTCATTAGTCAGGTACATGCGAGCAGCAGGCTTTGATATAAGGAGTAAAACGGGAAATGGGCGAGATTAGAGATAAGAGGATGAGGAAGAGAACTAGACTGGTAAAAGGCAGATAAGCGAAAACGATACTCACTGCTTGGCTGAGGAGTCACTGTTGCTGATTCACCTGATAGAAGCGAAGAAAAGGACAACAGTAAGAGGAGAGCCACAGAGCAGAAGAAAATCACTCAGATCCTCGGTCATCTATTGACACAAAAAGCATGAAACTTCATTGAAAAAGACACCCTTCTTGAGTTTACCAAGACTTATATCTGCATCTGAATCATTGTTGGAGGCTGGAACAGTCTGCAACCAGAGCAAATAAATTTGCTCAAGACCTTCAAAAAATATGGTAGATGTGTTTTACATTATGGAAATCATTGTGCAGCCATTTGATAGAAGCTCCCCAATGCAGCCAGATTAAGACCAGCCAAAGAAAATGTTAGGTCCTGCCGATTGTGTGTCTTTTTCTAAAATAGGAGAATGGCAGCAGCGAACTGCATCTGTTTGCTGTTTGGACGTCGCATATTCTCTGCCAATTGGACAAAACCACGACGAACAGATTTTATAAGCCACCAGCCAAGAAGTACAAAAAAACACTTGTGGCACTTCAATTGAAGTCAACAAAGGCTATAAAGATAAATCATTGCTGTTGTTTCATTACTCTCCAACAATACTGTCTCCCTTCACGAGAGCTGTTTGCAAAATCTGTGAAGCTCGTGAAAGCCCTACTTCTTTTTTTCTGAGGCGGCTGGGATCTGACTGGCATTGTTCGCATACTCAAGTACTGTATGTTCTCTGTGTCAATTGCAATGATAAAGGGTAGAGGCATCAAATCATTCCTTCATTCAAACATCTTCCTTGGCGGCGATGTAAACAGCTTGGCAGGCAACAGGTAACAACACAAGCCTTAACAAGCATAATGAGCTTCTTATCGAGAAAATCCCGCTACGCCCATTGTTTTGAGACTATTAAACATCTTATTTCACTTTACCTGTCTCTCAACTGCTACCTGTCTCTCAACTGTTTATGTGAACACAGTTTTATCTCCGTCGATGCGTGGTATGCAAGATACATGTGGTAGCCGTGTTTGAAGGCAAATGCATGACTTGCAAAGTGATCAAAAGCTGCTTAGAAGTGTCAGTGTCAGTGACAGTGTCAGTTTATGGAAACAATCCACATCTGCTCTCTGCTGCAATTAGCCAGGTGCACACATATTAAAATGCACCGAGCTGCAGCCATGTTCACCATGACTTGTCTGTATGTCCGCATACTTGTATCAAATGCATTTGTGTTGGCTGGAAAGAAACGCACTCAGTGCTTTTGAATCAAACTCTCACCACTGGAATTAAACAAAAGTCAGGAAACTTGGTACCCTTTTATCATGTTATCTTCTGCACTGTGTTCATTTGTCCCAGCAACAACAAATACTTATATTTAATCAGTAAGCTTCCTCCTCACTTTCACAACAAGCCCCATGCTCTGTTGCCAAAACTACTTCCTTTGGAGGACCAAAAATAAGTGGTGGGCAACAAACCAAAAGCAAACACCTTGTGTATTCCTAGTAAAATGGCACCAAAATCCAAAGTTATCTTAACTGACTGAAGCTCTAAATTATGTTTTTCAATTTTTTTCATTTTCTTTTCAAAAAGCGCATCTCAAGGGTTAGGGTTAGGGCTAAGTCAACTAATCAACTGTACTGGCAGAACAACTTTATTTCTCGTGCTAATGTCCTTGGAGAGAGCTGGATAGAAAACATGCCACTGCTTGATGTCTGTGAGATAAATAGCAGCCGGTTAGCTTAGCGTACCCCAAAGACTTGAAACAAAGACAAAACAAGGACGCCTGGCTGTGTTCAGAGTGAACATATTGTTTGTTTAATCTATACAAAAACACTGTGGTTCCACAAGTGTTTGAAGTTCTTTGTGCTAAGATAAGCTAATCAGATGGTGGCAATTTTCTTCAGCAGCCGATAATGGCTAATCGCGTTGGGCTCTTCCTTCAAGGCTGCGCTAAATAGATGACTAACAAGTTGCACAATGCAACACATCCTCTCTGTTAATATTTATGGCTGATCTAACACAGATGCCTGTGGCACAGGGTAAGACGCTCCAAAAGACAAGGTTACTCAGGACACTCACAGCGCTTCAGTTTGCAGTAGTCCCAGACTAAACGGTTATTTGGGTTGGTGTAACACCAGGGGCCGTGTTTGTCCCGGTCCGGGTTCCGGCAGTAGTTCTTTTGCAGCCCTACATGGGATTCTGTAGAGTGAGAATCCCCACTGTAAAACACACAAATACAGATTCTCATCTTCCATTTGTTATTTTGCAACAAAGACTATCAAAGCTAACACCGGGCCACATCTCATTAAAACTGCACACACACTCTCACTCTCTAAAAACATACAAGCATGTGCGTATGTGGAGTCGCACGCCCACTGTCACGCACGGACATTTCACACACACTGTAAGCAATCATGGCATGACTGGAAAGTCTGACTCAGGCCTTCCAACAGAGCAATGAATCCTGTGCATTCTGTACATGGAAGGAAAGGGCAGAGTCCTGTGAAGGGTGCTCATGGGACTATGAAAGTATGTACTCTAAGCGATCGGCCGGGCTCAGGCCAGCACAAGCCTATAGGAAGATGTGGTCATGCTCCCAATTTGTAGGAATTCACCTCTAATTGTGTGTCTTTTTTGTAACACACCTCCAGGCTCTAACAGAGTTAAATGTAATCTCAGATATCCAAAATATCACTGAAAAGCAATCCCCGGGCAGGAGTCTGGACACACACAGTAAAATAATACTAAGCAGTGGGCAACAATTTGTCAGGGAGTAAAGATAATTCCACTTCCCAGGAGAATGTTAAACAAGCTGTAGCTCTCAGCAGTTTTTCCTGGGATGACCCCTAACCCTGGGCAGGGTAGACTCGCTGGCTGCAGTCTACGCAAGGGAGCTGATTGGCTTTGATCTACTTTTCCTCAGAAAGCACTTCCTGGGGTCAGGGGTCGGCTCTGGAACATGTCCATCTGTCTCTGCCATTTTGGCTTTTAAAATTCCTGTAAATTAAGTAATTCCAACAGTCTGACTTCAGCATGAAGCAACAGCCCCGGAGTGGGCAACTTTTCCGTCAGGAGAGCACCCCGAGGTTTTCTCTCGTCAGCTAGATGAATAATAATTGGGCCCGGTGTCGACCCCTGAGGAACCCCTGATTTCCTCTTGCTGTTTGTTGTCACTACTTGGCTTCATTCATATGAAAGGGATTTTCACAAGGCAATGGGAGCTAAGTTGTCAACAAATATTCATCAAACCAGCTGCAAAGACTCTGAGACTCTCTAGGAAATATTGCCCGTGTTATTCAGCACAGCTTGAGCAGTGACAGGGGCAAACGGAGGCAACGAAAACAACACATTCCTCAATAAATGACCTGAGTTACCTGTTGATGTGGCGTGACCAGTCCGCACAGGGAATCCCCGATCGTGTTATGGATAAAGTTCCCCGGTAAGTTTCGCCATTGTTTTCATAACACTCTGAGGAAGAACGGGGTAAATGTCATTTTAGACCATCTAGTTGAACAGACCCTGGAGAAATAGAATTTACAGAGTCTAGCGGTTTCTGTAACACCTAAATGCCATGAGTAAGTGGACATAATCAAAGAACTACATTCAGAGGCTGTCTGTCTTTCTCATTCAAGCTAACATAACATAACCAGGTTCAGAACTCGGGTTCTTTTTGTGGTTTGGATCAATTTAAAGTCGAGGGCCCCCGTGTAACTGTTGCTTCTCAAATATAATAGAAAAATGAGACCTTGCTATGTCTGTTAAACAGAATCAGAGGAGGGACTGTAGTAACTAACAGACCGACTTCGGTTTGACATGTGCGGTCTTCATACAGTAATAAACGCGATACAGAGAAACATGGGAAATGACAGCGAGGACTGTTGCAAAAGTCTGGTGTTTTTGTTCTTCCGTGAAATTTAATTCATAGGGTCGGGAGCTGCCAAGTGGCCCAGTCCCGTGGGAGCGATATGGAAAGTGTCTGTGTGACTCCACTTTGCAAAAACATGACATGACTTTTGAGGCATTTGCAGTTCTGCATTTCAGTGACATTCAAGGGACATTAGAAGTTGATAGGAAATTGCAACATGTTTACCAGTCTCTTGTTTGGTAAGCATAAATCACTATGGTACACTTAAATGAATAGTCTGACATTTTGGGGGGAGGCACATTTGTTTTCTTGCTCAGAGCCGGGAGAAAAGAAATATCTCTCACATCTGTACATTGGATTGTACGGACTACACAAACTACTCACTTTTTCCAGTCTTCGTGGTAGCCTAAGCCCTGACTTCATCATCCAATCCTCAGCAAGAAAATAAACAAGTGCATATCCCAAAATGGCAATGTGTGTCCCTTAAAGTTGTGCAGTAATTTACCTATTGCTGGTGTTTCAGCATCACACCTGGGGATGTGGGTGCAGTTGGCTATCCTCTGATTAGGGTCTGTAGTGAAGCACCATGGGTAGGCTGCACCATCAGGGTTGCGGCAGTAGTTCTCTCTGAGGTCTCTATGGCACACACACAGACTAGAATTTAAATGATGGCGCAGATGACTGTACTTTTTGAGCAGTGCGATATTTTTCAACCGGCACTTTTATTCATCCCTTTTTCCTTTTCCCGTTGGCATTTCAACAATCAAATGCACAAATCGAACAATCACATCTGTTACACAGCCAAGGAAATTGAAACCAAGCTGTCAGGATCCACGAAACAAGCATTACTCACTTGCATCTGAAGTTCTGTGGAAGGAATGAGTGATTATGGGGAAACTGGGAGTCCCAGCGCTGACACGTCACACCCTCTGGAGTGACATTCATTGTGCCTCGGTAATCGGTGCCCTTTCCCTGCACACAAGACGTCGTCGCGTTGGCATCCGTCTCCTCGCTCGGGTCGATGTCTAGCGACAAGAGAAAATGACATGGATAATGTAATAATGTAGCTGTGAGCTCGCATGAAAGAAAGAAGAAAGAGGGAGACGTAAAAACCAAGAGCAGCATGAAGGGAGGGGAAGGAGTGAGATATTAATCCTCAAAAGAATGCGTCATGTGTCATATGTTTAATCTACAGACAGATGATCAAAAACAGTAGCTGCAAACCCATCACAGTCCTCTCCACTGTGATAGGAAACTTTTTTGTGCATTCATAACAGTGCTGTCTCACATTCTTGCACACAGGAACATCCACAAGCGTACGCAGCTGCTGAACTGATAAAGAATGACACACGGTCGTGACAGAAAAACCTGGAGCCGTATTTTATGAACACCTATTTGCCTCAACATTCTGGTGATTTTGTTTATGGTATTCCAACCAAAGATATCACATCCAGCCCGGTCTGGCAGGGGCACCGGACAACTATTCCAAACATCTTCAGATGGAATTCTGCTTTGCAGCAGTGTGGGGATAGCAGTACGCAGGGAGCGACTTCTCCCCACTGGATTTCTGTCTCTGTTTCTTTAGCCTTTGACAAATGAGATGGGAGAAGATGGAGGAGTAAGGAGAATGTTTTGAAGCAGAAATGGAAAAGAGGGATTTTTTGGCTTGATGTAATGCATGCCAGTGTCTCTGTGCACTGTGTGGTACAGGTCAGTGGTTTTTATCTTGTGAGGGCAGGCATTGAGGGATGCACACATCTGGACAAATGCAGATCCTCCGTCCATGCTGTAAATCATAACATATACTGCACTTTGCATGCGTGTATGTGTCTGACAGACAAAGAGAGATGCTCTGTGTGGCGGTCGGCGTTCATGTGGGAATATTTCACCCTGCCTTCAAAGAGAAAAAAAAATGAACAAATTCTCAGATGGTCTAACCTCTTTTTGGCTCAGATTATTTTTCTTTTCCCTTTGTCTTTTGTATTAAGTATAAAGGCAAAGTTATCTAAACTTCAACCCTGTCAAACAGCCAAATGTGATACGGCTCAAGTAAAGTTATGTTGCTTATCCCCTCAATATATGCCTGAAATGCTGAAAAACATCAGGGATACAGCAAGTAGCGAGTTCATTGTTGTAAAACTGATAAAGTATTTGAGTTGTCAATAAAAAAAATAACATTGACAGTTTCACTGAACCAAAGGTTTTCTAAGTCCACAATTGCTAAAGCCTAAATCTGGCAAAGAAAGTTAGGCACAGTCAACTTTGTTGAGGTCTGGTAACAACAAAAGGCTCAGTATGTTGACAGTGTGCAGCAGACAGCACAACAGAAGAGCTGAAAAGAAAATAATAGAATAGAGTAGAATAGAAAGCCTTTATTGTCAGGGTACAGGAATATGTAATTTGCTACAAGTGCAACGCAATTGCAGCGGCCTCCTCTGAGAAGAATGATTGAGTTTTGCGTAAAACATCATGGATTCAGATGGAAAAATTCATTCATTAATGTCTCCATCCAACAACTCGGTGACCCTAAACAGCAGGCTGTCCATGGCAACATGTGCATTCCATGTGTTTCCCCATGCTACTTTAATTTGTAACTTGTTTACTCAAATAACAACTTTCATACTACTAACACAGCTGTAAGACACATCTCTGCAGCGAAGCCACCATTGTAATGCAGCTTTTTACAGCCCTTTGTGATCCACGAGCGGCCTCAGAAGTCAGACCCTCCCTTTTACGGACAGCGTATTTAGTCTTCCGTGTTGAGGAAGACAGATTTGAGGGTAATCGCCACATGAAACGCTCAGGCGGGTAAACAAAAACATTATGAGACTCTGCAGGGGAGGGACGGGGCTTTTCAAATCATCTCACCACAGCTGCCCCAAAACCGCCAAAGTCTTGTATGTCACAAACCCCCTGTTGTTCTCAAACCATTTTTCTGGTAGTATTCCACCACAGTTTGTCTTTTAAAACAAACGAGGTAATTTCATCACTGTGATCGGTCTTACAATGGATTCTTAAGTGCATGTTGTAAGTGCACCGTTAGAAGGTTGAGAGAGCACTGAGACAAGAGTAACAACAGTGTCGTAAATCATAGTTAAACAATAATTTGGTGATCAGTTGATTTGTTGAAAGCAAAACTCAAGCCCCAGATTTGGAGCGCGCACAACACATACAGTACGCCCTTACCACACACAGTGATGTTGCAGTACTCCCACGGAGTCTTAGGGTCCATAGTGTAGCACCAGGGACGAAGACGATTGTCCGGGTTACGACAGTAGTTGTCCTTTAGCCCTTTGCTGCGATACCTGAGAGAGGAGACCGAGGGGATGAGGTGAGGGAATATAGGGGGGGGGGGGGGGGAGTAAGTCAAAACAACTGGTGAGGTCTGCCTCTCCTGAGCATTAGCGTCATTTCTTTAAGCATCTGTCATGGGTGTGTGCAGTGCGGTCCGTGAGAAAGGTTACAGTGCGATTATCGGCTTTGCAGCTTACTTTTTGGGCTGGAAGTGGTGTCTGTGAGGCCTTGTTGAGTCCCATCTCTGGCACTCCTTGCCACTCTCCGTATAGTCCATTTTGCCCCGGTAATCCTCCCCATTACAGGTCATACAGCTTTCTGTCGATAGAGGAAGCAACACTTGGCACACTTTTCCTCTCAATAGTTGCAGGGAACAGAGCTTGCAAAAGTATTAACCCCCCATTTCTTCTAGTTCTTCTTAGTTAGCACCACTGGTGCAAATCCACTGATTTCTTTCTGCTGTGACAGGTGCAAGAATTCTATGTTGCGTCTTACGTAGCTTAGCCATTAGCTTAGCCACATTTTTGCTAATTATTCTTTTTTCCACTGTGGCACATGCAGTATTTTTGTGTTATATGTTTAGTAGCTTAGTCATTTACCTATAGCCACTGACTTTTCTGCCAGTTCCTATTTTTCCCACTGTGACAGGTGCAAGTCTTGAGTGTTAAGTCTTAAAGAGCTTAGTCATTAGCCTAGCCACTGGCACTTTTGCTCATTTTTCATTTCTCTGCCATGGCAGATGCAGCATTTTTGTCTCATGTAATATATATCATATGTCAGCTTAATATTACACTACAGCCATTGTGTTTTCTGCCTATTCCTATTTTTTCCACTGTGACAGGTATAAATCTTGTGTGGTAAGTCTTAAATTGCTTAGTCATCACTCTAGCGACTGGCATTTCACAAGAAATACTGCATCACAAAGCACCAGAGGAGTCACTACACGTTATAACAAATATAAAAATGGTGAATGTACACATTCTTTTAAACCACTCTTCTAGTGCTTTCACAGTGTCACATTCACCCATTCACACCCACAACCCACATGACAAAACATCAGGGGCAGCTTGGGGTTCAGTACGTTGCCCCAGCATTATCTGACTTGTAGGCTGCAGGCTGGGACTAAGCCAAGGTTACCGCTGAGCCACAGTTGCTCTTTTTGCAAGACACTGTACACAGTGTGACAAAGTGTTAACCCCATCCCCAAAGGCTTGTTTATTTTTATGTTAGGACTAGGTAACCAGGGCTATTCTGGCGACATCTCATTGTCCACTGATGTCTTTGGAGGCCGTCTTACCCTCTGAACACTGTGGTATGCCACACTCTTCAGCTCGTACGTTGGGGTCTGTGGTGTAGCACCAGGGACCACCGGGGTCGTTGTTGGGATTCCTGCAGAAGTTCTCCCTCAGGTCTTGTGTTGGGTACCTATGAGGATAAAACCTACAGGGGAGTAGACAGACCTTGTTGAAAGTGTTAACTGATACTCTAAGCTGTATAAATAAATTCTAGGGAGTACTTGCACACTCGGCTGCTCCACTGGTGTATACAGTACCGTACCTGCCTGCTAGCGCTCTCAGTATCAAGCCAAATAAATTCAGAAGGCATTTGCATTAAGGTGTAAGCTCTACTCTCAGAGATTCCAGTGCCCGCAGAGTGGCCAGGTTACATTTTAAACTATCACGATCCATCACAGGAATCTTATGTAAAGTAGGTCATCAATATGCTTCTTCTCTCAGGTTTGCACCTTCTGCATGATCGCCTTCCTGATTCCTACCATGTCCCAGCTCCCTCATGTGTGACGCAGCCAGACTCAGTCACAGCACAGTAACCACCAACAGCACAGAACAATGCTACGAATCACTTGTAGCAGCCCAAGCAGAGGTTTTGCTGGCAGCGTCTGAGTCCGTTTAAACTTGATCCCTCTCTGTCAATGGCTATGCCATGCCAGCGTGAAAAGGTGACTGTACGACTGCAAGAAAGAGAACCCGGCCAGTCCAAACATATGGGATGTAACAATAGGGAGCGGCATGGGATCCCCCGTACTAAATGGACAGTGCATGAATTTCGTCTGCTGTCAGTGCAGGATGATGAAAAGCTGGCATGTCAGCACCCCTTGATCCATGCTGACCGCATTCACCCCTCCCACCCAGGCAGATGGAGAGGGAAGACAGAAGACAGAGTTGTGCGCTTGGAAGACTTCTGAAGAGGAACAAGTGAAGGGACACTTTCAAGTGCTTAAAAGTAAGCATAACGAACGGACCAAAAAGGCGAAGGCTTAGCGTTTAATTGATGATGTAAAAAGAAACAGCGTGTACAGAAAAAGAAAAGAAACAGAAAAGCAAAGAGAACCAGAGGCCTCCCTCCCTTCAGCAGCTTGTCTGACCACACTACCCCTGACTATGATTCTTTTCTTGGGGGAGTCGGCTCCGCTCTCCCCTCTGTGCCCCGGGGCTTACACAAGACTTCCACGCTAATGCACAACATCATTCAACTCTGAGCTCGAAGACATCTCAGGCACCTACCTGAGCCAAAAACAAAGACAGACAGTGAGGGTCCTCAGCCACAGATCACAGTCCCACCTACAGAAAATCACTAACAGCAACATTTCACTTATGCATGCAACTAAGAGAAAACACGCGTTCCCCTTTAATGCAGCGGTCTGCCAAGTGCCAAAACTCACATCTGTTGTGTGTAACTCACAAGCTCAATATATTTCGATCATAATACAGTAACCTTAATTTATAAATGGAATTACAAGGTTCCTCACTTTACAAAAGGGGCTGCATCTGGTGAGAGTCCGTAAAAGGCCGCGGCATGGGAGCAAGTCGGTCATAATGATGTTGCGCTAACAGATGTTGGCCAGTTATTCATCTTCTTGCCAAAATCTGGTCCCATCGGAGGCAGACACGACACACACATGTGTAGCTCTCTGGGCTGGCTAAAACATATTGGCTAGATTTTGGATATCACTAAAGATGAAATCTAGACCTAAAGTAACGGCTGCAAAATGTCTAGCAACGTGCACCTGGTGATGATGGAGCAAACATGGCTGCGCTTCAGTGCTGCAGCATCCAAAGGAATAAAGTAGTCAAGAGATTAAAGTAAGCGGGGACTTCAGGAATCTTAAGATATTAATAATGATTTTTTGGAAGCAGGGGGTGACAGTCCACATCTGAAAACTGCTTCAGTGTCAAGAGTTCGAAATTGTGGGATGTTTCATGCTGGGAGCGAGGTAAGAAGATAAGCAGCATTCCTACTTTTGACTCTTAAACGTCCACAAGCAAGGAAATCTGCATATCAGTTCCTCTTGAGCTTCCTCGCTGACAAGTAATGATGGAGTCACTTTGCATGATTCCCCTCCATTCTCAATCTGTCTTGATAAGTTAACTTTGCTAAATGGCAGTTTTAATGTTTACTGTACAGAAATGACTGCTATCAATCTTCCCGTCTCGCTCGCTGCAAGAAGCTGCAGGGTTCTCTGTCTGTGTGCTCTGGGGCTTCCCAGTGGAAATGTGTGGAAAAATGAAAGAATGTCCCTATGGGGACAAGAAAATGACTGCAATGTTATCTATTATTATTAAAACGGAGAGAAATTTTCCATTCCATTTCATTCTCCACGCTTGGTTGGGCATCAGTACACACACTTTCAGAGCCAGGGTTCAACCACTAAATATAGACAACAGGTGGAAGTCCCATTCCTGGAGGGAAACCTCCTGAGAAATCACCCCTGGCCCACGGTGGTCAGTCAAGCATGAAAATAATAGTTACCTGAAACTCAAATGGTGCGTGGTTCATTACGGCGGTAATTCTCGCACAGCGGGACTGTCCCATGTTAGGTAACCCCACAGTGGCACTAAATCTCCCTTAAGCAAAGCTCCCTCTGACCCATTGAAAGTTAAAAGTTGCTGACAAGCCTGGGCGATGTTGTTGGACCTTACATGTGCCATCTGGGACGGGGACTGGGACCGCGTGTCAAATAAACAGTGACAAAGTAGGCCTAATGTGCGGGGCCACTCCTGGAGAGTTAACGGCAGGAAGAGAGAAGAGGATGGGGACTCACTCCGCAATGTGTTTTAATTGTGAGGGATCGCCGAACATGTATTTTCTCTCCCTGTTCCACTCCGACTTTGTGAGCTCAGCTGGACAACAGACAGAACATGACTTCAGTCTATAAATTTTCCTTTCTTTCACTCTACCTCCCCTATGTCTATTTTTCACCCTGCATTTCTTCAAAACCCCTATGACTCTGTCTCGCGACCCCCCCCCTCCCCGCCCACCTTCCCTGCTGCAGTTAAAATATCTTGTAACTAATGAGCCCCACTAATGAGGTGCTGGCACAGAACCACTGTCACAAATTCACTGATCTTGCCTCGCTCGCAGCCGAGGTAAAACACGACTGGGGATACACCTGATGGCCTGCGGCGCGGCAGAAAAACAGCCTCCGTGGAGAGGCCATCCTCGCATGTGTTGAAAGAAATCTGACTTAACTCTGGCTAAACGTTCACCCGTCTCTGAGCTTCCACCTTCCCCTAACCCCCATGTGCAAGAGGGGATGATCTGAGCGTCAATAAATCAGCCGCAGAGGTCTGTTCAGTATCAGACACAGAGAAACAGAGAGGGGAGCATCCAAGAAAACGGTGAAAGCCTGAAGATTAGAGCGGCTGGCTTCTCAGGCTGCTGGTTCAAATCTATGGGAGTCCGGCGAGGGGAAGTCCATGATTAACACCTTCCACTCCTTAGGAGATGTCAGGCGAGCAATGCTCTGCACCCTCAAGGCGACAGACCCATGCTGTAGATGTTTTCTTCTCATGGATCACCACCGTTACGCTTCTCCATATCTCCATTCACGCACAGATCTGTTTCATGCTTTTCTGGCAACCACACATTGAGTGTGTGCCGACTGGCCGTCTTGCCTTCCATGTGCATGAACGATCATGTGATTTTACGTTCTTTGCTATATGATAAAGCTAAACAGCTTTTGTCTGAGCTAAGTAGTAACTGGAGCGGCACAGCAAATGGAGCGGGTACCCATCCAGCCTTATATGTTTGAGCCAGAATGAGAGGAAGAACCAGGAGTGCACACTGGCATTTCATCGGAAACTTCACCAAAGTGCTGCTTCGCAATTGTATATATTCATTCAATTGCTACCCCAACAGGGATGGAAATGCGTAAACTGTTTTAGAGATGGGAGTTGGTATGGTTTACATCAAGCAAATATTTTACATCACATTCTGTCTTTGTTTAGATGATTTTTGACATGCTGTACATCTCCAGCCAGTCATTATTCAACAAAGCCAAGGTGAATGTGTTGTCTCATTCTAGGTCCCCTTTAAAAAGAATGGGCACTTCTGGTTCCCCAGCCTGGATATGATAGCGCAGACTCACGTGTGTTCATTGATGTTGTTATCTGCCCAGGCTTGGCAAGTGATGTTTGACTTGGTCCAAGAAATCCTCCCTCTGTAGTTGTCCTTGGTGCCGGTGATGCACTCCCTTATATAATCTGAGAAAGGCCAAAGGCATAGAAAGCATTTGAAAACATCCATTCATGTTTTGCACTTTGATACAAGATGTCCCTGCACACTCCTCATGTGCCAAATCTCGCCACGTTTATCAATGCTGATTTGTGCTTTGAGCACCTGGAATATATTTTTCCCATGTATGGTCAATTAGATGGCTTCAAAGTGAGACTTTTAGTGCATCCCAGTTTACATCAACTAGCAAGTCCCAAAACAGTCAACTCCCCGAAGTTCACTAAATGTCAGCGGGGGGCGGGGGAGTTCCCTTGAATTTCGCTGTGAATCTAAAGTGCTAGATTCCACAGCCCCCAGTGGAAAAAAAGCGTTTGAATTCTCACTGTAAACAATACTTTTTTTTTTTTGTTTACACTCGGCTTAAAGTGGCTCCATGTTTATGCATGCGCCTCTCCCTGCCGGTGTGATTAAACAGCAGGAAGGTGGGTGGGGTTTGGTTGCTTTTATTGTGTCAACAAAAAAAAAACAAAGAGCCAGAGCCGACACGAGAGCCCGCAATCAAAAACAAACAATTTGCCTGTGTAAATTACTCACTACTTGTGCAGTGCTGTGTACTTGTGAGAAAAAAAAACCAAAAAAAAAACACCTGCGAGTGTCACAACGACTTTCCGAGACTTCTGGGTCGTGACTTTTACCTTTTTTTTCATACAAAGTAAAGTTGACGTTGGCCTGCTTCTGCACACCGTGGGTGAAACGGTCGAAGGGAAGCAAGTGGCATTTCCTGTTGCGCCGCTGGAAGTTGAAAGCCCTGCAGAGGCACACGGGAAGTAGTTGAGAGATGACCAACCGATAAACAACAAAAATATGTAAATAGTGTGTCGGCACAGGAGAGGAAGAGTGAGGGATGTGTGGTGAATTTCTGGGGGTGAGGTGGGGGGTGTTGGAGAGAGGAGCCGGTAGCTCACCTGCAACTGAAGCTCTTCTTCACCTTGCACTTGCGCGCGCAGTGCTCCTGCGATCGGCTGTTTCGCACCTGAGGGCGCTGGGCGCAGTCTGCACACACCAGCAGGTGGTTCTCCGTCTTCTCGTACTTCTGTAGCGAGTGGTGAGACTTTCTACAGACACCTGCAGGACGCAGCATGAGAACGGGATTCAGACCACGGAGGAAGAGGGTTCTCATCTCGTGCGATATCCTGTGCGTGTCCCTTTAGTGAACAAAGCATGGCTGAATATCCTGATAGCTCTGACTTCAGCAAGTTGGTGCTTGATGATAGCATGGTGGCAACCACACAACAGGCATATTAAACAGGTTTCAGTGATTTAATCTACTTTTGGAGGAAGTTATCTCTATTTTCAAGCATTTACATGAACAGCTTTTCAATCATGCAACAGTTCAAGTTTAAGCACAATGACCTGAAAACTCATAAACTTCAACAGTATATATCTAGTCCGTCCATTCCTTCAATTGGCAACACTACACCAGTGCTCCTCTCTGAAAACTGCTTGTTTGACCATGAATGTGTGCCATAACCGCAGAGTTTTTGTCTTCATTGGCCTTTTTTATTTCCTGCATGATCTGCCCAAGGATTCTTGCTTCCCTGTCTTGCCATCGACTCGATTTCCATTGTGTTTCGCTCTCCAATGCCGGGCTTATTTAACAGCATGCGCCTCAGAAACACAGAAATAAATACTGGGGGGGTTGTCCTGGTCCTGGTTGCTCTGGGCAGTGGCATCCCCTGATCTGGCTCGTTTGAAGGCCCTCGCTGCAGGCATTGCCCTACCCTCTGTCTGTTCCTACTCTGTCAAATTAAGGAAAAGGCATAATGCGTTGTGAAAAAAGGAAGAAAAAATTCGGAGAAAACATGTGGAATTATTTTGTCTCCTCTTCTCTGACAAAGCGTCAACATTACTCAAATTCTGGGTGACGTGGCCAGAGGTTTCACTGCTGCTGTCAGGGCGCGGGGAACGCAGAGAAACTTGTTAAATCGATGAGAATGTTTCCTGCAGTTTCCTTGCGCTGGTTTGGCTATTAGAGCAGCAGGAGGCACGGACACCGGTGCCAGGGCCTTGGCATGGAGGACGAGGAGCAGCGATGGAATTATGTCACTGTCGTGCACTGAAGTGGGTGGCCGCCGGTCTGCCAAGGCATCCTTCCGACCAAAGGCCCTTTACAGGGCTGACACATTCACATCTGCGTTGCCGAGCAGGTCCAAAACGTCATGGTGCATGTCCAGGAGCCTTCAAAAGTCAGCTGTCCTTTCAGCTCCTCGGAGAATGCTCCCTCAGATCAGACTTCAGCTGTGGTGCTCAAACCCAAGGTAACAGACGAGCTTATGTGTCGGAAAAACAAATATGAAACATGTCGTTGGACAGACTTGGATAAATAATGGAAGGGACTTCCAGGTCTGCAAAGTGAAGCCTTCATTGTGCGCTCTTTCTAATTGCCAGCAGGGGGCGACCACACTGGTTGCACAAATGCAAAAAAACATATGGAGAGCGTACACATCCAGCCTTATATGTTCGCCCAGGAAGTAGAAGAGGAAACAGATATTGAGAAGGAGCACCAGAAATTTCACCAGAAACCTCATAAAACTGCCTGAATGCAGGTGGGTACATGCATTTCTTCCTTTCCGTATCTGAAATTCATATATGAGAGAATGAGTGATGTTTTTGGACCTGTCTGGACCATCTTTGACTGCAGAAAATCTGCTATTCAATAAAGCCAAGGTCATAGTGTTTTATTCATTCTAGGTCTATTTTATGAGAAAATCTCTCTGCTTCTCTATTGATTTTCATTACATCCACTTTCTCGTCTCACACAAAAGTTTCTAAGTCTTGATCACCATTAACAGCATGGTTCATTTCCATACTGGCATTGAGCTACAGTCAGAATAAGACCATCCTCTTATCCAATCTCTGTCTCCAAAAACCTCCATGAAACCAAGGCTGTGGAGACCAAGATGCCAGACTTCAGGCCTGAGAACAGACCAACACCAATGGGTGACATCACATTAGGTTTGCACTTGGGATCAAAGCCCAGCGCACAGTGCTCCCCCGGCACTCCCTGCTTCAAACCAAGGCTGCTGTCTGAGTCCTGCAGAGTGGGTGCTGAACTGTGAAGACAGCCAAGAGAACAGGATGATCCCAGCAGGTTGATGTGCTCCGGAGCCTCAGTTGGAGATTTAACGCGCATGAAAGCATATTTTACTGCTTTTGGAGAGAGCCAAAACTCATTTTTTCCCCAACATTCTTTACTGCTTTGTGGTATTTGTTATGCTACAGTTTTACGTGATTGCAGATAAATTTAATGGATATCCGTGATTCCAGCGGAAAACCATTTCAATAACCTGCATTCACGAATCCTCACCAGTCACGAAATGTTTCCCTCTGATCCTGCAGCGACATCGTCTTTGATTTCATTACGAGCAACAAGGGTGACGTTTGTTTTCGGAGGGAACAAAACACAATGCTCTCAGGCTTGTACCTCTTCTTCCAGGAGAATCTTAATGTCGCTCACCGCTCCGACTAACAAAGAGTTTTATGAAGAGTCTCCCAGCCATTGGCATCCAACACACCAGAAAACATGCAGAGTGTGGAAAAATGGAAAACTGTCAATTTGTTGAGAGCACCGTCTTTGGGGGATGTAGATCAAAAGAGGATTCAGTCGTTGCGAAGACATAGCATAATGTACACGAAATCCAAGCGGGTTCAAAAGCAGGACAAAACCATATTTTAGGTTCCAAATCCTCTGTGATATACAAATCGTTCTTTTTGTACCTTGTGGAAAAAAGTTAAGAGCTCATCTTTCAGAAGAACGGTGCTCTCCTGTAAATGCTGTTTCTCTGGGACTATAGCAACATCTTTAGACATCTTACGTGTTTAGTTCTAACAGTTTTCCGTTTATAATTAGGGGCGAGGGCGATATAAATCACACAGGAAAATCTCATGCTACCGAGTTACAGCCACAAGCCTCTGTGCCAAGATCCGACACAAGGCGTTCGCTGCGTACTTAGGATATTGTAAACTGTGGAGCGTTTAGAGGCTCCTCGTGGTTGAAAATGGTTTTTGGGGGAGAACGTGTTATTAATGTTTGGGCTCCGCTGGACCACATCTGGCACTCATCACACTGTTGTTCCAGCCCTGATGTCTGGCCAGGCCGCTCAATTAGATTTAACTTAGTCTCTTCCTTTCCTTGCAGTTAGACTCCTGCTATCTCCAAATCCCAAACATTCACCCAAGTCAAGAGATTACAATAAAATGTGCTCCACGGGCAAGAGCGAGACGGACGAGATTTAATGAGAGGAGGCAGCAATAGCTTAGAGGAACAGGTCTGAGTCCCCTGCTCTGGCCTGAAAAATGTGGAGAGGAAAGGTGACTGACCGACACCCTGACCTTCCGCACAAACTCCCACTTAGGTGCCCTTGAGCGAAGAAACCCAAGTGTCAGCTGGGTAAGTATTTTAGCGGAATATCCTGCGAAATAAACTGCCGGACGATCACGACTCGCACGAGGCAAGAGTCGAGGGGGAAACGCGGTATTATACGAGCAACGGGAAAGTAGCAGGTTAAAGGTGTGCCTCTGTCTGGGAATTAAGCAGACATTACATCTGCCTCAGAGCGCACAATGTGGAGCTGGGTTCAGCAGCCAGATGTTACCCCTCCACCCCCTCGCCCATCCCACCTCTCTCTCCCTCACACACACACACACTCTCTATCTCTCTAGCAGGACAGTCCCGGCCGCGCGGTTTATACTTTCCCCAGCTCCGGGAGGGTCAGAGGTCAGGGTCGGCACCCCTGGAGGTGGTAACTGGATTCAGTGCTTTGCTCAGTGACATGTCAGCGGGGTGGATGGAAGCCGGGACAACCCCGAGATCAGCAGGTCAGCCGGGCTTCTCCTTGGATGAGGTTAAGAGGGGCTCGCAGTGTGTGCGCCCCCGCGCTGCGCCGCGCCGCGGGAACAACATGCTGCATCCTCTGAGGGCCTGGCCCCCGGCCAGCAGATGCAGGAGTGATTATGACTGAAATCGCCGTGACCTATATAAAAAGTTTAATGACAGAGCGGTAAGATCAGCAGATGCGGCTCGGCCAGCTGGGATCTAAACTGTGCTCCAAAAAAAAAGAAAGAAAAAAGAAAAAAAAAAAGAAACCTGATTATCAAATATCACTAAACATCTGAGAGGGGTCCTCAGATCTAGATGATTGGAGCTGATGGTGACATGGTGGGACCTCCAGAAGGGATCAATAGCTTCCTATAATGAGGCGCAGAGCAGCTCAATTACTTCAATCAAAGTGAAATTGCGCACAACTGGTTTACATGAGAATGCCTACTGTGTTGAGAAAAAAAAGAAGAATAGCCTGAAGTGAGCGCCTCAGAAAACCACAGTGCACTGTCTCACAGTAGGAATGAGATACAAATCATGAGAGAATGATTGGAATTAACAGAGCAAGACAGGACTCGTGATCATGTTCATTCAAAGCCAATCAACTCATTAAAACCCGATCATTTTCTCACAGCAGGGAGTGGGTTAAGAGGAGTTCCGAGTAAAGTGCCCACAGACAAAACCTGATTTGAAAGTGTGAAAAAATCCAGTTTGCCAACTTTTCTTTAATTCCTCAGCACAACTGCGTGACTTTATGCTATGCCTGACCCTCACTTTTTTTAACAAGCAAGGATAAATCAGATTTTAATAACACTGGAGTGGATTACTGTAATGCACAAAATCATGCAGATATCCAGCAGTCACCCCTTGTGCCTTACCTGTGTCCATCATAGTGACCAGAACACACAGCAAAACTTGGTAAATCCATACGTTTGTCCTCATGGTGGTGGAGTTGAGAAGCAGGTTAGAATCCGGATTAAAGTCTCAGGTTGTGTGCACACTTGTACACGCAGATGCCACTTCTCCAAGGAGCCACACGTCCTCGGTTCAACCCCCCCTGTTACTGGGCTTAGCGCTCCTCTCTGTCAACGTCTCTCCCCTCCAGCTGTCAAACTCCCTGGAATAAATAGGGCCATATCCGGCTGGCACTTTCAAAATAAAATCGGATGTGACTCAAGTCTGGTGACGCCACTCGTGTTCTAACCGCGAAACTTAATACAGTTTATTATAATGGGCCAACATTGAGTCATATTACTCATTTAATCATTGCAGCCAACATCAAACCATTGGAACGCCTTCAGTCGTATCAATCCACATCTGGCAATAGTGCTCAGCAAATGCATTTTTGACTATAAAATAGAATCTCGAGCCGGTTTAAGGAAATTGCTAATAATCTTCCCAGGGCAGAAAGTAAAGACTTAATTAAATGGGTCACAAATAGATTGTTATTACACAGAGCGCCATCAGGTGATATTATCTTATCTTGTGAGTGCAAGTTATGTACACAAGATGATTATCTTCTGGGCGTGAATTGTGAACTTGTGAATACAAGTTATCTTAAATACACAAGATCATTGAAACATAATTTACATTGCGTGAGCACATTACTATCTTGTGTGCACAAGGTCATAACTCAGATAATTATCGTGTGTGAAATGATGATGGATCTAAAAGCACTCCATTTTAAAGCGATCCGTTTGTGAAGCATTTAATGTTCTTAAGAACAATTCCACCCTTACTTGCTAAATGTATTGGAAATTAACCACCGGTAAATAAATACACCGATTGGTTTTGTGACAAGTTCCCCGGATGATCAAAAGCATTTTCAACATACCTCTATAAACCACAAGGCTTAAACTAAATTCCCTGAATCAAACAAGCCAGCCAGTGTGAGCCAGCAGTGATAGAATAATGGTTTAGTTGTTCTGACAATCCCCCGCCCCCCACTGAGCAGCTTAAAAATGAAACTTTTGTGATTCTCTTTTAATTTGAAAATACCATCTGACATTTGTAAATATTTATAACAAAGGCACAAAGGGATTTTATAAATGCTTAATAACTGATAATCCATTACATTTTGGAGAAGTTTAAACGCTTTGATTAAGATTAGAATTGAATTTTTTTTTTTTACTAATTTTAGATTTATTTTTTCATATCCTCACTTAATTGGGTGCACCACAACGAAGGACCAGGTCACCTTTGACCTTTCGAGTAAAGGCGAGCAATGAAACAGACACATTAATAACATCATCATTTATACATTAATAAATCAATCATGTTAGCTGCTTTATACCAACAGTGTCGTAGCGGTCTGCTGGCGCTGCTCTCCGATGTTTACCAGACACAGAAAGAAATACACCCCGACCCGGTCGCCAGTCTATCACAGGGCACACACACACCATTCACTCTCACACTCACACCCTGAGGCCAATTAGAGTCTTCAGTTGGCCTAAAGATGCATGGTTTTCGATTGTGGGAGGAAAGTGGAGTAAACAGAGAAAACTCACATGACGCAGGGAGAACATGCAACCTCCTTTCAGAAAGACTCTCAGTCTGACAGGGATATAAACTGGTGAATTTCTTTCTGTGAGGCTGCAGTGCTATTCAGCCTGTCACCCCTAACAACTATTATTATTATCAACAAATTATTATGACTTTATTTCATCAACATTTATCGCAACAAATTTTGTTGATGTCTTGTCAGCAAGTAAGAAATTGTAGACCTTTATTATTATTTTTTATTAACCAAAGTTTTCCATTTTATTAATGAATTTATGAACTACTTGACTTTTAGTGGCTCCCCAGCCTGGGAGAGCATCAGTCGACTCATCCAACAGGATCCACATGACAAGATCCTTTTTCTGTCTTTCCTCACTCGTCTCACTTTGGCTCAACTGGAAATGCAGATGGGATTCTTTACATCGTGTGCCAAACAGCACTTGGCACAAGGTAGAGACTGCATCCTCAACGGATCAACCAGTTGCAAAATGCATAATACAGTAGGCCTATCAGACAAAGAGCACAAACTCAAAGAGTAGTGTGCAAACAAGCAAAAGCATCCGTAAAGGAGACGTGGAGCGCTGCATTGAGACCTGCTGACACTTAACCTGAGACTGAACTGCAACCCGTGATGTGCTGCTGTGCCACATTGTGAGACAGCGTCTTTCTTCTCACACGGGGTCAAAGTGTTCTGGTGAAAGTCACGTCACAACGCATGAAAAATATCTGTCAGGGACTGAGGGAATATTTGTCCTGCCTTTCAAACAATCCCTTTGAGAGAACGGGGTATGGCAGAGGGGATATTCATGGCCTCGTCCAATGGCACGTTTGAGACTGACCTTATACAGCCCCCATAAAGAACTATAATGTTTGTATTACATAAGGACAGTAATGGATGGAGCACGCTGCTTTATAATGTCCTACATCTTCATTATAGGAATGTTGCATTGATTATTGGAATGTTTTAAAAGTGCCATAAAGGTGCAATAAGGTCACTATAAAGACAATACCGAGCGCCACAGACATAATATAAATTATTGCGGGGACTTTATAAGGAATGTGTTTCTATGTGTGTATGTGTGTGTGTGTGATTAGGTAGGGCAGCTGGAAGTGATCCTGTTTGGGTACCAGCGTACAGGACTTTTGTTGGGCCCTAACCCGTATTTGACAGGAAATCCACACTTTAGCCGTTAACGGGCGGCGGACTTAAAGCCCTCCAGAGAGAGCAGCGGGGGGAAGAAATGGTTTGAGGTGAACGCCAGACACCCGGCCCTCCCTCATTAAGACGCGTGCAGGTCATTTAATTTTTCTTTGGTCTCTTTTCCTCCCTTTGGTCTGCGCGTGGGTGCGCGCAGGAAAGCACCGGCAGGTGTAGAGGTGTGTGTGTGTGTGTGTGTGTGTGTGTGTGTGTGTGCGGGGGGCTGCGAACAGCGGCTCTCGGCCTTGGCAGCAGGCACTGCGCACCGTACGCACGTCGCACCCGCAATGTCAATCAGTGTCAGTGGAGAGAAGAAATCCAGATGGTCAGAAAATGTGTCTCGGAGCAACGTTTTGTAGATTGGTACCTTTTGAACTGCGCCCAGCCCTGTCCCATGTGCTTCACAAGCTTCAGGTAAATAAGTTAGCTTTGACAGCTGATTATGCATCCAGGGAGAAGATGTTGGAGTTGGGAGGGCTCTTTCATAACAGACCAAAGCAATGGGAGTATTAGCTTCCATGATTTATTTTTTTTGCACTCAAAGCCCCGGGCCCATCGCGGACGATTCCAAAACGTCAGTCATTCTACTGCATAGTTAATTGGAGCATGGGAAGCTTGGTAGCGCCACAATGTACAGCACAAGACTGGTGAGCAACTTCATTCAAACACTAGCTTTAGATGTAATCAGTGGAGCTGACATCAATTTCACAACAGCCAGCAACAACATGGTCCACAGTTCCAATCGGAATTCACAATTGCCCTTGACAAAGTGCAGCAATCTTCTGCTGTCAGAGAGTTCCTGAACTTTTATGGTTTGTGATTGATCCCGTTGTTTCTGCATTTGACTAGGGAGAGCGCTGACCTTACAACATCCCAACCTAGAAAAAAATAAACATGTTTAATGACAAAACACAAACAGTTAAAACGTGGTTCAATGGCTCTCAGATGGGGTTGGTGTTTGTTGGTTTGTTTTCCTGAATTGCTGGAGCTTCATGGAGGTTCAAGGAGGTGGCCTCGGGTGGCAGCATCCAACCATGAAATCTGATTGGCCATCCTCCAATTGCCATTATCCTAAAGTATGATTGGCCACCAGCCCAGAGAAAGGGTGGATGTTAATTCAAACCAACTGTTTTGAATGTGCATTGTTGACTTTTCTGTGTAAGCTAATTTGGAAGGAACAATTTCTTTTTGAAGTCTTAGAGAAACTATCATGGCCTAATGTTATCTTGTTCACTCTGTGTGGTTGTGAGTAGTGGGAACGTTTATTTTGCGAATGAACAAATTTAAATTTAGAGGCAGTGACCTTTAGTTATTGTAATGCTAGTAATTACAGTTGATTTGCCAAATGGCAAATTACTGCTGCGCTCATGTTTCCGTGTGCGTGTGTGTGTGTGTGTGTGTGTGTGTGTGTGTGTGTGTGTGTGTGTGTGTGTGCGTGCACAAGAATGCATCTCATTTTACCAGTGTAAGCCAATACCAGTTCTACCCATCCACATAATATATGGTTTCACGGGGGCCTGCTGTAGAGCACATGGGGCGAAGGCAGAGCACATACCCAAGAAAGGTTGCTGTCAATTGCAAGACACCATTCTCTCTCACGATTTCACCAACAAGCCATTTATCTCTCTAATCAATGTCTCCAATCAAACCGGATGGTTTCCTCCAAGAGTCTCCAAGAAAACCCAAGCAGACACAAAAAGGAGTAAACTCCGCAGAAAGGCCTTTGGTCTAAGTGGGTTTCAAGCCAGGAGCTTCTTGCTATGAGGTGATGTGCTATTTACCAGTCCACTGTGTCCACCTGTTTAAACTCTTAAATTCAGTTTTCTCTAAAAAATCAGTCCAAATTCTGAAAAATGGGGAAAACTGTCTGTCAACACGAGTCGTCGCTTTGTGTCCTGCTAAAAAGTAAAAATCCGTCACAATAACACAGGATGTTAAAAACCCATAAAAATCCACCCGTGTCTGTTTCTTTCTTTGCCCCCTCTTTTTTCTTCGTTCCCCTCATGCCCACATAAACACGCACCTATTTCATGGCCTGCTGAGCCATGTAAAGAGGTGTGGACAGGGGGAGTGAGGAGGCGGAGGAGGGCGGGAGATAGGCAGTGTTCATCATCACGGAGAGCTGGGAGATTTCTAACACGGTAGACTCCCAAGGTCTGAACCTGTCAGCACTTACAAGACACAGCCATCATTTGATTCTTTTTCCAGCGAGCTCTTTACAGCGCTGTGCCAACATGTGTGATTCTAAGATAAACTCAACCACACGGATGATGTGCTTATCCAGCTGGCAGCTCCAGGTCTTAGCTTCCCGACATTGAGAGTAATTGTGAGAATGCCGTTTGACGGACCAAAACCAAAAATTCCAAACAATCAGTGAATGAAGTTGCACAGCATCCCTACAGCAGAGTCTTTCGAGGGAATGAAAAAGTCCAGTGCATACCTATGTAGATCTCAAAATAGATCTTACACAGCCCACACAAATGTTTCGCATTTAGATCTTGACTTGCTGTCTTTTGGACAGTTCTTGTCTCCAGTGCCTCAGTACTCAGTACTATCTCCATTGCTTCCAGAAAGATCTTCTGGATTTCATTGACTCATTGGTCCATATGTCCACGCCTTGACCTGAGCATTATCAGCAACATCACTTACTGTCCAACCTGGAGGGTTTTACCCCTTTACCTCTAATTACTTTACACCCAAACTGCCCAACCAATATTACCCACTTCCCTCCATCCCTACGCATGAAGAGGGCTAATCACCGGTGTGATCTCCCCTTTTTCACCTCTGACCCTCCTGACACTACAATAACAACCTCAATACCAGCCCCCCAAACCCTCAACGCCCCCACTGCCAATTAGGAGGGTGCTTTTCTCCATGCAGATGACAGATGAGGGGTCAGGGGGTTGTCGGACCCCCTTGCTTGTTTCTTCTCATGCCCACCAAGGGATGAAACAGGAGGACATCCTTGCCTTGGGGAGTGACAAGGAAAAAAGTAGAGGTGGAAGTTGCAGTGACATAGACAAATGACTGTCTGAGAACTGGGCACGGGAGCACAAAGAGTAGGGAAGTTGAGGCAGGGAGCAGATGGGAAATTAGACCTGTTGGAAGGAGTGAAGAAGAAAGGCCCTTCAAGGAAAAGTGGAAAATTGAGACTGAAACGGGAAAAATGAAAGCGAGGAACAACTCGGGCAGCAGCGCTGAAAAATTGCTTTGTAAAGTAAAGACAGTCAGAGGTTGGACAAAGATATGCCGGGTGGATGTTAGGATTAGATGACCAAAGCAAGAACAAATGAGATAGATGAGGGGAGGACAAAGAAAGATAAGGCGGCACTCGCTGTGCTGAAATGGTGCAGTGAGCCTTTTTCCTCCGCTGCAATAAAAGCAGAGCTGCAGTCCAATGAATCAAGGCGTTGGGGGCTTTGCTCTCTCTGTTGTGTGTTATGTCCACTGCTAATGGCCAGCAGATGTGGAGGTATTTCACAAGTGTGGCTTTGGAAAACATTCCCGCACATAAATCCAATTAGGTCGGACCCTGCACACGAGCTAGATAGCGAGCAGGCCAGTGCACTCACGACCGCCCAAACGCTACACAGACAAGGTTGACTTAGATAATCAGATTTCTCACAGCAGGTAGAGCAAGATGTAGACTAAGTAATGGTTAAAGACGTTCTAAGCTTAAGTAAACCGATGGCCTAATTCAAGATTTTGGCTATTTGGGTTTGTCTGGTTTTGATGTGGTGGTGGGTGATCAACTTTGACAGCTCAGTGTTTGCTGTCGGGGCTTTCTTTACACAGGTGGTCTAAGATACACAGTTTAGCTATACTAGAGAGGAAGAATCTATGACACAATGATGCAGATTGTATTTGGAAGCAGAACTACACTCAGCTTCAGGCCAAAGTTGTATCATCAATTGGGAAAGCTCCTTCCCCCCAGATCACCTGCCCTGGGATCCAATAATACAGATTAAGTAACCACACATCAGCACTTTGCCAAGGTAATAAACCTCAAGGCAACAAAACTTCAGCATAGTCATGTTTCCACCGGGAGCCTGTCTTCAAAAAACATCACCCTTCTTCCTGAATGTACAAAGCCTTGTTTGGAGACTGGTAGCCAGATGACCTCTGGCTTATCTCTGAGTCCAATAAGAATTTAATTTTAAGCGATGAGGTAAATTGCCTCTAAGCTTTCAGTATTCAACACATTAATGATGCAATATGATCTTATGAGTGATAAAATGCTTATCCTTTAGTTCTTCAGTTACAAGTCTGGCTCA
Source organism: Karalla daura (assembly GCA_029224185.1). Taxonomy (NCBI): domain Eukaryota; kingdom Metazoa; phylum Chordata; class Actinopteri; order Chaetodontiformes; family Leiognathidae; genus Karalla; species Karalla daura. The sequence continues at coordinate 11,361,984 of CM055209.1, read as the reverse complement.
GGAACTTAGCTTCATTCATTGCAGTCTGGAAAGTATGAATGGGTTATTTGTAAGGAAGGGTCCTCATTCAGATTATGTAACTTCTGGAGTTAACTAGCTGTAATTGTTGCACCTATCACCTATTCTTCTTTGTTTCATATGATCACCTTTACTATTAAAAGTTAGCATCAATAGCGGCATTCCTGTGACCACTGACATGGCTGGCCTCCATAGGCTAGTGCTAATGTATAACAAATTTATGACCTGTAAGTCTATGGCTCTTGTTATCATTGAAAACGCTGTAATGTATTTCCTAACAATACAATTCTATGACAATAGAGTTAGGGAATCACATTGCATTCTGGGTATTTGCAGCCAAGTTTTTGTTCACACAAAACCAAAACATATGACTTGCTAAATGATCCTCGTATAGAGATCAATACCCATGAGTCGTGGGTCCTTTTCATCAACGGTGTTGCGCAGGCCTGCTCCAGCACAACTAGGCCGAAGGGAGGGAATACACCCTGGACAGGTGGACAGTCCATAGCGGGGCCCCTACAGTGTCAATCGCTAAATCAAAGTATGAAGAGAATACTGTAGATTATGCAACTGCAAAATTATGTTTCATTTTACAAGCATGAACTCGAAGGTTTCCCCATAAGAAAAGTGCATCTGGTCTCCAGCTGCCAGACTCAATTGTCTGTCGATTAATGTTTTCCACAACGGAATCAGAAATTAATGCTTTCGCTGTCCACCAGATAAAAATATTTCATTTGTGCACTTTGGGCATTGAGTGTGCACGACCTTTTTGCAGTGCTATCTTTTGGACACACCTGTCCGTCAGAACCTTTATACAAGACATGGGGACAACTTTCAAGGCAAAGCCTGCAAATAAAAATAAGAACAAAGCTCGGTTTGGCACAGCAAGCTTGGCTAGCATTGCTGATAAGTCACAAAGTCCACGAACTCCTCAGGATGTTTTATGTGAAATCCAGTTATTGTGCAAACACTGCGTAAGCCAGGTCATAAAAAAGAGTTGACATATTTTGTCCACATTTGGGCTTGACCACAGCCGACAGCTGGTATATTTTTTTTTAAAGAAGAAGTAAACTGGCCACAGTTCACTTGACCCGGACACCAGCAACATCTCAGCAATTACGGCGGTGCATGCGATCTGACCTGGAGTCAGCGCTCAGGAGCGACTGCAGCCTACTGTGTCTGGATCATGAGCTATTGTTCCTCGTGTGGCAGCTGCTGCATGCTTGTCTGGCACTTCATCCACTGCTAACTGGCTCCACGTGTGTGCAAAGGGACAGGCCCAGATGCATTTAACGCACACACACACGCACACACACACACTCCGAGGTCCGCAACACAGGCGTAAATGCACACCTCGCCACACGCCACAGACTCATATGCACTTGCACACACACACACACACACACACACACACACACACACACACACACACACACACACACACACACACACACACACACTCTAACTAAACCCTTGTCTTTAGTGGCACAGCGGGAGTGTGGTGGTCTTGTGTGGCTTTATTAACTGGGGTGGGGCAGGGAGAGGTGAGATGGTAGAGCAAGGGATGGAAGGGTGGAGGGAAGAGGAGAGAGAGGACAGAATAAGGGGACCGAGGGGAGGGAGGGGGGGGGGTCCCACCAGGTGCTAATAGATTTCCTGCAGCTTTGAAACATTGGCTTGTGCTGGTCTCCTGGAATGGAGTAAGGTTTCATCTGTGGCAAATTACCCGGACCGAGGATTGACCTCCCTTCAACACACACCCCAGACACACGCATGCGACACACATCTGACCAAGTGGGACAGACGTGTGCACACACCCTCAGTTACGCTTCAACAGCACCGACACACATCCTCTGTAGCGAAATGCCCTCACACGCTCATATTCAGATACATTTTCTTTACATGCCCCAGAACTAAACTTGTGTTAATATTTGGAAACCTGTGACAAATTTAAACCCTCCAGCATTACATTTCTGGGCAAAATGTGTGTGTTAAAGACAGCCAAGATACATCTGGTAAATCCAGCTGTGTTTTTTTTTTTTTTTTACTTTGGCAGAGTGAGCTTAGCTTCCCCCAGTCTATATGTCAAAGGACTGAAATTATAGCATAATAAATTCAGGATAATAACAATAAATTCAACATTTTGTGAACTCCGCTTCGCTCTCTTGCTGCAAGTTAGATAAGAGCAATACAGCTGTCATGTCAGCGATATGAAGCTAATTAGCCTAGCTTTGCACTAGACAGAAGAGGGGAGAGAAGAAGGCAGTATTTAGCGTGGCTCTCTTTATAGGTACAGCTACTCTAACTTCTTGTTTAACATAATATTGATCTTTCTTCCGTCAAATAAAGTAGAAATAATGCTTCGGATGCAGACATTTTGATACAGAGGCAACTTGGAATATCTGATATAAGAGAACTCAATAGATGAAGCAACAAGCAAGCGATGCCACTTGTTTGAATGGTAATATTGGTGTGTATTTATTGTAAGTCTGTTTTTGTCAGTTTCAGTCAAAGCCATGCTGGAGAAATATCTTAGCAAACCATTCCTGTTTCCATCCTTTAAGCTAAAGTAAAGACAGATCCACTGGTTTCCCGTAACACAAGCCAACAAAAGTATTTCCCAAAATGTCAAACTATTTTCTTTTACGTTAGGTTGCATGTTCAGACTCCACAAGGTTGAAATAATATTTTTCTTATGCAACTCTCAGAGAGAAAGCCGCACTTTTAAAAGCAACTCAACTCTCTCATCCACTCCCATTGCACTAATTATGCATTTACACGAGTTTGCATGCACTTACATGTGTTTGCAACTCGCTGAGCTTCTTATTACTCCCGTGCCACACACATACACAGGTCCACCACATGCCAGCCCTTTGATAGTTGTGGTGAGAGAGGTGGTGCCCTTGCCTGTTTGTGTGCTTGTAATTTCTCCTGCATGTGCACACGTGTGTGTGTGTGTGTGTGTGTGTGTGTGTGTGTGTGTGTGTAAAGCACAAGTGGTCCAGACTGGAGATGAGGGTCTGTGAGTGACTCACTTTTACTCGGGAGAGCAGTACAAGTCATAAGAATGTTAGATGTAAGGTGAAAGCATGTAAGATGTTTATCTGTTGTGTGGCCATTTTATTTCCCGCAGCTGGCTGATTCTTCTTCAAAGTGGCTGGGGTGTATATAGCGTGTCAGAGGATCTTTAAGATGCCAGACTTTTCTGCGTGCGCCAGACCGTGGCACTTAATCACACAGCACTGTTGTTACACACGGACAAAATGCTGACTCGCTGTCCCGATCAGACACCTGGGGCTCGCAGCACAGGAAATAACTCACACTCTACCAGAATAAAAGTCATCCGTCTGACTCCAGATCTGCGTCATGTAATTAAGTTGTATCTGATTTATCTGATACGCGCCTGCCGTAAAACATTCAGCGAGACTCATCGCAGTTGTTCGCCTGGCTGTGTCAGTCGCCGCTTGTGAAAACAAGCGACAAAGATCTCATCGGTTGATGTCTGTCAAGAACGGAGATAAGTCCCAGAGAGATGGCCAGATGCTGATTAATGCAACACACTACAATACATTTACTAAGTATGCATGGCTAATGAAGGCTGCGTCACTGCTCTGTCAATGGGTGAGACTCAACAACAGACCAGTGATTGTTTCTTTTAAAGAGGTGGCTCATCCGAATGACTAACACTTGTAATTTTTTTTTCTCAGGGTACTTCTCACGGAACATCCTGTCCTCGATCTCAAATAAATTAGTTCTATTTGCGGATTTCAATATTTTAATTCTGATTAAAGTAACAGTGACTAGCAGTGAGATAGCAGGATTTGTCAGAAGGTTGAGCCAAGTAACTGCAGCCTGTCGATGTATTCTTGGGAAAGATCGCAAACACAAAAATGGCCAACATTATGTGAATGGTGAGAGCTGCTAATTGAGCAGATGGACAGTGTCATTTAGCATCTCCAACCAGTGTAGGAATGAAAGGGAAAGGGTCTATGTCACCTATGCCTGGGAAACGCTTTGAGTGGTCATTAAGACTAGTCCATTTACCAATTTTACATTCTTTAGTGAAGCTAAACTTTTTTATGATCAATTTTATATCATTTCTCTCCTATTTAACTGGTTAACAAACACAGATGTCCAAAAACAGCATCTCTTAAATGTTTTGTGCATACACTTATTTCCCCAAATTTCTAAGTAGGACAGTTTTCCAAAATACAGTTTGTGCTGCATGAATAAAAGTCATGAACATGAATCTTTACCAAGTTGCTGTTTTCTTTTCGTTTTTTTTTTCCTATTTGGGCACCATCATTTAGAGACAAAGTTTTGACAGCTTGTTTCTTTTTCACCTCAGGTCCGTCTGCAAATCTCTGTAAGTGCGCCTCTGTTTTCTCCTCTCTTCTGCTCCACTCTCCCCTGAGATAAGGACCACTCATATTTCCAGTCAAGGACAGCTGATACAAAACCGTGGGTGATGTTGGTGATTCAAAAACCACATCGGCGCCCCCGCCTTCCCCCCTCTCAGCACTGGTCACTGCGCAGTGCAGCTCGGGAGGGCGTCTCACATCTGCCCTGGGTGTTTTTCTGTTTTCCCGATACAGCTGGGGCCTCCACTTTAGCTTCACTTTCTCTGCGGCCAAATAAACATGAAAGGAACATGAAAAGTCAATGCTACCAGACTGCAGCAATTACAACAAAGTGAATGCATAAATGACCAGCAGATGAGTCACAAAGAAACAGAGCTCCCAACAGGGATCTGAAGTGGTACAGAGACAAGAGAGCAGGTGAGGGAAATCTGGAGCTCAGGCTCTTTTGGAAATACTGGAAAGGGCTGGACTTTGCCAGACCACTTGTGTACACGTCCGATTTTCATCAAGCATTTTTTTTAAGCTTTCATCTGGTTCAAGTTGCACAAGGCCAAGTGAATAATTTCTTTTTGCTAATATTCTGAGAAATTGCATCACAGCAAAGTTGTTTGTACACACACAAATTACTCTGACGTTGCTTATACAATAGTATACGCCATCAGCGTCACTCTCATCATGCGGACCTGTTTTGTTTACATGGGAAATACAAGACCCTGATGTGAATGCCTCTCTCTTAAATTTTCAGATTTGACCTTCTACCTCCTGTGGCGACCGTTATGTCCTGTTCCTGGCTCCTGTCATTCCTTGGTGATGATGCACATTAAAACATGACGTGGCGCATTCATTCTGTGACGTAACTTCATTTCCAGAGCGAGCGTGTGTGGTCTCCAAGCATTGCACATGTTCACCTGATGGAAGCACCAGACCTGCATTTTGAGATGCGCTCAAGGAGATGACGCAACATCACGTGGTACAAAACGAACTAATTTCTTTCAGTACGTGGAACATTAGAGCATGTGGAAGGGTCACAAATTCTTGTTTAGAGTAGAAAACCAAAATTCATGGTTTGGTTTAAAGTAAGTTAGTTAGTCAGTTAGTTAGTTATGCCAGATAAAAAACATTTTTCCAATACTCATGAGTGGCGCGCTAGTTTAGTCCTATGCATGCCTCGTCTGTCCAACTCCTGCCCACTCCTTTGTCAGTCTTTGTTCTGTGTTGTCACAATCACTATAGCAACTAGAGGTCACTGCCAAACTTTACAATATATATGGCTCCTCTTCAGCTGCTCGCAGATGACACCTATGTGTTGTGCTTTTGTGGGAGGACAGTCTTACTGGTTGAAATGTAGTGACAGTGGATGAAACTGTCTTTCCCCACACCTCTCATATGTCAGGATTGGCGCGGAGTGCGTGTGAGGTTTTGTACCTTTATTAAACTGGCAATCCAACAAGAATGTCTGCTTTCCACAGTGATTGGCCAGCTGGTTTGAGGTGTGAGAAAAGGCAGGTTTTGAAATTATCCCACAAACCTTCTCTTTCACTTTTCACACCACCGCTTCTGCCACTTCTTGTACCTGTTTGACTGTGCTGGACAATCTAGTGTATTGAGCACACAATAGTTCCTGTTTGGAGGGTTTGATCACATCAAGACAACAGAGACACTAAAGAGATGATGTGATGCAGCCAGGAGAAAGCTGGGACAAGTTTTATCTCTTTTGTCCTCAAACGTTGTCCTCATTGAACTACCCACCTCAGGATGATAGTAGCTACTGCCTACGTAAAACCAGTGAACTCCCAAGAATCCTATCTGGAGACAGTTGTTTGTCTTAGAGTTAATTAATGGTAAAATATCTCCACCAGGTGGTTCCATGTGCTTATCTGTGTGTCCAGATAAACTGGAATTGAGGGCATGTGAGTGCCTTATATAAGCTAAACTATAATTGAAGGTATTTGTTTGTTTGTTCAGACTACCTGGAGCTGCTTAGCATTTCCATTCATGGTGAACAAATGTCAAACTTTCACTGTGATCTCCTTCCTTGTAATCTAACATCTAAAATCCAAGAAGTTGCATGCAGATGACTGCTGACCCTCAGGGTACAGACTTTCTGAAGACAGTACATCTCTCCAGCCTCCTTACCTTTGAAAGGTTTGCAGCAGATTGGAACCAGTCCCACCAGTTGACACCAGGAAGGAGGTTACAGCCTAGACTGGTTGCAAGGACATGTAAAACTACTTGCAGCAGTGATAACCACAGAACCAGCGCCACAGAGGTACAGTGAAAGGCGCTGTGGAGAAGCACAAGATATGCTAAACATATCAGCCCAAACTCTCCTCAAATGACGGCCCCTTGGGCCTTGTATGCATCACTACATGTCCAATACCTCAGTTGTGATTGGCTTTTGAACCAGCGCCAAGTAAATGCTTTTATGAGGCGTTTAACATTTATTTGAAAAGATCCAGTATGAACTTCATTTTGGCTCTCTGTGATTCCAAACAGCCACAGGACAGAGTCAGAGTGATGACCTTTAAAAATTACACGGAACGGGAAGATGTGGAGATATGGAGACAAACAAAAGCCTCGGCAATTCCTTGGTGGTCTAATTCCTGCTCTTTGTTGTTGGTTGAGGTTCTGAACACAGTTATTTTCCAACCACAAGCCTCAAAGTTATTCTTTCTTCACAACAAACATTCGCCTACCGAATCCTCTGTAGCCTGAAGTCTACGCAGAGTTTTCTCTGCGGTGGTCAGTTGAATTTGACTGCAGGCATGAAACAGGTCTCCTTTAGGGACAATATACTCTTCAGTAATCCAAAACTGGTCAGACTGTAGGCCTGAATCCACAGGATTGGAAGGGAGAATGCAGAAACCATATCTTCCTCATCTTGCACAGAGAGGAATGCAAGAGTAAGCATTAGCTGAGGACAGGGTTAGTGAGGTTTTGTGAGCTGCACATACATATAAATGAAGGGGTGAGGTATAGTACAGTATGTGACCATTCCTAGCCGAGCATATGGGATCCACTTAAAAGTTCATTGTGGTGCACAAGCGACATGTGACACCATCTCTACATTCTGGAGAGCCCATTTCGGACAAACAAATCTGCTGGTGTAATGAGACTTTTAATACTTACAAATGTAATTACTGACATAATAAACTTTTAATATTTACTCGAGAGGCCGTTTACTTGCAGGACTTCAGGCCAGATATCCATCAGTGACGGAGGGACACAAGCCCAAAGACTTAGGATAACAATCAAAAACACAACAGGAGTGACCCCTCAGTGTAAACCGACTGGGTCATCTCGTTGCCAGACGCAAAATCCAGAGCCCCTGGCAGGAAATCCACCGTGTGCTGTTGACATCGCAACTCATCCGTGACAGACAAGGAATAACACTTTTGGAAAGGAAGAGTTTGGGGGGAAAAAAGTGGAGTCCAAGAAAGACAGGGTGCTGTCACCGGAAAACACAGTTTTTAGCATGATAATAAATCTTTCCCGCAATATTCGCTCAAGGAGAGAGAATGCATTAAAAAACAGAGATTACACATGCTGAAAAGTTTTCTGTGGTTACAAAATATGTCTGAGTTGTGAGTCAAAACCCAAGGAGACTGAAGCACGTGCTATGTCATTTATTTGCATTACAGCAAATGCTGCTAAATTATATTGCGAATTGATTGGTGTTCAGTTTCCTCCCTCCATTGAATCATGGTGGACTCGAATGGCAGTTGCACAAAGTTCTACTTGATACTGTTGTAATCAATTTCTGTCACATGGTCTTTAAAATATGTAATTTTATATTATTGGTCTCCGTATAGTCATTTGCCAGCTGTGCTACTAACAATAAAGACCATTTGTTATTAAAAGTAAATACTAAAGACATTGTAATTGGTCTCATTTAAAATGTCCCCGAGCACCAGAAGGATTCCAGTTTTCCTTCATGGGGGCAAGCAGTATACCATTCTGAACTAGGGTTAGTTTTTAACGTCCATAATAAAGAGTAAAATGAGCCTGTAGTTTGTCTTAGGGGGGCAGTGAGAAATAGAGGCTCTAAGAATCTGGGCTTGAGCACAGCTGGTTTCAGGTTCAAGTGTAAAGCGGACTGTGCTAACGAGAAAGTCACTTACTATTTGATCAACATGCAATAGGGAAAACAGGAATTATTGTAAATTTATGACCAGAGAACATTACGGGTCGTTGTTAATGGACGTGTCCTTGAGCCAAATTCAATGTTGTAGAGAGATGTGGCTGGACCCACGCCTCCACCGGTTCTTTTCCTGGACAGTGTTGATTTTGGCCGAGCGTCAGTTTCTGATGTTGGCTAGACACTGGGAGAGCAGACTCGGGGTGCTTCCCTCTCATTCTCACACACATTTGGATGGGAAATGTGCGTTGGCAAAGTGACAGAAGTTAGTAACAGAAATCTGAACCCACTGTGGAAAAAAAACACGTTTTTGCAAGAAAGGGACTCTAGCCAGAACTCTAAAAGTAATGCAACAGATAGTAATCATAAACTTTTATTCTGAATATACCTTATTTGCACATGAATAAACACATTTTTCCTCCCCGTGATTGAGAGAGACACGGGTCCTCTCTTTTTGTTGTGAACAACAGTTTTGTACAAATTTTTACACGTCTGATTCTGGAGAGTCAAGTTCCACTAAAGTGTATCATATTAAAGCACAATCGAGGGAGACCGACAGAAAGGCCCACCAGGACGTGCCCAAAGAGGGGTGGCTTGGTGGACACTTCCATCAAGAGCCTGCCTTCAGACCATAGGCAGAGAAAAGATTGACCGACAGGCTCGCCAATCGTCTGCCAGAGAGTGGCAGCAAGGTAACAGACACAAAAAACACACACGTTAAGCAGTCTTCAAGATTCCAGAAATAAAAAGGCCAACCCACACGATCCATACAGAGAGCACCAACAGAATCAAAAAACACTTCATATCACATCGACAGACTATTATTCCTGAGGTGACAGCATCTGATTTTAGCACTTGATAGTAAAATGGAACATCTGGATGAGTATGGAGCTCATGTTCATTCTCCAATGTTTTCAGAGCATTTTTGGGTGGTGTTAATTTTCACTCCTACGCATCTGCTTCAAGAGAGCTGAAGGGCTGCACCAGTGTTTTCGCAAGTTTAGCTTTGTGACCAAAAATTCATTTAAATTCCATTGCCTAATACTGCAAATTAATCCATTTCCCCCCCGGACGTATTTGTGTTACTTTCCGGCAGCCATTGGCTTTTGTTCATTTCTGTACAGCTCCAGAATCATTTGAAGAGCCTCCAGAGGTTGTAATGCGATAGCTGACTTTCGCACTATATGCAAATGAATGGCAACAAGTGGCTGCCTGGAGGTTTCCTGTCATGCTAGCAGCTGTGTGAGGCTCCACTTAGGTACAGAGGCACTTTGAGCCAAATGCTCGACCACAAAGCTAACATGCCGAGTAGATAATGCTCACCATGTTCTCCATCTTAGCTTAGCATGTGAGCCTGCTAACATTTCCTGCCTCACCCCGACTTGCCCTGTAGCACTAAACACAAAGCACAGCAGAGCATAATGGGAAAACAGTTGTGCTCATAAACTCACTTACCCAGATTGCAGAGGATTTAATTTATCACAGAAGCATGTTCTGTCCTAATAACTCACAATAACTCCAGATTAGAAACAAAAGTCCACAGATATGTAGAAAGGGTAGCTGAACTCACTTTTCAAGGTGAACAAGAATAAGGGAATAACAGGATAATGATGGATTTGAACATGCTAATGTTAATGCAATACATAAGCATCAGCTGAAATACAGATTTTCTGGAGGATTTTTTTTTAAAGTGGGGGGACAATGACCTTGGAGACAAATTGGTGTTACCCATCAAACGCATAAAGGGGCAGAGTGGGTTCGTGAGCACAACTGTTAAGATTATCTGCATGAATATTTTGTCAGTCTGTCTAGTGGCAACTCATTCTACATAATACATGGTGTTACGTTACTGCAAACCTCAGACGTTAAATGTGTGCATTTCAAGCTTACCATAACAACATTTTGACAAAATGTTTCTATAAAGTGTGAGTTCTGATTAGTGGCGCATCTACACTAGCTGCTCATCAGCGGAAGGTGGTGCCTTTGACTGACAGCTCACAGAGATGACGCCAGGCCGCAGACCACTGCTCGGGTCTATGCGACAAAGCAGCGTATTTAAGTCAAAACATAATCTTCTCCTAACCCTAACCATGTGGGGTTTTGTGGTTGAGCCTAACCTGACCGTAACCACAGTACTGTCACAACACCAAATTGAAAACAGGAGTGTAAAGAAATGTTAAGTTTATCCAATGGTTTGCAGACACGTAAGACACTGAGTCTGGCAACTGGACTGCAGATATCACACAACGTCATCAGGATTCATCCTCTGGGAACCATGAATGTCTCCACAACTTTTCATTTCGGTAGTTGTTGAGCTGTTCCTGTCAGAGCCCAAGGAGTGGACCGACTGACTGACATCACCATCCCCAGATAGAAACTAAAAACAACCTCCCTCTCTCTCTCTCTCGTTAAAACAATTCGGCATTGTTTCTAAAATAACAGCCAGCTATGCAAAGTATTCATGATTCATCGCAATTACTGTCAAACTTGCTAAATCACTGGTCCTGATGTGAACCAATCAGACAGACCGACTAGTGCGTTCGAACATCCAGCCAGCCAATCAGGCGCCATTTCCCCGGCCGACTCAGACCAGTGTGGAGCCAAATGCTGTCCCCCCAAGAGAAAGGCAGTAATAGCGGATCATACCTTTATCATATTGTGAACAATATGCCTGACACTCAGAAGATTATGCTTCCCCAACATTACACACTAAAGCAGGAGCACACTGGATGTTTTTTTTTGTTTCTTTTTTTTTTCTTTTTTAATGAACATGTCAGCCACTACCATGCAGCACAGGGAGACAATTTATGAGACTTACACCTTGCCTTGGTAAATTGCATAAATATTATATTACGATAATAGGTTTCTCCGTGAGAGAATAAGAGAGTCCTATATGGCACTTGATATTCTTAAGCGTTAGTAAAGGAGGAACACGAAATACCGTTAGTTCACAATATTGTCATTTTTGGAAGGCTACACCTAGAGATGGAGGAAAACCCGGAGTAAAAAGTGCACCTCGGAGCAGGACAGAGGCCGACAAACGAGCACTCCCTGATCTGTCGTGGAGGGAATGCCTGCACTATAAAACTGACATTATTCAGTGCAAAGTCACAGTCACAATTACTCAAAACAATTCCGGTGGGGGCGAGAGACAAACGTTAGGGGCGATGTGGCGCGTGCACTTAGCATCTGTGGTTTTCACTTCCCCTTAGAATTAAGTCGTTTCCTGCAAACATATGTCAGTGTTTATAGATCAGGCCTCGCATAAAAAGGTGCACTCCCTACTTTTGCTTTAGTGGCGTGCACAACATCCCAGAAACCCCCCCCCCCCCCCCCCCAAATTACTTCCTGCGTTCATGTTTTGATGAGACGCAGTGAAAATCAAAAATGCCAGTTGGAAGGTGAGTCGATGATCGAGGCGCGCGGTTATGAAACGGCTCAAATCACTGCAACTGTGATACGACGCTTACCATTCTGTTGGGCATCGGTTTTCTGTCTTCACGCTGAACTAGGTATCGCACACAACCTGCATGTGAATCATCTCAACCCGTGATTGTCAATATTTGGCTGGAACCAACAGACAATTCAATAATGATGTCGTGGGAGGAGGATGAAATGGCACACAGACTGCTGAGTACAGCTGGTTTAAATAAAAATTCAGTTTTTCATATTAAGGTTTTAAAGCTTTCAACAAACCCACACATTATATTTCCTGCCAGATTAAATTTGTCTTTTAAATCTGGATATTTTGTACATACATAAATCAAGCAGGATAGCACTGCATGTTCTTCTCTACACTCTACACATCTTCAGGATGGATTTATGGTTTAATCATACAACTTTCATCAAGAACTACATTGACATGTGAAGGCTTTAGGAGTCCCGATTTGGTCCTGTGAATTGTATAATTTATCATCTTGGCAGCTTTCTTTGGGTGTGCAGCAGTGCGACGGCTCATTAGGGCATTTCTTTTTTTAATTAAAGCGATGATTTAAATGTTTTTCGCTCTGGCCAACAATAAAACCACTTTTCCGCAGAAAATCATCTGTAAAGTTTTACAATGGAGCCAGGTCATTTTCTACTGTATATCTGGTGAAAAAGAAGGCACACAAAATGAAACAAGATGAAGTCACACTGGAGAAAATGAAATACAGCAGTAGACAGGAACACGAGCATGGACCGTTTCTGCTGGGCGATATTATACCATGGTAAAACAAACTTTAAGGGGGATCATCACTACTACAGTACATAGAGAAGATGCTCTTCAGTCAGGAGATCGAACTGCAAAGATAAATAACAGTTGCACTTTGAACAAAAGTGCTCAATAGTAGTCATTTAATTTACAAAGTGACAGCAGTGAAGACATATGTCGACGGCCACCCCTTCCATATTTTTCTTTAGCAGTGATAAAATGAAGATGCATGCTGACCGGAGCCCACAAAGCTAAAGAGTTCATCTGAGTCCCACAGTCCTCATGGCACTAGAGATTCTGTCCAATGAGCATGCACAGGACACCAGCCAGGCTCACCCTGATTGGTTAATGCGCACTATGGCAACAAAGTTTTCACTGGAGCGATCTGACACCAAGGTGGTGAATCCGGGTCATTTGACACTCCCGATCGGGGTTGATGGGTCAGGTGACCAGCTACAAAAGTTGGAAATCAGTACACTCGGTGGCAGTTGGTTTCTGGGCCAAAACAATGGACGTGATTTTCACACTGCAGACGCAGTATGTACGTGAAAGAACACGGGGCGAAAGCAAAGACCACGAGTCTCGGGAGCAAACCCTCAAGAGATACTGTTGGAAACGTCCTGGGAAGGCGCTGTCTGAGGATCAGACTGCGAAAACATCGTTATCAGTGAGACCAGTGAAGGCAAGTGGAGGGCAAAAGCCTACGGTGGGACAAATTAGGTGTCTGACGCTGCAATCTGCTGAATTCTCAACCACAAAACAATAAATACCTAATAACTAGCCACTGCAAATCGACTCAAAAGAAACCACGCGCTTGCAAAAGGCAGCGCTTTCTCTGGCAGTGGTGAATAAAACTGCTCAACATATTCAATAAACACCAAGACCCCCCCCCACCCCGCGCCCACTCCTACTCCACTTAAATCCCTCTGATCCTATAAGGCAGTCCGATCTCTTTCGTCAATGACATCAAGCCAGAGAAAGTTCAGAAGTTGCCAATCACAATTCTCTTCTCGATTCCTATAATCTCAGCTGGCGGGGACCGTCGACGGGATGAAGAGTTCTTTCTCCTTCCAAAGTACATTTGGTTCGTCAATCGTACCCGTGACAAAATCGCTTTGACAGATATGAGCATGGTAAAAGGAGACACTGGCTGCATGTTGGGACTCCATGGTTTTTCTCTGTAACGAGTGCCTCTCACTGTCGTCTGTCATTTCGGTGGCAGTGTTGCATGCTGGTTGCCTTTTTGGAGACAGAGGACGTTGGGGCAGAGGGAGGGACAGAGGGAGAGAGGGAGGGAGGGGGAGAGACAGTGGGGAGGGAGGGAGGGGGGGAGTGAAGGTGCGCTCGGGATGCTCGGAGGTCATGATTGGACGGCGTGGGGTCTGGAGCCAGTTAGAAGCCAGAGGAGCAGCAGCTGCAGGGCCAGCAGCAGCCAGGGAGACGGGTTCAGTCCGGACACCCCGCCACAGTCAGGGTCCTGCTCCTGCAGCCCCACAGGGTGGAAAAGAAGCGCAGTTAGTGACTGTCAATGACCACACGGTAAACACTTCCCAGCTAGCCTCTCGCTAAACCCCTCCCCGAAATATGTCTTTGTCCATGTCATTGACGTTCAAGGAGTTGTAGTGTCCTGGCAACTGGACTTGTTGTAGATTTTTGAAGATGTTTTACCTTTCATCCAAAAGACTTCTTCAGTTCTGAACGTGTAATGGGGAAGCCCAGGAATTAACCTGCACCATCACTGTGCTAACACAGGTGGCAAAGCCGGGCCAGTCAAAAGGCCTCTTGAATGAGAGGTCAAGAATCTACAACAACTTTACAACTCCTTGGATCTCATCCAAATAGCAACTGCATAACAATCATGATTTTGCAACCAAACTAAATGCAATAGATGCTGTCCAACTTTGGATTTCTCCTCACACATCGATGCTTTGGTAAAAAACGATAAATAGTGAGTGTAAGAAACGTTGTGGGTTGATGGGTTCGATCATTCATGAAGAGCACATCCACAATCTTGGAACTATGAGAGCTCTGGGTGAATGCGAGTGACCCCGTCCTGCTTTACTGGATTTTGTTTATATTGTTTGTGCTTAAGGGAAATCTGCGAGTAAGTTCTAAGCTTTAAGAAGATTTTTCTCAGGGAAAAAATGTAAAAATACAAACAACTATGTAAGCTCAGTGACCAAAGACGGGTATGGTGGGAGGAAATTTTATAAAACATGAAGGATCAAAGGAATGAAAGAACAACTTTGTTTGCTTTCTAGACCTTTATATTAAAAGGCATTATTATTATGATTTGACAGGCGAGGGTGATTTCTATCCAACCGTTACTTTAAGTATGCAGCCATCAAAACATGTTCAGGACCATTTTATTAGATTCTCATTGTAAGAGTCAGCCAAGGACTGTTTCTGAATAATTCTTGGAGTGCTCTCCTGCCGTTAAAATCTGTCAGCATCAGTTGTCATTTCATCTCACTTTGGCTGTTTTCTCTGGCTGAACTCAGCTTTTATCTAAATCTGAGTGAAATCAAGGACCCAGTGTGTCAGGCACCACTAAGACTTTAAAATTGTAAATCTCACACACACACCTCTGTCCTTGTAAGCTCCATCCAGTATGTGCCATGAGACAATGTACAGCTTGACAAGTGCAGCAAGTTAATAATCTTAATTAAGGTGAAGTGAGGCTCAACCAAAACTATTCAGGGGTCAAACACAAAGGTCAGAAAACTTTTTGAAAAAGCTTCTAAATTTCCTTTTTAGAGTATACAGCACTTGGCTGGAGAGCTTTGAAACCACTTCTGACTGAGGCTGATTGGATACCTCTCACTTGCTGTGATTAGCATTTGGTGATGTACGAGGGGAAGGAATGTCTCGCTTTGATTTGTTTTCAGAAGTGAAAAAAAAAGTGAGGATTATTAAATGGGACGCACAAACGGCTCAGTGCAAATGAGAAGTGAGGGGTCTGTTTCAACCAGCGCCTGGCTACATAGGTAATCAGATGTCAGCAGAGATCGACGCCAGAGTCTATTGCCCGAGACAGATAATGATAGATGTGGGGGGGTACAAAGAGCATGGCTCGAAGTTCAAAGTGAGACGGAGGAAATGTTGGGGAGAGACAGAGAGAGACTGGGAGGTAAGACAGATGCTGGTAGAACATAAGAATGAGTGACATGAGGGAGAGATAAGGGTGAAAAACCAATGGAAAAAGACATGAGGTAGTGGAAGAACACAAGAGCAGAGACGTAAAGAGGGAACAAAGACGAAGTAAGTCAAATAAATGCAAAACAGGGACGTACAGATAAGGAGCGTAAACGTCAAGATTGAGTACACGATAATGACTGAAAGTTAATGAAAGAGAAGGAGGTAGCGCTATGGGACTGACCCGAGACAGCACATGAACAGTGGCAGCAGTAACATGAGCAGAGAGGCAGCCAATGGGGAGCCTGCACTCCTGCGGCACATGGCCTCATCCTAACCATCAACAGCCAATCACAGAGCAGGAAACAGAGAAAACAAGATAGAGAGAGAGAGAGAGAGAGAGAGAGAATCATGCAGCAAAAGGTCCACACAGTTAGCAGGGGGTCAGAAAGCAAAAGTGAGCAGAATAGGCAAGAGAATTAGTTGGACAGTAGTAAGTACAAGACAGATGCAGTCACTTGTGAGACGTGTGAGTGTGAGGGAGAGAGTTAGCGCACGTGCGCGTGTGTGTGTGTGTGTGTGTGTGTGTGTGTGTGTGTGTGTGCATGTGTGTGTAACTCTGTGGGTGTGTGTATGTGAGTGAGCAGGACAGTGCAGGCATAGGAGTTAATTCATAAGGCCGACAAACTTTGACACTGGAAAAAGACTATAGAGTGAAAACAAACAGGGCATTCAAGCGCAGAGGTTTCACACGCAGAGATCCGGCGCTGCTCATGGAACTGTTTGTTTAGCTTAGTTATTCATAGTCGAGAAACAAGCGGCCGTTTGTCTCCGCGTGGGAAATCTCTGCGCACGCGGCTTTCGAGGGATTGCAGGAACACAGAAAAGAAATGACATGCACCATGTAAAGATATTAGTGGTGGAGAGGTGCCATGGGTAGAGTTTCTCTGCTGATATATTGTTTCCATATCAGGAGTGCAGCTTCGGGCTTTTTGGGGCTCTGCCCAGTGAGTCCGACCGCTTAGCTATCTGAAATCGTCCCTTAATTTTTATTGGTCCCCAATATGTTGCTCTTGCTTATTTTCCAGGTGAAATGTCAAAACAGATCGAACTGTTTCATCTGGAGTATACATCGGGATAATGCATACAACATGTTATACATACATGTTAAATGTAGCGATGGCACTTCCTTCCTCCATGTTGGACAACGTCTGCTTTCTTTCGCCTTATGCATTACGCTCTAACCGCCAACCTAAACTTTGGTTGATTCATTTAACGATCCTCTGTCAACATTTATATGTTCATAATGCCTTCAGTCATTGTACATAGTCAAAATGGACAACATTGACTATCACCAGATTCTGCGATGCCTTCAGTTTTAGAACATTTCGGCTAATTGTCTTGGTTTAGTTTTGGCCCATGTTGATTCATTAAGGCTCATTTCCTTCAGCAGTGTTTTGAGGATAAGACATACTTGGACCCTTCCCATCCAACACTAAACACCTGGTCGACACAGATAGTGATAGTCACAGAATTGTAGCATTTACCATTTGAAGAGCAAGGCATTTGATGTATGCCGAGTTAAGATTCGACTCTCATCCATGCTACCAAATGAATGTCAGAATTCTGGTCATGATGGGTTCACAAATGTGTTTCCAGCTTGGTGTGGCAAAATAAGGAGCAGTTACTGGTTTCATTCCTTTTTTGGTTAAAAACACAGTCGTCGATAAAAGCAAAATACATGCGCATCCAAACCTGAGGCCATACAAAAATATGTTATTGCAGGGTTTGACACGTAGACGACGGTCACAGTTCTGTCGACGTTGGATTGAAACTCTGTCCAGCAAGCTTTAACCATGCATAAGTGTTCTGCAACCTCAAATGGTTTTAGCAGCGTAGCTAAGGACAGTAGCCTCGGGGCGCAGGCTTTTCGTTTGATAGGCTATCCCGATTTCAGGCTGGGTTTTCCGCAGCTTTGCTCATTTCTTGTGAGACTCGTAAAGCGGCCCCGACACGCGAAACCCTACACACGGCACCATTAACAGCAGCAAAATTGCGCAGTTCAAAATTGCTCTTGACCGGGAACGGTTTTGACCAGGTTTCGAAGACAACGACGTACGTTTTCGGTGCTGTCGAAACAGACCGCGGGTCCTTTCCTGTAGCGGGGAGTGAGAGCCAGGTCGCAGGGATTAGGCCCATCAGCTGGAGGATTGGAGTCAGGAACATGACACAGTCTGAATGAATCCGAGCAACAGCAGCAACAAATTGTCCTTGTTAAGTGGACAGTAGCAGTATTGCAACTGCTCAGCCCACGGGATATATTTTGATTAATGGGGAAAAATCACTGGGATATATTACATTACGCTTCAAATCAAGTGCATCCACAATGATTGTGGAAGGACTATGAAAACACAAGGCTGTGTCTTTGTTCATATTGCTCAATCCCACGTTGACATGGCAATCATTTTCCAGCATTGTGCCTTCCAAGAAGTTCAATGTGTAATTAGGTGCAGTGTTGTGCGTCCAACACATGATTGTGTGTGTGCTCCTCGGCACAATTACCATCACACACAACCATCTGCCTAACAGAGACCTGGCACACGCACATCATGACTTCCAAACATCAGTTACTGTGGAAATCCTCATTCATTACCACAGTTGTTCACAGGAAACAGTTGGGGGAAAACAACGTGTGGTAAGCAATAGCGATAATGGAAAAAAGGCTTTTCTCATGCTCGGTGTCAAAACATGAACTTTTTGAAATCCCTCCTTGATTTTTATGGGTCCCCGATATGTATTTTCACGGTGAAATGTCAAAACAGATAAAGATATATTTGGAAGTTATGATATCAAGAAGTATGAGAAAACTCCTAAAAGACAAGATAAGAAAGGCAAACATTTATACTACAGCAAATTGTATATTAACAATATTGCAATGGGTCTGCCGGAGCCTACCTCCAGTGCAAACAGGGCCAAAGCAGAGACGGGTCACCAGTCAATCGCAGGGCACACTAGTATTACACTAATACTAAGGGACAGAGTCTCCGCTCGACCTAAACATGCATATTTTCAGAATGGAGTAACAAGCTAACCAGGAGTCGAACCCAGGACCTTCTTACTGTGAGGTGACCGCACTAACCACGTGTCCCGAAACCTGCGGTCAGTATTTTGTGTGTTAACAATGGATTACTATGACGCGGGGACCTGCGGTGACAGACTATCACCAGATATTCCGCGGTCGCCTGCACTTTCCGCCTCCTCATCCTCGTCCAGCTCATTCTTCTGGCGTCGATTTACCGCGGCTCACTTTCGAGAGTCCGCTTCCAGCGGAAAACCGTTGCGAGCTCCCTTTTCGACAGCCAGCGGCGAGAGGATCCGCTCGTAGCAGCGTGCGGCGATCAGCATTCATCACGCGTTATCTTGTCAGGCGGACGCGGTCCTTCGACATCTGCTGCCTGGATCAGACCCTGGCGCTGGGCTGCCAGACGGAGGTAAAAGGATACACTGCTGTTCGTCCTGTATTAACGGCCTCTTGTCACAGGAGGGGCAGGTGAGTTCTGCATCAGCGAAGATGAAGACCAGGTTCGTCTTGGGCAGCTTTTCGGCGTGGTACATCCTGGAGGGGAGAGGACACACAGGAGACACCGGAGGAGCTGTTGACACACGGGCCGCGGTCCAGGAAAGACGGAGATAAAATTTCACTGAGCCATGCTCACAAGAGATGCAGGCAGTTGAATATTTAACCAGAGAGCGGTGGAGGGGAGACGACGTTTTTGTCTTTTTTTTTCTTTAGGCCTGCGACGTTACATGAGTTATTCCTCGTACATGACTGAGCAGTACTCCAGGAACCCTGTGATCTTTTAACGCGGTAAAATACCCCCCCCAAAAAAACGTCCACTGCTGCGCACACAGTCAGGTCTCCGAGTCCTGAGGGGACTCCAAACCTGCTGTGCCACTCCACCCTCCGAGACCTTTACTGAATCCCACATGTCACTGGTGCACAAATGATTTTCTCTGCTTTTTTTATGGCCGTCGTTAAAAAGAAACGTGTGCGCGGCTAATGTGCAGGAACGCCGTGCGGCATGCGGGCAGGCACTCCATTAGCCGGCACGAGGGGGCCTTAAAATGCTGTAGGTGCGCGCACACACGCATACACACACATACGCGTGCACGCACACCTGCACAATCACATGCCACATGCCCATACGGTGGTCCACACTAGTGTCTTGACTTCACCTTCATGGCATGTGAATTTTTACAGCCTTCCTCCGCACACCACTTCTGGGGGCTTCGTTTTTGTCTCATAGAGGTCGGGGGGAGTGTTTGCACTCTGACCATCCTCAGTTATTGTGTGTGCGCGCCTTCACTTCATTGCTTCTGTGTGTGTGTGTGTGTGTGTGTGTGTGTGTGTGTGTGTGTGTGAGTGAGTGAGAGAGAGAGCAAAGGTAAGACATTCGTACCTGGTGCAGTTTTCACAGTCGATGCTGCCTCTGAAGACCTGCATGTCGTTCTCAAAGTAGTACTGAGTTTGCTCTGTGATGCAGACCTCTTTCAGCATGGGGTCCAATATTTCTTCCTCCATCTCGGCTGCAGACGCGGTACAAAAGAGAGCAGAAATGGACAAAACTACCCAGGACATTTCGACGTTTGAGACTATTTAATCCAGTCTGTGCTGGTTCTGGTTTCAATGTAAAAAGCGCTTTTATGAATGTGTTGTTCTTGTTTCTGTGTAGAAAGGCACATCAAAGCAGTGTGAGGGTGAGTCACAGGACTGCAGGTACAATATTTAAAAACTTAATACAGGTCTCCACTTTGATGAGGGCCCAGTCAATAACAACAAATCCGAGGCGCCCTTTGTTTAAAACAGTTCAAGTTGATTTCACATGCCAACATGCAGGACAAACAGATCCCAGGACTTATTTGTCCCAGTCACTGAAGCCTTTTTAAATAACTCAAAGTGAGTCTAGTTTGTATTGCCGCTGTTACTGCCTTTCAGAGGGCAATAACTACTTTTATGTCGCTTTTATTTATTCACTCATTCACTTTGTTGCTCCGCTTTTTACTCAAATACCCGTTTCCTCGTGGGACAATAAAGATATCCTCACTGAGTTTATGATGGCTGCAGCAAACTTTTTTGTAGCTGAGCTACACAATTATGAATGGAAATCGCTATGCGCTACACTACAGCAGGATTCCCGTCTCTGACCTCTATTTTTGGGACTCTGCACTGTTTAGAGTGGTCGTTACTTAACAGCTGGAGAGATGGATTGTCTTCATAGTAAAAAGATGTTTTGTGATCTAGTGCCAAATGACCGAAGAAAGCGCAGAAACATGCTGCAGTTTTTCTTTTTGCACAATAGGTAAAATAAAACAAAAAACAAATGTCCTCTGCTGAACCAGCAAATAACGCTCCAACTGGTACTAGTGTAAACTGGGTCTGGCTCAGTTTAATCCCTTTGAAACTACGGCGGCCTGGTCCTAAACAGTGTTAAATAACATCTAAACACTAAAACCCATGTGTGGAAACATTGTGGCAAGAACCGTGATTCATATTTGATCAGCACCGCTTAGTTTGAGCTTCATGTCCGCGGCACAAACGTCACTGTGGGCAGTTTTCAAAACAGCAATGTTCTAATCAAAAAGTAGTCCTGACGATTTGAGGTTGACAGACATCTGAAAACCTGCTGACGCCAGCATAGCTTTAAGGCGGAAAATGCGTTCATGATGTGGATGAGACAAACTTAATCACAGATGATAAAACTGCAAACAAAGCGAGACCTGGCCTTTGTTTCAGATCTATTCATAATCTGTTTCCTACAAGCGCGTTTGTATTAAACATACAAGATGCTGCGCAAACACAACAGCACACTGGCTATGGTCTGGCTGACTCGCATGCAATCGCCTGAAGACAAATGAGTTTTCAACAGTTTCTGTGAACACCGTCGTTAGTACGCTTTCTTGGCACGTGCCGAGTACCGCACTCAAATTTCAAGATAGAGAAACTGTTGGAAAACAGTGTGGGCAATATCTTTTAGGGCCTTGTCAAAGTGGCTAAAACTGCACATCTGTTTTGATTTCCTAATGAGGCCATGAGGCCCACAATTATACTTTTCCTCGTGTCGACGAGAGCAGAACGTACAGTACCTGCATCCAGGACGTTGGGGAATGTGATGCTGACCAGTAACTGTTGCACTATTGACCTGTGAGCAAGAACAAATGGCAGAAATGAAAAATGCCTCGATTGATTGGGGCATAAACTACAGTAAATAATGTGTGTAATGAGCCTAATGCATCAATAAATCAAGCTGCAACACAGATGCACAGATCCTTGCCTTGCTTTCCATCAGAATAATACAGGGTTTAGGATGCTTTTATGGTACATATCACTTAATCATTAATCATTTTAAGTACGGTAATGTAAACCAGACAAGGGAAAAAAAAAAGCTGTAAAAAAGGGGACTCACCAGGCTGCAGCTGTTGCCCACCAGCCTACATTCAAAATATCTGCAATTGTGGGCTGTGGGGGGAGCAGACAGAATGAGACATAATATTACAAAGGGACAAATTTAAGCCTGTAATAATCAAATCGCTGGAAGCTGGCTGAGCCAAGCTGAACATCCTGCCCGTGTTTACAGTGACTGCGGACGACCTGGTTCTGCCAGGCGCAGAGACCCAGAGGTCCGGCGGGAGAGATTTTATTTTCTTCCCTCTCGGAGGAAATTAGAAGGCAATCCTCCTCAACAGATGCGGGCATAAATATGTAAACAAGGCGCGAGTGAGAAAACAAAAGCAGCACACGGTTTGAATCAAAGGCCAAACATGCGGCTCTGATTAAATCTAGCATGCGAGGGCCTTGTTTTGGTGAGTCACTGATGTAGCCCCTCGCTGCAGTCCGCGCCACGTCGAGTCACCAGGGACCCTTAACTAACCGTGTCAGAGGCATCGCTGACTATAGACGGCATCTTTGATCAGGAGACGGTTGCAACTTTCATCTCACCTTGGCGAGCGCGGGTGGACATGTTTATTGTGAAAATGACATGCTTTCCTAATGCGGGGAGGGCGGGGGGGCGGGGGGGGGGGCGGGGGGTTTGGGAATTTCAGCGTCGGTAAATACCGCAGAAATAGCTGCATCTCCGTCTCAGGTATCAGCTTGTTTCCTGCGGCCGGCGCGAACCCTGTTGATGTTTTGGCATCTGAGGGAAATTCATCAGCGCCGCCGAATGTCTCCGTCTCGACGCGCTTGTGATATTTCACTGCACGTTGTTTGGGAGGTGATGAAAAACAGTGCCTCTTTCTACATCACTCGCTGTGTTGGCCAAGCACGCTAGACCACCTAATCCTGTTACTGCAACTCCCCCCCACCGTGCTTTCACCATAACTCCTGCTCCCCTTCTCATCTGCTCCGGCCAGATTTATGGCCCTCTGGAGACTGAACGTTTATGTGTGTGTGTGTGTGTGTGTGCATGTGCAAGAGTTTGGAAGCGTGTGTGTAACAGGCAGGTATGGCTATGAATGGCTGCATGTGTGCATGCCCTGCATTCATGCATGCAAATACATCTGTGCGAATATTAAAACGTGTGAACATACAAGTATGAGTGACTGTGTCCGTGTGTGCATGTGTCCATTTGTGAGTGTGTGTGTGTGTGTGTGTGTGTGAGTGAGGTAGGTTGTGTGTAAATGGTCTCTGGCTTATGTAACTCACCACGTAGACGGATCGCAGGCCAGCCGCCGCCTTGCTCTCTCTCTTGGGGTTGCAGAGCGACTGGTAGTCAAAGGTCTTCTTGGAGGTGTACAGGGAGGAGTTGACAAGGGTTTTCATGAGGATCGGGTCAATAACGCCAAAGAAGCGGCCGACCTGAGGACAGAAAGAAGAAAAGCTGAACTTCTGTGCAATACTCAGTGCAAAGACTTTAGTAGTACTATGTCAGAAAACACGCTCATGCCTTTTCTGGATCTCTTTTAGCCCTTCAGTGATCTACTTTTTCGCTTATCCCTAGTCTTGTGACTGATTATGAACCAATAATTTTATATATCTCGGAAAATAATAGGTCTTAGAATGACTGGTTTTAGATGGAAAATGAAAGTAGATAATGAACACTTGCTCACGGGTATCAAGTGTAACCAGTTCAGAGAACTGGAGTGAGCCTGACCGCACGACTCCTTAACGGAAATCATTTCGGTAACAAGGTTCCCTGACATGTTGGGACCTTGTGAATGAGCAAAAAAAGAAAACTCTTAAATGCACAGTCTGAATGTTACTGACAGAGGCTTGAATTTACAGAGCACTTAAACACGTTAATGTCATCAACTCAGGATTGTTAAACCTATGTACAACACATGCACCAAAACAGCTAAGAATGTGTATACATGCAGTGAAACAACTCACACACACACACACACACACACACACACACACACACAGGGCACAGTCAGTAAATCAACCACAAACCAGGATGATGGACTTCAGTATAATCTGATTAACACAGTCCACCAGGCAGCCATAAATTTCTGCGGGGAGGAAGTAGTTTGTCTCGACATCTCGGAGGTGTGACGTGACCGTGTGCACAGGAGTGTTTAAGTGCTTGTGTATCCAGGAGGGAGCGTGTATAGTAAGTAGCATCTTGGTGTGCGTGTGTGTGTGTGTGCACCTAAGAAGTGCAAGCTATCACTTTCATCCCCGCTCCTTTGAACGGCCATCGTTAACAGGTCGTCCTCCACACGTGTATCCATTCCTCTTTGGTCTAACAGCCAGAGGATGTATAAATCTTCCAGTCTATAAGGTAAAGGGAGCCTTCTCTCTTTACCCTGCACAATAACACAAATAATGAATTAACAGTCACAGCCCTGTTGGCTGCAGACTCCCTGAGGCTTTCCCAGAAAGAGAGAGAGAGAAGAAAGACATAAAGTGGGAGAGAAAGCGAGAAGCTTGCAGAGCCAGAGAGAGAGAGAGAGAGAGAGAGAGAGAGAGAGAGAGAGAGAGAGAGAGAGAGAGAGAGAGAGAGAGAGAGAGAGAGAAACTTTGCTCCTGTAGGAAATATGATTGAGGGCACACAGCCTTCTCCAAACAAGGCCTCAGGCCCCTGGGTTTTAGTGCTGCTGCCAAACTTCAGAGGGCGACTGATTTATCCAGCGCACACCCAGGCCTGATTAGGAAGGAGCCAAGGCTGCATGAAAAAACATTTACTCAGATGACAGCAGGGGCCTGCTCCTAGCATTTAGCATGGGGCAACAGTGTGCAAAACGTGTGCGCTTACTGTATGTGGGCTTGAGCGCGTGTCTCAATAATTGATGCACAACGAAAGCTCAATTGGTAGCTAAGGGGCCTCAATTGAAGGCTCATGGTAAGTTTGGCTCATCGCAGTTTAGTGCCGCAAACCCTCTCTCTTTTTCTATGGGAAGAGCCAATTTTATGGGACGATTACAGAGAACCAATTAAAATTGCGGAAGTGTGTAAGTTCATACTAGAGTGAAAGGTTTCCTAAGGGTGGTTCAAAAGTCTAGACAAAAGGATTTTCTTATAGTTTGTCACAGAAATGACTTTTTTTTTATTTTCACGCCTGGATAAAGGCTTTTATCTTTCACAGATGGCAGATTCAGGAAACTAAGCCCCAGAAAATCAAATTTGATTGAAAATCCTAAATCTTTGATCAATAAAATGGTAATTTTTCATTCCTTTGACAGGAAATAATACCATTCATGTGTGCTATCTCAATTACAACACTAAACAGATGTTGAAAATAACCTCCAAATAACCCTAATAACTTTCAAACAAGGCATTTCTAATGGAATAAATTTGAACAAATAGCCATCTCATCCTGCCAGTGGTTGATAAATGAAACAAATCAATTGCAAAAGCTGTGAAAACCAAAATAACTCTACGGAGGTTACGTTTCAGATGATCTGAATCAAAATCACGAACAGCTGTCCAACAAGTTGTTTACCACTACCACAGACGTGATCATCAAATATTTAACGTTCATTAGTGCAGAGAGGGTGGATTATTGGGGAGAAGGAAGACCAACTGACTTATTGATATTTCCCAAAATGTATCACTCTATCATCAAAGACAGAGATGCCATGTTCACAAAAAATTCTGAATAAGAAATTATTTGTAACCCACTGGTGACAGCCTTTTATTGCATGCACCTAAAGTGAAATTTACCATGCAATGCTGATGATTCATCAGTTTTCTGTGCACACGCTTTGATCTTTGGTTCTGTGAGTGGCATTAAAAATGCAGAAGCCCACCTGTGAGATGTATTTTTCTTGGTTGGACATGACCAGGAAGCCTCCGTCATCCAGTATCACACAGTCCACATACTGGAATCAGACAAGGAGTAAATCAGTTGTTAATGTTCTCAAATCTTATCCATAAGCAGCATCTGGAAATGTAATGATCTGAAATTAGGCCTCTAACCTCGTGGTTCCGCTGACAGCCGCAGATCTCGTCATTGCACTGAAAACACAGGAGAGCAGACAATGATAATCATCAAGTCATTGTCGGGTTGAAGCCTCCCTGTGCGTTTATGTCACGCTGATATAATCTGCTCACGTTTGTCCTCTGAGTGGTGTTGATGAAGTTCTCCATCCAGGCTTTAATGTCCAGCTTCACGCCGACCACTGGGATCAAACACAAAGAGCCAGACACAGTAGATCATTCCGGACCTCTGTGTCAACTTTACCGTCTGAACTTGAAAAAATGCAAACTTGGCAGAGGATCACAGGAGGCCGGAGAACTTGATGTGTGGTTTGTGTGCGTGTGTTTGTGTGTATATGTCAGACGGAGAGGGTGAAGAGGACGAACGAGGAGCAGCGACCTGTTAATAAGAGCCTATCAGCGTGTGTGCTGGAGGACATGGAGTCATGAGTAGGGTTAGATAGAGTTAGAGTTAGCTGGAGTTTGGGGTTGCAAATGTGGGTGCATAAATAACACAGGACTGTGAGCATGTGTTTATATGGAGATGGGATGGTGAAAGAGACAATTTGAGAAATGAGATGTGTGTGAATAAAAAAAAAGTCTGTGTGTGTATGTGTGTGTGTGTCTTTACCGGCTGGTTTGAGTCTGATTTCATTGATGTCGATGTTAACTGTTCTGCTCACCAGGACCGACTCATCGGGGTCTGCAAGAAGAGCGATAAGTAATCACTGCATACTGCATACTGTACTGCATACTGCATATGTGTATACACACATTCTCTCTCTCTCTCTCTCTCACACACACACACACACACACACACATGCACTCACTATCTTTGGAGGAGGGAGTTGGAGTGAAGATGTACAAATCGTTGTCCAAACTTCTTTTATAGAAACTTGACTCGTATGTCTCTGCATCTTGTGTCCAGGAAAGCCCAGCACTGTAAAATACACATATACACACAAACAGACACACAGATAGCATGAGACAAATTTTCATCAATGGCAACTTTTGTTTCTGCAAGCGTCTCTTGGCTTTGTCAAGAAGAAACCAATGTTTCTATGCAGACGATATCCTCATAAAAATATGTACATATGTATAATATTATTATGCAAACAACTTTTTTAAATTACTCTTTTACAATGCTTTAGGCTAGACTCCAAAACAACCAAATAAACTGTCTTTGGGAGGACAGATCAAAATGGTCCACAATAATCACCTATCGACAGATGCTTAGCGTAGCTACTGACAGGTAACTCTGATAGTCTGAGTTTAAGAACCGTGCCGTCTTAGCTTTGCAGGAAAACAAATGAGATGGTTTTCAAAAGGAGGGTAGCCCAGGTCAGGCCCAGGACTCGCTGAAGGGATTATGTATACATATCCTATTTGGTTGGGGGATCCCTTGGGAACCCTCAGGAGTAACTGAAGGAACTAGCTAGAGATATAGGGATGGTAATGAATGGCATGCGTTGCTTGCTATCTCTGTGACTCAGACTCAAACAAGCAGTAACAGATGGATGGGTGAACGTTCATAAATGTTATTTATAGAATACCGAGTGCTAAGCTGGAGCTCTCTTAGCAGGCCACATCATTAGTCTTTATCAGATAATCCTGAGCATATTATCTACGCCTTTCCATGCTTCTAAATCAAGCCCCGCTAGACCAAGACGTACCTTTTGGGGAAGACCCGTGTGATTCCTCCATCAGTGGCAACAAATCTGGCCGAGATGCTTTGCCTGACGAGCAGAGAAGATAAAGCTATAAAACATGCTGCTACAGAGACCAGGAATGTGCTTTATGCCTGCATGACATTTACTATTGACGGTGATATACCTGAACCATCTGTATTCAATTTTTCCCACTTGGACACTCATTACCAAACATCAAGCAACGAATAACCAACGCAACATTTCACTTTTGGTTTGCGGAATCACTAAAAGAAATAAGAAGAAAAATTTGATTTTGATGCATCACTCACGGTGTCTCGCTTCCTCTCCAAATCTTGATCAGCTCTGTAGTGATGCCAGCGTCCAGGAGCAGTCGGTTCACCAGCTCTACGTTGCCTTAAACGGCAAAAGATCATTTCAGCCCCAGGACGATGTTTATGAACACCTGCTCTTTAAACTGCTCATCCCAGATTAACAGATTAACATAAAAACAAAGGACAGACTCCTGGGGAGCATCAATACCAAAAGGTAATGGAAAATAAAACATACACATACAAAAACAGCATAAAGAATGTAGACTATTTCAACATTAACTTTACAGTTTCAGCTTCAACATGGAAAAAGTATCAGTTGGTACTGCCACCCCAATATAATTACTTAATAGAACAAAAGAAAACTTCCTGTTAAATGTTAAAGATAAATGTTAAAATTGACCTAGACAACAGGACTTAATGCTGAAAAAGAATCAAGAAAACATCTCCTGATAAATGTGCCAGATGCTGACCCGCTGGAGGTGGTTGGTTGGTGACAAATTTATTTTTCGAGACATTCGACAAGACCACATGACAGATGGAACAGGCGATAAAAGCCGCTTGTCCATTTTTTTCGGGCCGTGCCCACCACTTTGAACTCTGACGACCCGCTTCAGTCCATTAACATCGAGGCTCGTCGATACCGCCCCCCCAACCCCACCTCCACCAACCTTTATGACACACCACACACATCAGAGAAAACAGCTGGTGTAACACTTTATCCCCTCCCCATCCCTCCAGCCCGCCCCCACCCCAGCCCACCTTCCCTCTATGTGCAGTGGTTTTCATTAGGGGTCCTTTATTGAAGGCAGCCCAGGAATTCCTAATGTACTCCAACTTCTCCGCCACTGCAGTGGCTTAACCAAGTAAACCGTGTAACGATACTCAAGCCGCCCATAGTCCACACAGGCCGCGCTCCTCGCCTGAACTCCCCGCGGACTCCATTAAACTAGCAGCTAATAATGGTGAAAGTAATATTTCAATTGGATGAAACGTTTTATTGGGACTGATCATGTCGAGATATTCGAACCAAGTTCTCACACTCCAATTGTCGGACCGAACCCCGGGGCGAGATCTTTTATAAACGCCCGGGGACCTTTCCTTTTACACAGCGGGCGCAAAAAGCAGTGAAGGATGCATATCAATAAGCGTATGCAAGAAATGGCAGCGATGTTAATGCATTGTTCAGATGTTTGGGAGAAGGTCCGCTGGCCCCTGATTCGTGTTTTATTGCTCCTCTCGTGCTCCTGGCTTGACGTGTCCTGCTCTTTCTCACAAACACACAGTAATTGGCCGAGGTCGGGCGGCTATAGGCGGGGTGTGCGAGGCATATTACTGGTGAATTCTGTGCGCGTGCGAGCGTGTGTGTGTCACATCTAAGCCGACGTGCCTCACACATGTGCACTCAGGCGTGTGATGGTCAGACTTTTAGAGTTAGCATCAAATGGGTAACACGAACACAGGGGTTCCACATCACAAAGCTTTGCCTGGTCATGCACACCGAGCAGCCAGACACGGACTTCACTGGAAAGAGGGAGACCTCGGGGAATAGGTTTCGGCTGACGCTCCTCCATTAAAGTTTCAGTGCACACCTTAGTGCCAGGCCAGATGGCTGAGATTCATTCGCATGTACATATTATGGCGAACGCTGTGAGGCTAAGCAGCTCTTTGAGGTGTAAATTGCAGTCTGCAGTGAGATAAGGTTCAAGTGAGCTGCAAAGTACAATGGGATCCAGTAGGAAAGGTCCCATTCTGAGGAAAAATATCAAAGTTGATGCCAGAGGGGGCTTATAAGGAATGAAGGGGGTATTTCAGAGATCTTTTTGATACTCACATGACGGGTGGTTTGGCGTCTTTGTGTCAATGTAGTTGTTGAACTCCATGAGGAACTCTGTGTTGTTTTTGTTCTTGTCGGGCGGCTTTAAGTCTTTACAGTACACCCTGTGGGAGACAAAAAAGCTTGATGTTGCTCTAATGTAAGTGGAGTAAGTGGAGTAAGTAACTTAATGTAAGTGGTGGTGGTGGTGGTGGTGGTGGGGGGGGGGGGGGGGTGATGGAGGGTGAGGAAATATTTCAATCATCTCCAAACAGTTTGGAAATGTAATCCTGATAGTGAGTCTTACCGTGGCGCAATAAACGTGTAGCCGAATTCGTCAAACTTGTCGGCCAGCAGGCTTTCAGAAACTGGTGAGAGGCACGAAGCATAATGAATGTCCTCCTCCCAGGCAGGTTAACATTACACAGGTTGAAATGAAACTGAATTCAGCTCCATTCTACACTTGTTGAATATCAAAACAGGATGCCATTAAACGAGAGAGCACAGACAGGGACTGAGGACTGAGATGAAATTTCTTCGCTTGCAGGAAACCATTAGCACCATGGCCGCTTTAATTAATGTCCCCACGTCCCTCCTTCTGAGGAAACTCTCGCTCATATGAGTCCTGAGATATTTAGTTACAGGTGCAAGGCAAGCGCTGTAATGTGAGGGGCTGGTGCTGACAGAGAGAGGCCGGGAAAATTGAGCATCTATTTAAAACACATAAGTCACAGAAATGGACTGACTGAAGCGAAAGCTACATAGACGTAAAACTGTAAAGAATACAGTCTCACACAAACAGCTGGAACTCAGGTATAAATAAGAGGGACTAGAATAGACTTGGCCAGACATGCTGGGTAAGCGGCCGACATGGCTCAAGAGCACGAGGAGAGAGAGAAAGAGAGAGAGAGATGAAAGTAAAGGAAAAAAATACTTGCCATTTTTCCCTGGAGTGGAAAAAAATCCCAGCAGAGAAAGTGAGCGAACGAGAGAATCATCCCCCGGGGAGGAAAAGACGAGAGGGAAAAGAAAGGGAGGGGAAGAAAGGCAGGGTAAAACCACAGGGGTCAAAGGTGACACAATATTTTATTCACAGAGCGAGTCCTGAATAGAAATATTGGATTCCAAACAAAAGGTTTTAAGGCCTTTGGATGTCAATGGAGACAGTGCTGATGGAGAACACATAGAGCGGCTTAAAATGTGGTCGGGAGTTTTTGAAAAGTCAGGATTTAGACGCGTCCCTAGCACGAGTATTAGCATTCCCCTGGCGTTATAGACAACCTCTGGAGTGACGGCACTCCCGTGACGCATTTGCATTACAATAGGAGCGAACTGAGGAATATGAACCGCAGCTCGTGACCTTAACGTCCCCCTGACATTCTCCAAAGCATGCCGTGTCGACAGTTGATTATACTGTACGGAGAAATTTCTCATGACGACATGGGCTACTCCTTGTCCCCTTCGGTGGTCGTGATTGAGAAATAATTGCACCCATGTGCTTTTTCTTTGATATTCGGTCGCCACGTACTAATCCAGCAAAGTATCTAGTAATGATGGATAGCAGGGAGAGCCGGGGAGTGACGACTGCTTTCGTTTTCTGCACTTTCGCACGCCTTCTCACACGGCGGACGACATTCCGGACGGTTTTGTGAATAACGAGAAGCGCACAGCTACGGCCCCTCCGAAATCTGAATGGGTAGCAAACATGCGAGATAAGAGCGCCGATTGACTGAAATTCAGATTTCTTAAAAGCGTGACTGTGATGTGGCAACTGCGGCGTGACATGTTTTCATCCTCTCTTGAAGCTGACATTTATGTAGCCCTCTGCAACAGCATAAAACATAAGACACAAATCAGACTTTGGCTCAACCGCACAGCTTGAAATGCTCTGCGGAGATTCGGGAACCACAAACAAAGACAGAGCTGATGACAAGGCAGCAGAGAAAGATGCACAAAAAAAAAAAAGGAGACGGAGCTCAGTGTGTTAAGCGGGCTCCTGTCTTTCATTAGGATTTGTTTAACAAGACTGTAAAACACAGCGTGAGTCGAGAAAAGAGAAAACAAAAGGAGAACAGGGGGAAAGCACCAGCTCGTGCTCTTGGGTGCAGACTCACAGTTTCACTCCTTTATGGCTTCACCTTAAAATAATGCAAACATCCTGCGCTTCCTGCTACGGCGGGTCAGTGCCAAAACCACATCTGAGGACCATCGGAGCAGGTGGGGGGGTTAAACACATACGTGCGCATGCAGACAAACACGCTCACACACACACACACACTCACACACTAAACATGTGCGACTCTCTGTGTGGGCGCGCGTTGCATGCGAAGCAGCGGGGCAGACGCCGGCGTGATTGAGTGTAACAGAATTGTCATTGTTAATCAGAAGACACCCAGGAGGAGGGAAGCCGAGAAAAGGAGAAAAAGAAAACAACAAGGGCTTCTGTGGCGGGGTGAGTGGGCAGCAACGCTGCGTCTGACTGGACGGGCCAGAGGCCGGCTAGCGTCCGCAGTGGTGTGATTGGGGGGGGGGCTAGGAGGTGAAGTACAGGAGGAGAATACTTGCCCACAAACGCTGCACATGAAGAAGAGGGGTGGGGGGGTCGGGGAGTTGCGACACAACAGGGGACGGTCGAGAGTTGAGGGGCGGACAGGAGCAGCGAGGACACGTAGATGAGGGAGATTGGAAAAGAGAGGAGCAGTAAGGAAAAAAGACCAACAGGGTTACGCAATATTTTATTCAAATGGGCGTTGAATAAGAATATTGTAGCATACAACAACAACACATTTGAGAGTTTAAAGGTGGACTATGCAGGATCTTCTCTGGGCTGCAACCTGTGGGCAGTGGCTGAGCAGACCCCCGTGAGTAACTCGAGTTTTCTCTATTCTGGATACATTAACAAATGTAATGTCAACACTTATTAAATCAAACATTTTCAATCATTCATCTTCCCGCAGCCAAGTTTAGATGCCGTGTAAAGCAACCGGTATTTCCTGCATAGTATAGCTTTAAACACGATACAAGGATGTGTGTATTTATAAAATATAACAAAACTAACAGAGTCAAATAGCAGAATCCCCCTTTTATTGAGGGCCAAAAACTACTGTAAATAGACTTCCTATAGAATTACTACATTAACCTTTCGGGCTGAGACCGTCGTAAAGTCTGGAACTGTGATTTGGCAGCGTAGCTCTCTCTGTTGGAGCGATCCAACATCTGAATCCAAATCGGTTCCCAAAGTTATGAAATAAACACTGTGCGAGTGTAAACAGTTTTCACCTTGGCAATTTATGCATACACCAGTGTGCAAAGGTGAGTACAAGTTCACTTTGAGGGATCGCAAATGCAGTAAAGAAATATCTTGGAAAGGCTACACGATCATACGGTTTAAAAACGACAAATCCTTGAAACGTCTACGGGCAAGTCAAGCAAGCGACAGGACCTGGACCTGTTTGGGTTCTGTTGTCCGAGTGGCACTGACCAATCACGTTTGAGCAGGATTTAGTTGCCGGCAGGTACCATGTGGAGACACCTTGGCAGAGGTGCAATCTGGCGACCCATCGGCTATCATCTGAGTTTTATTTACTGTTTTTGCTTCATTTACGTGCATTTCTATGCAAATCTTCGCTTTGACGGATTACCCGAAATGTTGCCAGACTAGCATCAGAGGCTGCTAATCTGACCAGCAGAGGAAATCCTGGCCCTGGTATCTTTCATCCAGAGTGTCCAGGACAGCCGATGAGTTTCCAGATTGTGGTTGTTGGGGTCGGTTCACAAAATTCTGGCTTCCAGATCGACCAGCAATTATACAAGAGTAACATACTCCGAGCAGGGACGGCTCCATCTTAATTGCAGTGGAGCGCACGCGCTTATGCACACACTATTAAACTTCCCTTTGAGTAACATTATGAGTCTATGACATCTTTTTACTGGTGGGAACAGACAGGGCTCAGAGACGACAATGCCACACATATGGAACCTCTGATGTGCTGTATGGTGTCGAATGGGACGAACACACGTGTAGAGCCACTTACACACACACACACACACAAACACACACACACACACACACACACACACACACACACACACACACACACACACAGTTAACACAACTAGTGAGGTACTGTGCTGTAAAGGAACTGATGAGAACTATATGTGTGAAAGGGGACACTGGAGCCACTCGTCCCACTTGTCTGGGAGCAAAAGCTTCAAACGGTGCCACAACTGAGTGGTGGGGTGGGTGTGTGTGTGTGTGTGTGTGTGTGTGTGTGTGTGTGTGTGTGCTGCCAAAGCACAGTACAGAACAGTATGAGGGGAGAGAGAGTACGTATAGACTTTTTTGTGTATGCATGTGAGCGTGTGGCAACTGGAAGTGATGGATAGGAACCATAAACTGAGGCACGAGTGTTCCTCAGCCGTACATGGAGAGCAATAATGCCACCAGAGAGCGTCATTTTCATTTGTCACTTTCCAGCCGTGGACATCCGTCAACTCTCTGTTTGTGTGTAAGTGGCAGGAGAATGTACCTGGGTGGAAAAACTGAAAAATGGTACAAGAGTTGGAGGTGATTTTTGGTGGCACTTACATTTCGCCTGGGTGATTGTGTCCCCGATCTTGGCCTGGATGTAATGCATGCTGTAGTCTGGAAGGACCAGGGCCAGGCTGAAAGAGGACACACACACACACACACACACACACACACACACACACACACACACACACACACACACACACACACACACACACACACACACACCAATTCAGTCTCATGCCATGATATCATCCGGTATGAAATTTCACTTGCAATTTTTCTTTGCTATGTCGCTCCAAGCTTGTGTGGTGGAATTATTTGTTGACTTTTGCCAGAAATTGTTTTTGCTTCACTGCATTGTTGACTTTGGTAGGTTTTGCTTTGTGGGAGACATTAAATGGTGCACACAATTAAGCTCAACTGATAAATTCAAGTACAAGAAAAACACAATGAAAACACATAAATGCATATTTTCCTTCTTTGTTTAGAGGGGAAAGTCATCCTGGCATAGCACATCTGTCAGTAAGTCCTGCTAAGCATTTCTTAGCGGGAGTCCGAATGTTCCAGATCGCACATGCAAGTTGTGAATACTGGCCCCTCACGGCTTCACCTTCAACACGCTGAGCTCAAGCCTGGACTTTGTCCTGGAGCTGACACCAGCGTCCAGCTCCGGTCCCAATGAGAACAAAATGTTTCAGTGCAACAGATGCAGTCTGAACTGTGTCAGAGCAAAGCATCTGGGGCTCCTCTCTTTCTGGACTCGGCATCCTGTGATAGATTTATTACCGAATGTGTGATATTTACCTGTAATCTGTCCCCTTCACTGGTGCAAAAGTGTACGTCCTCTGGCTTAAGTCAATGTAGCGCTGAAAAGGCCACAGTTTGGGTCAGTACACGTTTGATTTTCTGAGCAAATGTGTTTTATTTTACAGTCTTGGGCTCCACCGTTTACCTCATCTTGGGATTTCACTAATGTAGGTATCCTGTTACTTCCGTTTTTGCCGTCAATCATTTGTTTTCGTATCTGTTGGACAAGTAATTCCAAAGATGACTCATTAGCTAATCCCAGAAAATAGTAAATACATATACAGAATTTTTCAGAATGAGATCATGGAATCAGAGGAGTGGGAGTAATCCATTTTCCAAACCTCCACTTTGTCGTCGCTCTCCAGCTCCGCATCAAGGAAGTCCAGCGTTACAGGTTCATTAAACTTGGCGGTCTACACAGAAACGTGGGCAAATTAGTCTGTGATATTTGTCTTTCACTCAATACCCATTGGC
The DNA here is from genome assembly GCA_029224185.1 of Karalla daura. Classification (NCBI taxonomy): domain Eukaryota; kingdom Metazoa; phylum Chordata; class Actinopteri; order Chaetodontiformes; family Leiognathidae; genus Karalla; species Karalla daura. The sequence continues at coordinate 11,326,114 of CM055209.1, read as the reverse complement.
TTGGACTACAAAGGAGAACGTTTATGCAGGAGGCATCAACTACTGATCCAAACGTTTCCAAAACAGATTTTTAGTTTTTGTGCAGCCTCAAACAGAAGACTAATTGCAGACAAGTTTGGAAAAACGAATCCGTGAACTCTGGCTCTTGCATGTCGCAATCATCTGTGACCAAGCTGTGCCGGCGCAATTTACCAGAAGAGGTCATATCTAAAAGGTCGACTGGAAACATCTTGCCCTGTCTCAACAAACAACATTCTGGACTGATATAATCAGGATATTCCAAAAAGAGAACAGTCACGAAAACAATACAGATGAGATCGATGGGGTGACTCAGACTGTCAGAGCTGGAGAAGAACTCCTGCCGTGCCCTGGCTAAATAATAGACAGTAATGACAACAAATTGATTCTTTATCTGCAAAAAATAGAGTGTAAAATGCTGCAAAGTCAGCAATAGGTCAGCAATATCTGTTTTTTTGCCACTTTGACCAGTATCAATAAACATGAATGATCTGACCTACCATTGGTTGGAGGTTGGGGTGGAGCAGCACATATCCATTGGGGTCGATGGCAAAGTAATATCCGTTTGGTCCAAACTACAGGGAAAGAGATATAAAAAAGGAGAAATCTGTAAAAGGAAGAGTGGAGGAAACCGAGAGCCAATGAGAAACATGACATCTGCCATGTGTGTCCAGTCATCAAGTGTGTGTTCTTACAGTGAAGCGAGGCGTCAGCCTCTTGATATCTTCCAGGGACACGTCGATGGCCATGACCCCCAGGATGAGCTGGTTTTGAAATTTCTGAGCTTTCTAAGAGAAAAGCAGCAATGACAGGAGCAAGTTTTATCCCCTGATACTCGTTCATATGTTTGACAGCTAACATCCTTGTCTGTCCAGACACACTTCAGATAAGACGACATGAACTGTCACATGATGACACCGAGGTCACCTGAAGCTCCATATCGGCAAAAACGATGAGCTCGTGATGGAGCACAGGGCTTTGGGGAAGACACTACAGAGTGCGAAACAAGGATCCTAAGCACCTTTCACACAAAGTAGCAGACAAATTGTCTATCAAAAGCCCCTCGAGCTTCAACAGAACCATGCGTGATTTTAGCCGTTCTTTCATGCCCACCTACTCAGTAACAGTTAACGCATTTCCACACTTGCGCTTTCAATGCCGGCAATACCGGGACAGTCCAGTAGGTGGCAAAACTAACTTGTCCCTTTCGGTATTTTAAAACGGCACAACTTCTGAACGGATTCATTTCAAATCGTTTCACGATCTTGTCTAAAAAGGTGGTTCAACCCTGGATCGCTTCACGTGTGAAAGCGTTTCCCTTCTGCACTGATTACGTATATGTGTTTCACCATTTCTGGAACACGATTATGGGGAACTGCAGTCCAGTGCATTGTCTCCCAACCTGGACCCATGATGACATTTGGAGGCTCCTCTGTGTTCGTTACGGAGGAATAAATTAGCAAGCAGCTGCTGGAGGACCAGGAGGGATCCAGAGCGTACGCGTACAACTAGCCAGGTCAGGCCTGTAGTTACTGCCATCTACTGGATGGTCCCGGTATAGTGGTACATGTGTGAATGGGCATCGATTGGTTATTTGCATGTTTAACGGAGTAAAATCATTCACATACCTGGATAAACTGGAGAGGCTTCAGATTGTGAATTTGCTAGTCGCTACTATGTGTGAAGGGGTCTAATGGCTAACATCACTCACACACTTGGAGAGGTTTATTCAACAATTTACCGGCTATTATGCGTGAACGGGGCTTTAGAGTGTTAAATAACGGCCAGAAATGTTTTTGCAGAACATGACATCAGAGCAGAGTTGACATTTTCTGGCAAAACTTCTGGATACTGCATCATTTCATCCCACGAGACCTCGATGCGAAACTTAGTCTAAATTAGCGTACGAATTCTTGTCTCGTGGCCAAGACCACTTCTTCGCGGGGTCTCGGCGACGTCTGAACTCTGAACCGAAACCTAAGCCCTTCCTGCTGGGGTCCGAGTTGACGTCTGCGAGAGATTTGGAGGAGGAACCTGAGGTCTTCCTGTGCGCTGGCGTTCATGAGAACGTGTGTAGACGCGAGGACAGGCAGGCAGAGAGGGAGACTCTGTAGGGCTCTCTTCACTCGTTGAGTCTCCGCCGTTTCTGGATGAGTCAGGTCCCACCGCGCATTCTGAATGATTTCACGGAAATGGGGTGCAATAGAAATCTGGACAGTCTCATTCCCAAAAGCTTTACATGCCGCCATGAGTCACGGACAAGGCATTTCCAGCCTTTCGGTTTCAGCCGTAGCGGAGGCGACCCCCGAGCCTCCAGACAGACGTGTAAACTCATCTTGAAGCACTTAGCTACCGGATCATTTGTCTCTCTCTCTCGCGCTCTCTCTCCCTCTCTCTCTCCGCAGGTTTGATCTCTTCTTGATATTTGCTTTATGACGTTCCAGACTCTCTTCCTGTGGGGGCTTGTGGGAGAGCTTGGCGGGGGAGGAGGGGGTGATTGGAAGGGGAAGCCCAACATCAACAAAGTATACGAGGAGGAGCCACAAGAAAGACGAGCATGAAAGTAAAGGATGCGGTGACAGTTGTGCGTTATCCACTCGGCGTGTTTCGTTTTATCTGCCGGTAAACGTTTACGGCGTGTCGTGAAACCGCAGACTTCAGTTCTCGCGTGGGGTTCAAAGTGTCAGGCACAGTGTCAGACAAACACGTTTAGGTCAAAAGGCGGCAGCTGCGGTCCCCTCGTCTTGAAACGAAACACAGGATTACGACGCGGGTTAACGTGAACGGGAGCGTGAAGCTCTGTCGGGTCCCTCACCTTGGAGCCCGTGTTGGTCTTGTTGAAGACGGGCAGAGTTCCAGTGATGACCAGGCCGAGCTCCTGCGCCAGTCAAACACAGAGCAGTCAGTAAACCTGAGCCGTGCGTGTTCACACAGCACGTCATGCTGTGCAGGACACTAAACTGAGTAACTGATAGAAGTAGAGCTGTCCAGCTCTCTCTCCCTCCCACCCCACACACAAACACACACACACTTTAAAATAACTTACAACGAGAGGTGAAAAGTACCGGTAGTAAAGTACTTTTTTTAATCATGAACTCACATTTCCTTGTTTTTTTCCCCACACGTTCTATTCCAATGCTTTTTGCACCTTTTTCTTCATCGGCTGATTACTTTATATTTGTTGAATCAAAGTATGAGGATTTACTTAAACAGCTGAAATGTATAAAGAATGCATATATGTAAATATAGACAAATCATTATCTAATAAAAGTTTAAATGACGTTGCTTTGCTCTATGTCATTTGTATTCCTTATCAAATGTTTCAAAAATGACCACTCGTGGGGAAGATATCTCGGCACCAAGTGTTTACATTTAATACCATACGTTCATTCAAACATTTTCCAGTGCCGCATCAGCACTTTTACTTCATTAGAATATCTGAATAGGTCCTGCACCACTGCCTGTAACAAAAGGCAGAGACACTTGAGGAGGTGACGGGGTCGCTGCAGTCACACATGTTGACAGCATCTTATCAGTAAATAGATGACAACACCCAAAACATTTGGCTCAGCTGACCGGGCTGCCTCCTTATCTACACCGTCCCCTGAAGCTTAATCTTGACAGATGCTTAAACAACCAGAAAAAATACGTATCACCGAGCATCTTAGAAATAAACTTAATCTGTCTTTCCACAAAAAGTGAGCAGAGCAGAGTTGAAGTGGAGTTTACCGAGATGACAAACACGGAAAGTTTCGCACAACTGAACGAGACTTATCTGAAATTCTTAATCTGACAGAAAACAGATTTCTTCTCCCTCGAGCACAGCTTTACTGGTGGCCTCAGAGTTGTTCCCACACCTCCCACTAAATGTCTTCAGTCGGTACATAAATGTTTGTGGAGGTAACGTGAGCGTTGAAAACCAAGTGCGTACCAGAGCGTCCAGGTAGACGTTGGTCCACTGAACCTGCTTGGCCCTTCTGAAGTCTTTAACCATGGGCCTGCCCAGAACATCCAGGTACTCCTGCAGGAAGACAAACAAAAAGGATGAGAGAAGTCAACACGTTTGATCTGAAGTCCGCCACAAGGGGGAGAAAAACACCACAAGTTGAAGTGGAGCTGGAGACAAGGTTGAAGTGAGAGACACCATGACCGTGAGCTCACCTGGGTGTTGATCCTGATGGCACCAATGGATGGGATCTCATAGAAGTACCCTGTGAAACACACACAGGTTTATTCTCACATCCAACATGGAAAATAAGAAGTCCTTGAAATGAGATTACGGTAAGTACTGAGAATCAACTGGACCAGAGCACACTTAAACTGCGCTGCAAAACTATTCTCTAACACATCCTACGCTGGGACAATTAAAAGAAAAAACTTGTCAGAGAAGCATTTTGATAGTGTTGAATGAGTTCACGTCATATGTAGTAAACATTATGTTGAAAACATTGAAGGCCTATTTCCTCTTGTGTGCTTCCAGACGACTTAGTGAAGTGCTAGTCTATTGAATGATCTCTCGATCATTTAAAATAATGTTATTGACATTTGAGGTTTTTTTTTGATAGCTCCTCATCCTACAGCAGAAGACATATCAGATATGTGATAAGTTCTGAGTGTGACACCACAACTCGAGAGTGTGATCCCTGTACCTTTGTTAGTGCAGGCCATCCACTGTATTGGTCCTTTGTCGTAGTTGTGTTGACCGACTGAAAACGTAAAGATGCGCACCTGAGGGGTAGAATCACAGCCAGTCACAGTTTATATCAGCAAGGCTAAAATAAGGACTTGGTTTCAGCATGTTGAAATAGAGTGAAGGAGGAAATGTAAGAAGAAATGTTAACCATCTCTGTAAACCACGACCTGTGTAAAGCATGTATGAATGTCAACAAAAGTGCAATGTGCAAATTAATTATATGATAATGTATGGTGTATATGATGTATGTTGCCTCACAATAACAAGATTCTTGGTTCTAATCCCAGTCAGGATTTTTAATGTTGCACGTCCTGGGTTTTCTGTAAGTATTCCAGTTTCCTCCCATAGTGTGACTGGTGACTCTAAATTGCCCCTAGTTATGCAGCTCTGACAGACCCACGTGGTCCCACTGAAGTACAAAGTGGGTAAGATACTATATGGACATATGATGAAGAGTGTGTTTATAGTCCTACCGCTTGATTGGGGTTATACGTCTGAAAGATCTCCTCTGCCTTCTCCTCTCCTCCGTCGGTGAAGAGCATGATGATCTTGTTGCAGTTGGCTCTTGACACGTTCAGCTAATGGCGCACAAGTGAAACGATTTCAGTGTCATCCATTCGAGGAAAGTGAATAACCAAAGCTCTGTGACAGCAAAAGAACAAAAAGCTTCCTCATACTTATTAAGCTACAGAGTTTGGGCCCGATACAACAGCCTGCAATTTCCCAAACGACCAGAAGAGGTCGACATATACTCACTCTTGACAAGAACACCACTGGGACCAAAGTGTCAGTGGGTCCTACGTTCCATCATTATTTTTCGTAAGTGAATGAAATTGATGAATTTAAGGAACAAAAAAGAAATCAGGCCGTTAAGTAGATTTCACAGGGTTTCATCAGGCCAGCTCACTTCAAGGGCCATGGTCACACAACACAATGATCCGACATCTCCAGCGTTACCAGGTCTTTCACCATCCACCAAACACTCGTACGCGCTCATTCCCACACCCATACGTTCCACCGCACGCTGACACTTTACCTGTGCGAGCTGCTCGAAGGCCAGCTTGAAGCCGGCTTTGTAGTTGGTGATACCTTTGGCGGTGATGCGCTGCACGGCCTCCTTCAGGATCATCTTGTTGCGGACGTTGGCCTGCACCAAGTTCTGAAAGCAGGACGTGTCCGAGGCCTTCTCACTGAACTGGAGGGGAAGAGGGAAGGAGGGATGTTGGGAAGTGGAGGGAAGGTGCCTGCACATATTTTCAGTTAAATATGTGGCCTGTCATCGCTTCCTTGCGGATGTCATGCAGTAGACCCCAAACACACACGGGACGGACTCAAAATAAGGTCATATCACGAGGGACACTATAAGTGATTCCATTTTAGGGCGGATAAAATGTTATCAAGTATATGCGTCTACTTTAATAACACTTTAATACAACGTCTCGCTGTTGCAAACGTCTGTGAAGTGTGAAATGAAATCAGTCTTAATCAAATCTGCACAGACCGAAGGGATCTGTAGGAGCAGAAGGAAGGAGAGGCAGGAGAGCAGGAGGGGATGTGAGAACAGTGGCATAAGAGGGTGAAGAACAAAAACAAAGCAAAGAGCATGATTATGGAGGAATTAGGTCAGAGACACAGAGATACTGCTGCACAACTGGTTAAATAACATTACACAGCTCAACATGTATAGCGTCTTTGTATTTAATATTGGTGAATAGTTAATGTGGAGGAACAGATGGAAGCCTATCAGTTCGTACATACTCACACACACGCACACACACACACAGCATCTATGCAGGACTGGGACATGGCTCATTAATACCCAACATCTGTTTTGGCTTTGAGTGCATTCATGATCATGTTCAAAACACACACAGAAACACACACACACACACACACACTTGCAAACATCTGAAAAAGTATGCGGTGTACAAAAATAACACAAGCACTTAAACTGGAATATTTACACATGTTCACCAATGATCTGATGTTATTTGTTATCGTTTTATTGCCATTAGTCACTTCACAGCTGCTACATGAGTCAAATGCACCCCTTCGCTTGGAGACCTAAAGATGAAAAACAAAGATTGTTCTCCGCTGAAGGATAAAGGTGACAAAAAAAACAAAAAAAAAAGAAGATGGCACTCGGAGTTAATTCACCGGGGCAGCCACAGTCAATCTGTGTCTGTCTGACAGCTTATTAAAGATAATCAGCACTACTGAGTGAGCTGTCAAAAAGAAGTTAGTGCACTGGAGGCGAGGAAACTCGGTTATTCAAGGTGCATCTCTCATGAAATAACATCACAACCATGCTTCATTGGAACATATGCAAAAAAAACACTGAGCAGTTAATGGTGACCATTTAAAAAGATCAAAATCCAGGATCTGGGAGGACAACATTTAACACACTTTCTGTGTCATCCCTTTGCTATCTTCCGCCTGTATTTGCATGGATTTATGCTTTCAGAGTGCCAGAGGAGCTTCTCGATGACTGTTTCCAACTACTCAACATGCTGGCAGACGTTTCAGGGCAAATACTGCCAAGACATTCGTCCTCTGAACAGACGCACACCCACACACACGCGAACATAAACCACGGTGCGCTCAAACTTCGTCTAACTTCACCTAAAACTGCATCTCAGAATATCTCAGACGCAGTAATTAAAGCTCGGCGGAGCTCTATACTGTATGTGGGCACGCTCTAGATATAGCTGAGCGAGTATAGGTAAAAATAGGAGCCATTTTTTACTATGACTTCCTATGTTTAAAATACAATTTATGGGAATAATTGTCTGGTCAAACTAAAACCTGACAATGTGTAAGCTTGTAATTCAGACAATAATCATTTAATGGTTATGGTTTAATAACCATCTAATCAATTTATTATATCTATATTTACCCTCTCATCATATATTATGATAAAATAAAGCGTCACCACTTTTGTAACGTATTCAAGTTCAGGTATTTAAGGTCCACATGGTAATTAACTAAGGAATTTTATTTAGTTTATTTGCTTAATGTCGTGTGTGTGTGTGTGTGTGTGTGTGTGTGTGTGTGTGTGTGTGTGTGTGTGTATGTGTGTACGAGACACCCCAGGGTAGTCACAACACTCCACTGTGCTGAGAAGGGAGGCAAAAAGCATCATTTCAATATACAGTCTTGCATATATGATCATATATAACCCTGAAAAGAATGGTTATGTTGAAATGAAAGGCTGCGGGCGACTGTACCTGGAAAAAAAAAGCTTCTGAAACTTCTAGAAATGGAGCTGGATGCCATCAACACGCTTTTTTTTAAGCCCCCCTTGCCAGATTTAATTTGTTTTGAAAGCCCAGTCACTTGGCCAATTTGAAAGCTCTAAACAAAAACCTAAACCAAGTGCTTTATTAAGGAAAATGAGAGAAAATGGAATTAATGGCTTACTTGGAGAGGAAGCTGGAGAGACAATTCAACCTCTCTCCCATTAGGGGAGAAGACAAAAAGTTTTGGACAGCGTGTGGGCAGATACGAGAACATGATGCATCCTCCACTAACTGCAGGAACATTTTAGAAACCTGCAGCCTGTCCTACTTAATTAACTGGGGAGAAAATGGATATGACTGGAAGGCGGCTGCTTTCTAAATTAAATCAAGACCCCATATACAGTAAAGGCATGTAAATATGAGCTTCGAGTGTGACACAGGCATTAAAGCGAAAAGAAAAGTCACTTTTTTACAAGCTTCATGTGGAATGTGTGTCATTTGTGGGCAGGCAGTGTCTGCTGCTGCTCCTCCGTAACACCATCTCATTAGACTCTTGTTTTTGCACCAGCTGTTTATCACCAATTTGGACCTTTGGACAAATGACAAGCAGCTATTTGCAAAAGTCTAGACCATAACCTTTGTTACAGTGTGACAGGGAGTTAATGGCTATATGTTTATTCAGTGAACATCTAATGGTTTGTCCTTTCCTGTCCTACAGGTATTGGGTAAATTATTCTAACCTAATACACATTTGTTAATGTGATGCAAACACTATGTGTGTGTGTGTGTGTACGTGTCTGGTCTGTCCAGCAGACTGTTGAGACACCACTGGGAACAAAGTGGGTAAGAGGACGGATGGAGGCTTCATATTGCCCTATTAGAGAGGGCACACCAAACCCCTCTGGCCGATCAGAAACAGGTGGCGGTCCTCTCTTTGTGTTAACCGACCGCCCATGGCTCCGGCAGGCCGTCGCCCCTGTAAGAGCAGAACCGAACCGCCGGGCGCATCTGCTCCAGACATCGATCCCGTTCTCCAGAGTGACACGCCCCACCTTTAATTCGGTTAGGCGGACGCAGTCTCATATTAGTTCTCGCCTAATCTCATTTGTCGCAGCACGGACGAAACTTATTTGCTAAAAAGGGTGCGGCGGCGACGGCGGCATTTTGGCTGCAACAGAATCTCCGATTTAATCAGTGTCTTTGAAACGTTTTTGTCCACATCCGATCAGATGAAAAAACGGAATAAGGTGTGCTTTTCAGTTTCAGCGGCTCATTGACGGGGGTGACGCTGACTAAGTGAAGCCACTTGTTGGGTCCCTTAACAAAAGAAACTCGGCTTTTCCAAACCCCACAAATCTGGTCCTCAGATATGACTTCAAACACTGCAAACTGTGTGATTTATATCTCCGAGAGCAGTGAGGCCATTTATTTCGATCTCTGTTATCACATCTAGCACTGGCTCAGATTCCCATTTCCTTTCCCTTTTCCGTTACACATCACGTGTTGGCTTTATTAGGCCTGGATCATCGGATCTAGAGCTTTATTTGTCACGCATGTCGCTTGATGGACATGACATGGTGCTGTATATAGGGTCCGCGCGCACACACATCAACATATAATGAGCACATGAGCATTCATGCGTCCATACACACACACAGTCGAGACTCATCCATGTGCGAGACATCGTGTCACTCAAAGAGGTCAAAGCCACGTTTGACACCAATGACTCAGGCTTGAGGAGTCGAGCTCGCTCAAAGCGCCACGCCACAGCTGGGTCCACATTAACTTTCAGCAATGGGTGCACCTGTGAGGGTGCTAAAAGTGACCCCCCGAGAGGAGACGAGATCGTGGGGCACTCACGTGGACCACGTTGACGTAGTCGTCGTCGGACAGGGTCTCCAGCATGTTGCTGACCGACTGCCGGATGAGTTTGAGGGTGAGGCCGGACACGCTGCCGCTCCTGAGGAACAATGGAAGAGTTTAACAACGACTGAAAACGGGAGCAAAGCGAGTCGCGTGGGAAGGCTGTCATGCAGGACCTATTGAAAGCGAAACACAGAGCACAGAGCTCTTTAACCGCACCTCTGCCGAATTAAATCTGCGCTCCTCTGCTTTCCTTTTGGCGCCACGCCCCAACGAGGAAATGAGAAGGGAGGGGGGGAAGAAAATAAACCGAAAAAAGATCTCTATCCCTTTGCCCCTTGATATTTTGCGGACAACTGGACCTTTTCTCTGATCAGGGGAAGATGTCAGCTGACATTATCGTCAATGAAGGCTCCTGGCTGCGGGGGAAAGAAACAGTTCCTGAGCTGGAGGCAGAAATATCTGCCATCAAAGGCAGGTTACAGGTAATTCACCGTGTCCCCTCGAATGACCTGCAAACCGACTACAGGCTGGAAGTGAACCTCCGTTTGGTTCCCGCAGGTAAAAGAACGGAAGAGCACAAACAGGCCGGAAAATCGAGGAACGGATTTCCTTCTAACGCATCTTTCCACAGATGCTTTTTTTTTTATGCCCAATCAATCCCCCGTGTGCCAATTACCGGAGCTGTGTTAGAGAGCCGCCACTGGACCATTTCAGTTTTTCATTTTTCATAGTGGGTTGCCAGTTGGGCCTGGGACGGCGCCAGCAGTGTTATTTCTCATTAAAGAGAAAAAATATCGCCAAGAAAAACCCTGACAGCTCGCTGACTACGGCAAGAACACGCGGCACTGCGGATCCCATCTCTCTGCAGGACCAGGCTGGGCTGGTGTTATTCTGTATCCTGCGTAGGGTCAACAAATTTCAGAAAAAGACGACCAAATCCAAACGGTAAACACAAATTAAACGCTGCAGTGAGCGTTTACGGCCCCGGGGCATATCGGCATATGCGTATTTGTCTGGCTCTGGTAAACAGAGAGGATAATCTCTGCTCCGTTTTAGAAACGGACAAATCAATTGGCTATAAACTATTAAAAGCGCCGCAGAGGGGGGAAACCAGACACACTTCTTCTTCCTCGTTGTCACGCGGGCGCCGGGGGTCCGCCGCGAGAGCAGCGCCCGGCGGGGCCGAGGGGCCCCGTCACAGAGGGAAGCGTCAGAGCGCAGAGGGAAATAAAATGTGACCGTAGCAGATGAATCACAGGGACGTCACTCACGCATCCACCAGAATCAGCATGTCCTTGGGTGATGCTGCCCCCTGGATGTACCTGGTGAGTAATATAGGACACACACACACACACGCACACACACACGCACACACACACACACACACACACACAGAGGTCGTGGATATTGAGCACTCGCAGAGACATGTGCACAGTAAAGTGGACAACTTATGAGAAACTGACAGGACAAAGGAGGAGAACGTACACTTCCTCCTCTGAACAAACCGTGGCATTCTATCATTTGCATTTGGAATTAATCAGACCTTTGTGTTCTTTAATTAGCTCCCTTTAATAAACAAACACTGTGCTCGGAGTTTGAACGCTCGCTCGCCGTTGGCTCTTCTGAGGCTGGCGAGATTTAATAACACAGTTAAAAGAGTATTGGTGGCTTCCGGCCAGATTTTAATCATTTTTTTAGGGAGACTAATGAAGCTTTTTGTGCTGGGACCCTTTGATCTGCAGCCGCATAATCATCACGGCGCTGTGATGCGTTTGTTTCAACAGGTCTGACTTTGGTCCTGGTTTAACGCCGCTCGTGTGTGTGTGTGTGTGTGTGTGGTTTCAGACTCAGTGTGCACATATGCTCTTATATGTTATCACTTATGTCGACACAGTTACGAGCAAATGAATGTTTAATGGGACAATTACACAGCTAGACCGACTGAAACACATCGGATCCACACGTGCACTTACCAAGGGCGCCGCCGCACGTCGTACAGATCGATCTTATTGGCCGAGTTGCTCGGGTCCAGCCAAGGGGATGCTGGGATTCGTAAGAGGGAAATAAACAGGGAAAGTTCCGTATTTAAACACTTCTGGGGATTTGGTTTTGATGTGTCTTGTAAAGGGGCTGAATAAAAAGATCTGACAATGTGATAAAAAGTGTCATTTAGTGGAAGTTTCAGCCTACATGAGGCAGATCAATACACAGTTAATATAGAGCGAGAGAGAGAGAGACCCGATTGGCTCCTGGGCTCCTCACCTGGGTAATACCGAGCCAATCCAGTGGCAGAGCCAAACACCTGCCAGAGGAGAGAAGGATCGTCCTCTTTGTTTTTCCGGAAAACATCCTCCAAGGCTTCTGTCCAATTTAGCTCATTCAAAATGATGGTGGCTGGAACATAACACATAAACACAGACACACGGAAGATTAAATGTGGTGCATTGGTACAGAGATACAACATCATAAAAATCGCATAGGCACACAAATATCACGGCTTTTCAAAAGCATTTACTTCGGAAAAAGCATTTCAGGGAAGGGTGAAACCATACTTGCAAGTTGAAGCTTCAAAGTCTCGGTCAGACGCACACCCACACACCCACACACACACATTTGATAGTATTAGGCTATTGACGCTGATGATCGAGGGGATACTGAAGCAGCAGGGACGAGATATTTCCATTTATTCTTGCCACACACATCTGAGTAAAACAGCAGTGCAGAGCAGAGAGACAAGAGAAGACGAGGTGAAAACAAAAGGATTCAACGGGGTTTTTCCCACAGTAAGACAAAATCATCTTCCGGGTAGTCTGGGCTCAGACATACAGTAAACGTTTTGTTTACCTGTTTGTCTGCAGGAGCTCTCACTGGCCTAATGCTCCGACAATCTAGTTTGATCGAAAAAGGCAGCTCTCCGCCTGGGAGAGAGGGCTGCATGTCAAAGAGACGCTGTGCATGACTCATACTCGCATGTGCGTGCGCGCGCGTGTGTGTGTGTGTGTGTGTGCGCGGGCGCAGACGCCCCTATCAATTTGTGTGTGTGCTTTTTTGTGAAAGCAACTGGATTAAAGGAACAACAGAGAACAAAGAGGAAGGAGAAGGAGAGCGCGGTGAGACGGAGCGCAGGCGGGGGTCCGGAGGTTTTGCTGAGGCAGGCTGGGATGTGACAGACAGCCATTAGCCGTGTGGTTAAAAGTGAGTTTTAGAGAGTTAGATGAGGCACCTGTAGGCCTACTCATAACACAATTAGAGAATTATATTGACAACTCAGCAGGATGAGAGAGGGAGGCACGGCCGAGCGAGAGAGGGAGAGAGGGAGGGGGAGGAAATCTAATTTAACTCCAAACATGTGACGGATGCCTTTTCTTGGAAAGTGAACCAGAAACATTGTTAGTTTGTAGCTCCAACCCTCAAGTCCACAAAAACAAGGAGCACACACTGACATAATCTCCAATTTGTTAAAGGTCAAATCCAGCTTTGTCAAATTTTGTCGGTACAGCATGGCTAGGTGATTGCAGTCTGCGGACGACAACAGAGGCTGTAACCAATGGAACATGTGAACCTTCAGCACATGGACACGAACAAGACAAGAGGGGAACTGAGACGCTTTGCCTGAGGGACAAAGCAACACCTTCCCCTCGGCTGCAATTTGCAACCTCACCACCAGATGTCGCTATCCTCTACATGACATGCTGACAAAATTGACGGGTGCTCTTACTGTAAATCCATCCATCCATCCTCTTACCCACTTTGTACCTCAATGGTGTCACAGGGGTCTGCAGGTGCCTGTCTCCAGCTCACATAAGGTGAAGGCAGAGAAAACACCCAGGACGGATCCATCACAGGGTGAGATCAGTGCCACACAAAAAGTCAGACTGTCAAATTTGTCATGAAGGAGTGGAAATTACCATGCCTACCATACAGACTTATGTGGATGTTATATTCACCCATGCATCTCCTCCATTGTATCCATTACTCATTTTATTGGTTATAGTGAAGGATTCAAAGAATCGATTTGACAAGCAAAGAATAAAATTCTCTCTCACCGTAGCATATAATATACAATGTAAAGAACATTATTTTATCTAAATAATCATACATTTAAAATATTCTTCTTTTTATGACGCTATGGGAATTGACTTCCAAGTCCAAGACTTTCATTAGCAATACTTCTGATACTTTGATAGAAACTATTAAAAAGAAACAGGTTAAAAGCCTGTTGCCTGCTTGGATTAAAGTGCAACCAATTAAATCCTGATGTACTATAAGAGCAAAGGCCAGCCCCCCCCCTCCCTTCTTATCCCTCGTCCTTTCTGCTCAGTGTCCAGTGGCTCTCGGAGCCCCTCTGGCTCCCCAGCCTTCTCCTCTACTGAGGCTCCATTTCCCTGATAAAGAGAGAGTTTAGGCCTGGCCTTAAATGGCTCCCTGTGGCACTGGGGGTGAAAGCGTGTCTCGATGATGAGTGGTGACAATTTGTTCAGGCCTGATCTCCCTGCTCCCGGAGGACGGCCCTTAATGGATTAGTCCTGCTGGTTTCCCAGACATCGGTAACAAGGAGTCTTGGGGTAAACAAGACCTCATCCAGGAAGCATTGGTATTTTTCCACCTCGCGCTGCTCACAAAGGACTGACAGGAGGGGAAAAAAACAACAACAAAAAAAAAAGCCCATCCAGTATTTCATTTGCTCACCAGCTGGAAGTCAACCTATTAGGTGATGGTGAGAATAGAGACCAAACAAATGGCCGAGACAGACAGCGCCTCCTCGCTGGCCGCGTCTGTTTTTATGCGTTTCCTCTGTGTAAAATTGACAAAGCCATTATCGTCTCCCGGAGGAATTTGGATGATGTGGGTCGGGCGCCGCCGAGAAGCCCCCCAGCAACTATCAAATCAAAAGGCGTGGCGTGGCGGAATCCACTAATCGCGGCCGAAGACACACAGGAGTCAGCGTAAACACATCCATCTGGGAGCGTCTGGCTGCTTCCTCGAGGTCACCGTGATGGGGTGAGAGAGATGAGACGAGACCCCGGTCAGGACAGGTCTGCAGGGACTCCAATGGGAAGGGTTTGTCCGCTTTACATCTCTGTGTACTTGAGCTGCTAACGAATGCCACAAAGGCAATCTGGATCCCAGTCGAGGAGATTTGTCCTTCCACTGGGTTTGAAAACGCAACCGAAAGGATGAATAATGAAGAGACACCAATGAGTTTTTGACTGTTCGACAAATGAGCTTTCGGTGCAGAGCATTTGTTTTGCCTCTGATGAGATTAAATGGCAATTAAAAGCAAGCAATCCATCTTTTCACATGGTTAATAAAGCGGGAACTAAACAGTACAGATGTCTTTCTGGGTGTATCAGTCTTTGAGCTACAAACTTCTGTCTTACTCACACATTTCTGCTTTCATGGATTATTATTGTTACTAGCGGAATGCTGCATTTAAACAACTTTTCCAACAGCAGTCTTCATTTTGCATTTTCCAACTTTATTCCTCAACTATGATTTAACTATCCCAGGTAGGAATTACCTCTGTCAGGTTTAGAATGGGTGCAACACAGAGTAGTTACCATTCACAACCACTCAAAGGACTTGTATATCAAAGGCACAAAAAATCCCATAATTCCTATAATTCCCACAATATCATATCATAATTTCAAAGTGACATCAAATTACAAAAAGATGAATTACTTACAGACATTTGAGTTGAATATGAAAAAAAAAGGTGCAAAATATTAGCCGTATACATATATATGTATGTATAAAATCAAACAGGATTGCGGAGGTGATGGATGGCAGGGCCAGGGGGCGGGGGTAGAGGGTGATGTGGGGTGGAGGGAGGTGCCGTGCCATGCTCGGCGATGCCCCGTGGTGTTCCCTGTCACCAGCGACCTGGTGACTCAAACCGCCCGTGCATTTGAGCGTAATTACATGGTGGAGGCCGAGGTGGTGAGAACCTGCAATCATCCTATCAGAGGGAGCCCTGGATGCGATAATTCACCACTCGCCTTTGCACATCCTTTTCCAGGCATCCTCACAGTGCGTGAGCCTCTCGCACAACTTGAAAGCATCAGCCTTACAAAGGCTGGATGCGCACATACAAAAGACACACTTCTTTTTCTCTTTTTTTCTTTTTAGCCCTCTGAAAACAACACACTAGATAATCGATGTGAGGCACATTAAAGCGCCATTACTCATTCTTATTGTTTTCCATCAAAGCCCACAGAAGCCGCCACTCTCCTGCATCCACACATGTCAGCTCTTTAGAAAAACAGCAATTTATTGCATTCACGCCAATAAATCTATTCCAAAACCATCCATTATGCTACGCCACTCAGGTGGTGTGTGTTGCACTAAGGCAGTTGCATGGAGAGGCACTGTGAAATCCCTCCATTACAGAAAGAGTCATCGCTCATTTGTCAAGTGAATTTGCCATGCTTATGAATGTTGCATATTGCACGGCTTACAAAAAAAAAGAAGGGAAAAGCAGTAGATCTGGATGCTGAACAGAGAGATGTGGGCAACAGGAACACAACAGTGGAAACCAAGTGTGACAGGTGAACTGCAGATCGGCTGTGCCTCCGCCGCATAACACACTATTTTACCGGCTGCCGTTTTCAGCGTTTTTTTTTTTTGCAAAAAATGAGGTGCACTTCTCACTTTGCAAAGTTGTCAACACGCAGAATCTTACAGCCACTCGGTGTTGACACGTACAATCACACCTTTGTCCATTAAGTCCTGTTTGTATCAACCGATCGATCAAGGCGTGCTCACTGCATTAACAAAAACACGTGGGGCTGAAGACTGAAAGACGGCGGAAAGAGAAGGAAGCGGACACGGACAAACAGGAGAAGTGGATCGTACTCTAATCTGGCAGATGCGGATAAATATAGGCAGACGGTGATGTATGGAGCTCTGACAGGAGATGAACATTTTGTCACGTCAGAGCAGTACTGTAGCGCGCAGCTATGATGAGTGTGGGTATGTACGAAAACCTGAGGTGATACGTGGGGGGCTCTCACACTCATAGCAGCGATGACTCGGAGGGAAGAGATAACGAAACACGAAAATTTACACATGCTTGACTGCCATAATTATTTCTGAGCATGAGGAAGGCGCCAGGGTCGAGGAGGTGTGAGATCCCCTAGATTAAGTGAAATTACTCTCAGATACACTCAGTCACACACACACTGATATCCATCTTGTTGAGTGACAGCGGAGACTCCTGGCGTCGCACTTGGATTCTGAGGTTGACGAGTATCCTGACTTGTTGATGCTGGCTGTGATTATCGAGAACTGTATGTGACTTTGCAGAAATGTGATCTTTCGGTTTCTTAGAAGTTTTATGGATGGGGGGGGGGGGGGGGGGGGGGGGATATGATTTCTCTGGAACGTTTTTGGCATGGAGGGGAATCCAAATGTGGGTCCCAATCACCTGATGAGAACGTCCCGGGAAGGGATCCAAGTCGTCGCATAAACACAGGTCGCAGACAGTGTGAGCAAGGGGAGGAAGAGTAGGAGCAGAGAGAGAGAGAAAGAGATGAAGATATTCCAGAGTTTGGCAGCGAGCTCCATAAATGAAATAGGACACGTATCAAGTGGCACAAAGTGCAAAAACGCAAAAAAAAAAAAATCAATTTATACGCTGTGAGCTTTGCCACAGGGACCGCGACTTCAACACAAACATGCTCACACACACACACACACACACACAGTGTCACAGGAGCGCAGCCCGTCACAGTGTGTGTGCGTCTCAGGCTGACAGGTGCCACACAGGGTTGATGCAAACGGGCATCAGATGAGCCTCGGATCTCCTGCCAAGGCTGCGACGCTCTCCTCTCATCTCCTCTCATCGCATCCACGCCAATCTGCCTAATGAGCGAGAAGACACGCAGAAGCAGGCGTGAGACCCACACACAGTACAGTAGGTGCATGTGATGGGACACACACACACACATGCTCACACACACAGACACACATGATGGCTGTCACACCCCAAGTGTTTCCTCCTCTTTCTCTCACTCTCTCTCTCTCTCAAACACACACATGCACACACACACACAGATGAAACTCTGATTCATCCCCAGTGTGCATGCACACTGAGACACACAAACATGATAATAAATCCCAGTCTGACCACCCACACTGGATCAGCAGGGAGAATGTATTCCAATCGGCAGGACTGATGCGGGGGAGAAAGACAGTTTGTCTCCATCTCCACACACCCCGCCATTAATACGCTTAATAAAGTGGAGCAAGGGATGACGGGTGGGCAGAGCGGAGGTGTGAAGCAGTGGAGGATAAGAAAGAAGGGACCAAAGAGAGAGCGAGGCAGTGGGTGAGGAGGAAAAAAGAGCAAATGTGATTAAATAAGGAGGGGATGAAGGTAGGGCAAAGGGAGCGGGATAACAAACAAACCATGGAGGAGAGGGGAAGGAGTAAGGAGAAAGTCTAGAGCAATCAAAGAAGAAGTGGATGACACGTCACAATGTCCTTCAGCCTCGCAATGAAGATGACACTGTCTAAACAAAGTGCCCTAATCAAGTTACTGACGCTTCCTCCAAACAAGAAAGCGCCAGGGCGGGTCAAAGCATGTGTCTCCTCCGCACTAATACAGACACACACACACACACGCACACACACACACACACACACACACACACACACACACACACGCACACACACCATAGATACACATTGCCATGGCAACACTGACAGTGCTGGCCAGCCGGAGTGGCATCGATGTGGCAGTCTGTCCTTGGAGATAACAAGTAAGAGGAAGCGTCGTCTCCGACCTCGCTACGCTCTACCGTGTTAACCAGAGCTCCACCTAGACCTCAGCCTCCAACTCCTGTCTCATGGCTGGAGGGTGTCCAACCAACCACGGTGGAATAATGACCCAAACTCAAACAAAAACAAACAAAAACAAGCATTAGCAACTCCATGTTTTGCCATTTTTTTGTCAAGACGTCACAAAACACGCTTCTGTTTGTGTGTTGATTTTGTTACGCTACTTAAATGCTAATTAGCTTAAATTAAACTAAATTTAATTCAACTTAATTTAGTCGACTGTAAACAGCAGGAAACAGCAGGCCTCATCCTCTGCAAAGTTCAAAACCTACCCACCAGCATGTATATAAATCAGGAATGAATGCTCATTGCTTACTTTGGAGGCAAAAAGTAAAATAAATAAATAAATAAAAGCCTGTAGTTTTGCAGGACATGCTGTGTAATTATTTCCTAGAGGCAGCCACTGACCCCAGGCAGCGCCGGCTTTGATTTTGGTTGATTAGACTTTTTCCCGTTCCTGCAAACTCATCTAGAAATACTGTTTTCCCTGTACACAAATGAGTATAGGGAAACAGGGTTGTGCATGGTGAACCACAGCTGGGTTAGCTTAGCCTAGCGCACAGACCGGAAAGTCATGTGAACGCAGAGGCTGAGCTAAAAGTTACATAACAGCCTGAATATTCTAAACTATCTCACAGCAGGGAGGGGAATAAACCTGCTTGCAAAACATATTTGACTTATTTCCTGTGGATCTGCTGCAAAGAGAGAACAAAAGAGAGAGAATGAGAAAGAAGGAAACATGTATAGTCGCAGTAAAAGGGCAAAGCGCAGGCCGATGACTCACACTGGAAACAACCCCGCCCCCCCCACCCTTTTCATCGTTGGAGCTATCGCTTGTAAAAATAACTAAGTGCATTTGGCCATTTGGCAATGACAAAAATGTCTGCGCAGTTGGAGGCCTCAGAGGCCAGTTCCCTCTGCACATTTATAGTCCAAATTATGAGGAGCGACTCTCTCTGTGTAAGGGCATTAAAGTCATGTGACTGACTCCTGCTGCATTTAGCAAAGCCGGCGTGACGGTCATTATAGAAATTGATATTGAATGCTCAATCAATGCCAAGGAAGCCATTAGCTCATGCCTGGGTCTAAAGAAATTACTTAACCGTTTTACTCCCCACTGTTTCGCATATTTTAAATGTAGCGTGTGATATGTGAGAGTCATGTTAAGCGGCTGAGGATGATTTCATAAAGCTCAGTTATCGTTTAATCTGTCATGTCTCCTTCCCTCTGTATAAAGTGTGTGTGTGTGTGTGTGTTCTGTCACATCAGGACATGCTTGCATCTTTATTTCCATCCATACATGCGTGAGTCACTCTGTCCTTGCATTATAGGGTCCCAAGATAAGAGAGGAATAACCCAGAGGATGTGTTTGAGCGTGTATTCATCCGCCCATGCATTAGTTCATTTGTCTCTTCCTAGGAAGCCAGTGTTTGTTAAACACACTGCCGTTAACATCTCTGGCAAAAGGACAAAGCAATTTGTGCGAAGAAGTAGAAGACCGCACGCTGTGTACCAAGACACACATATAACAACCACCAGTTCCACTGAATTGCAATTACATAGCACAATAAATTGTTTTGTTACTCAGGGCTTCTGGAGGCGCACGTAATGGTAAAAGTTTGCAGCCTGCTGATTTTACATCTGACACTGCAGATAAAACTTTGATTATGTGGCTCTCAAACTTGCCACATTGTGTAATAGCATTCCTTATTATGCCAGATTTAATTACAGAGAGCCAAATCTAGTTTGACTGGTGGCCTGTCCAGTGTGATTTCCTGCTTTACATCCAACACATGCCGGGAGAGGCTGCAGGAAGAGGGCATGGGCATCTATCCTGATGAAGTTACAGGTCTGTATGTGATTACACTTCAGCTCAGCATGATGTAAAATAATGGGTGCCAGCAGTTTAAAATGCCAGAGGACGATGGCACAGAAAACAAAAATTAAATGAGGATAGTTTGATCACTCTCGACAAGAGCTGAGGTCACTGAAAGTTTTGAGCAAATGCACAAAAACTTAAAGCAAAAAAGTCAACATAATCATCTAGATTATGTGGCACAGTATCACTGATATCTGATAATCTTCATCCATCCATCAATTTATCCATTTAATTCCACAACTGCTCATTTGCTGATGCCAGCAAAGTATTAGCAAAGGCTATTTACTTGCATAAAGTTGTGCACATTGTTGACATTTTTCATTAAATGAGGAAGATACCATACATGCCAGGCATAAAGTCTTGTTAAAAATAAATTTGTCTGGCAGCTACTGTACTTTTAAAATGTCCTGCTGGTTTTGTCAGTGCAGAGCCAGGCTAGCGGCTTGGTCTATACTTAGACCCAGGAGGTCTGGTGAAGTCATTGTTACTATCAGCGTGGTGACATGTTCGCAGCAGGTATGACGCGGACTATGAGGTCAGTGGCCGATAAGCAGACGGGGAAAGAAGCCGGTCACAACCAGGAGAATCAACGTGAAAACAACTGCGTTTTCGAGGACCGAGCGTGCGACCCGTCCGCCGCTGGCCGCGGCTTTGACATTCAGCGCAACTGTCCGCAGAGGTCAGCGGGGTTAGCAAAGAGCGGGAGGGAAAGGAGCAGCTGGTGACCAGGGCAAAGAGGGGGCCAGGGGTGCGCAGGCTATTGGGCTGTTGGCATCTGCGCTATATATAGACTAAAAGCAGCCCTAATGGATCTGCTCACTGCAGGCAACGCTGAGCGCCACATCATGGGAACACTCTGTGGACGCCGGGCAAAGTGCTGACAGGGTTAAAGAGAGGAGAGAGAGAGAGAGAGAGAGAGAGAGAGAGAGAGAGAGAGAGAGAGAGAGAGAGAGCGGTTGCCACGCATGTACTGCTATTTATAATGAGCCGTGATGACGGTGTGATAAAGGTTAGCCGTTTCTCTGTAGTGTATGCGCGGTTCGACTTACAGCCTTCGTATATATCCGTGGGGATGTGGACGGCTGTGGTGTTGTAAGAGACGAGTCTTTTGAAGTCGGGGTCTATCTCGAAGTCATCAGGAACATATCTGTTCTTCTTCCTGTTTATCTCCTCTGTCTGATTAAGCTGCAGAGAAGGGAGAAACACAACTCAGGTGAGAGGCCTAATTGTGTCTGTACACTTGGAATGAGAGACTGATAACTGATAGGTATCGATGCAGAAAGGCGGCTGCGTTCATCACAAGATAACTAGGGGGCAGAGCGAGTAGGAAGCAGCACTATCCAGCATCCCTCCCACTGGAAACTTAAACACTGAAGTCAACAAGACTGAACTGTTCATGCTAGGAGAGCTAGCAAGCGGCTAACACTCATTCACTCCTTCAAGGGCTCAGCTGAAGGGAGAGGGCTGGGGATGAAACCTTAAAATATACACCAAAAAAGATCCTCAATGTGTGGGAGGGGGTCCACCACTGTTACAGTGGTGGACAAAACAAGGGGATCCTCCACAGCTCTCACCTTTGGCAAAGAGCTACTAACTGTGCGTACCGGCAAAAAGTGTAATATCTGAACCTTTTTTACTGTTATGAATGTTACTGATGTGACAGTGAGTGTTTGAAAAAATAATCAAAGTCAATGGGGTTGTGCAGCATCATTCCTTCGTCTCGGAGTATCCAATCAGATTTGTCGAACCAAATCGTGTTGAACTGCACTGACTATTCGGAGTTGCGATTCTGATACTGCACAAACCATTTTCTTGTTGCTGTGAATGAGAGAGCTCACTCAGAGTCTAAGGATTTCATTTAAAGGCAGTGAAACCTAAACCCTAGAACAAGAAAAAGAGGCAAGGTGAGCTGTCAGTCAAATACAGACTGACATCATCCTACAAGGCCAATGGAGAGGAATTAGATGCTGATCCCTGTTTATACGAGCGGACAGATGACATCTGAGGCCTAGGGTAGCAACGTCTTCACGTATACTTTTTTTGTTTGTAAATGCAGGCCCCAAACCATGAATAAAAAAAAATCCTATTTGTATACTGGAAAATAATACCAATAAATCCTTCCCATGGAACACATGTATATCTCAGTCTCCAGGCTACACATAAAATCTACGATCAGGTTTGTTGCCATGGTAAAATCATCTCTGGAGGCCTGGGTTTCCACCGAATTTACATCTCTTGGGCACAGGGCTGGAAGACAGTGGGATCGGGTTATACTCACATCGTCTTTGGCATTGTAGTAAACAATTTTGTCGGCCTGTGAAGAGAGCAAAAGAGAAACGGGAAGCAATGAGTGACGATAACACTGAAGAAAAAAGGGGCAACAGATGATGCAATACCAGCTACACTCTAGTCCTAATCTCTGACCATAGCCAGCATATATACGATAAATGAAGTCAGGTGTTTTCATGTGCCTTCAACAACACTCACCATTACACACACTGTAAGTAAAAGATAACACTTAGACACACAGCATTTATTTAGCTATTTGGTATCCCCCACGCTTAAAACTAGACCACATAGGGAATAAACAAATATGAAAGGACAAAACTAACTATGGTCTGACAATAACGCAGCAAATAGCAGTTGAGTGAGGCTTGCTCTCGAGATGGAAATGCCAGGCCTCCATTAAAACCAAGTGGATCCTTCGTAAGAGAAAACACTGAGCAAAATGAATAGCAATACGGCACATACCGCATGCCAGGTTGGTGTTTTGATTGCTGGTGTGGGTGTATGTAAAGCGAAACGCGTTTTAACCTCAAAGTCGAATCCTCCTGAATTTTTTTCCAAGTCGCAAAAGCGTTAACAAAACTCCCTAAAAAAAAAAAAAAAAAGACTCCGCTTCAGCACACGAAGCGAAGCTATCATACTTGCTTTGCGTCTGCAGACAGAGCTCCACTCTCGGCTTTGTTTCCTTGCGGGGCAGCGGCCCGTGTTTGACACTGAGGATCAGCGAAGTAAGTCGCGCTGCTTTGCTTTCACACTGCTGGGCTCCCTGTCAGCGCGCAGGCCTCTGCCGCTGACACGAGGACGCCCCGGAGCCACCGAGCTGCTCCGCCGCCTCCCACTACCTGCCCGCAGCTGCAAGACGAACCTGTCTCCCAGTTCACGTAGCTTAGAGGGATAGCTGGCGACATTTTGTCAGGAGGTCCAATTAGTGTCGACGGTTAATGAAGCCATGTGTCATTGTCTGACATCCACCCCTTTTTCCAGGGGATGGTGATAGAAATGTGTAATATATGTAATACGGTTTTATTTCTAATATCTGGCTATATCTAGCAAACCATCTGTCCTGCAGGCAGCTGTGATCTAGTGGATAAGAAACTGGTTTTTGTAGGGACCTCATCCCAATTGCTCTCCACAATTTCGCAAAGGGATGAATCATCCAAGGTTTAATGGGATGAAAGTGTATCTGTTATTATTATTATTGTATTATCAGTCCAGCTATCCAACTATCTGGTGTCAAAGGCTCGTTCTGAAATGAGGCCCTAACCGACTACGTCATTGACTCTCTGTTTGGTTGTTTAGCCTGGGGGTAAAATCGGGGGACTTGCAACTCCCCTAATTTCCGTCTTCATGTGTGAAGAGAAGGTGTCGAGCACATATGCTCGTACGTACATGCGAGCAAAAGCATCAAGACAGAGGAGCTCGACAGAGGAGACTGTCCCATGATGCTTCCTGTCGGCTCATATTACTGCAGACAACGTGTACCTTGAGAGGTGACGATGACGCCAAGGTCACACCATGACCGCCCGCAGGGTACGCCACAGAGAGCGCTTAATGTGCGAGAGATGGGGGTGTGAGGACAATGTATACTATTAGCTGTGTGGTATGTTGTGGTGTGTGCGGTGTGGGAGTATTTTTCCTTGCTCTCTTGCGGTTCTCTGCTCACTCACATAAATGATCATGTGACTTCATGTGCCCTGGTAAACTAAAGATCTTAGCAACTTTTGCCTAGATTTAAGTGGTAACTGTAGTGAAACTACAGCCGGTGTCCACCTTTGTACAAACCCAGTGACTCATTCAATAAGCCAACATCTCACAACAAGATCTGCTCCCACCAGTTACTGTGCTTTGCACTCACACTGAGTGGAGCAGCTGCAGTGGAGTCAAATGACACTGAAGACGGGCTGCAAAGTTTTACGATTACTCAAAACCTCATCATGTTCACTGGTGTCACCTCCAAATCCACTCAGTCCTAAAAACTGGATCAAATGGGAATGGGAGGCGACGGAAAGTATTACAGTTGTAATTAAGTCACTAGATACAGCTTGTGGTCTAATAAAAAGTGTAAATAGGGTCATTATAGTATTCTGAACAGACACATTCAAGTGTGTGTGTTTAAAAGTCAGCAGGGAGCCTTGCCCAGAAGTGCTGGCCTAGTTATCAGAGGTGACAGGGAACAGGCGCATGCGCATACACGCACCCACAATCTAATATGATTCTCCATTTGCCATTTTCAATCTCTACACTATTGTTTACATCTTGTAATGAATGCGTTTTTCGCAACATTATTCTGCTTCATTATGTACATTTACATATGCCACATAAGTGTAAACTGTGAGAAAGTCCCCAATATCCACTTAAATCACACACCTATTCCCTTTCATAATGCAAGTGAGATATTAAATTGGTTTAGGAATTGCTGAAATCCATAAAATTAAACATGAGAAGTGTGTTGTTTGCTGGCCAAGCGTTCCGAGCCAAATTAATATCCAAGTAATGAATTAATCCGTCCCCAGAGAGGATGTAGCTCTACCTGTTTTTCTGAGTGCAAGAGGCTGAATAATACATCTTAAAAGGGAAAACAATCATTAAGTTTAGTCAAACAATACTGAGGAGATTTTTTTGGTCAATACACTAAATGGCTAAACGATTTTCTCCTAACTTCCTCCATCACAGTGTGTGCACAGTATCATTCGTCATTTGATTAACGGCTGCCAGGACTGAGAAATTTTCTCACTGCAAAACAGGGGAGGGAAATTTCTAATTTGCATTCATTAGGAAAAGGCCGCTGCTAAAACGCGGCACTGGGCTGCATTGAGATTCTGCAAAGTCGACGGACGGGGCAGAGCGTCGCAAGCCAGAGTAAATGAACGTGTCAAATAATGCTGTGTTATTATCGTTCCTTGCACACTCCTATTTTAATGTATTAACGCCATGATTAATGGAGAGCACCAGGGAGCGTGTGCGTATGCGTGTCTCCACATACGTGGGTATTTTTGCCCATTATGTAAAATAACGAAATCAATCTGAAATGAAGTCATTACAGCGCGATTTTCGCTGTAATGAGATTTGCCGTCCAATTATTGCAATCACATTGGATCCCGACTGGCGCCCGACTCCTCTCCTGGAGTTCGCGGCGCCTCTCGATCACGCTCGCTGTTAATGAACACATCACCTCGCTGTCGTCCCTCCACTCGTGCTCCTTCTGGAGCTTCTCCGCTTCTGCAGCCAGCCTCTGTGGGAAGACAAGAGAGAGCCAGGCAGCAAGTTAGCGTCTTTGTTCATCAACGGGAGGAGGACAGTGAAATTCAGCACGAGCGTTTCCCAATCTACACCAGGATATAAAACATGCAAACACACCCTTTACAAAAACTTACTATGGTTTCCTATGGTTTTTATGGAGTAACCATGGTTTTGCTATGGAACCTCGTGGTGATTACAATTACTATGGTCCTACCCATACAGCAGTAGTACTGTACCAGCTGTGGTACTACTGTACGTATAACCCTTTATGGTAACGATGGTTCCCAAGGTTCTCACTCATTTTCCAGGACTTTTCCAGGAGAATTTCATTGATTCCAGTCCTACACCAATACATCCCGCCATGCTTTAGAAACTGTGTATTTAACCAGATT
The DNA here is from genome assembly GCA_029224185.1 of Karalla daura. Classification (NCBI taxonomy): domain Eukaryota; kingdom Metazoa; phylum Chordata; class Actinopteri; order Chaetodontiformes; family Leiognathidae; genus Karalla; species Karalla daura. The sequence continues at coordinate 11,299,660 of CM055209.1, read as the reverse complement.
GATTTAATGATTCTTCCTCTGTGCGGTGGCTAAAACTAATCTCTAAAATAAATAATAAACAATCCCTTAGGTGCTCAGAAATTATAATAATTAAATCAGTAAGTGTGGGTGCCAGTGGTCTGCATTTACTTTGGTTTAAGATTTCAATAATTTTGACAGATTATTTGACATTCATTTCCTGACTCCACAATTGCAATTTTACACATAAGCACATATGCAGAAACATACACATGTGAAAATCCGAAGATATTTTTTATTAAAAAAAGTTAATTTTTAATCCAAACACGTGTCTGTCTCTGAGACCAGTGCAAAGTCTGAAGTCATAAAAAACAGTCATCGTCGTCGTCGTCACTTTGTCAGATGGGCCACGAGCAAGGCAGCTTGAAGGAAACATGGATAATTAAACATCAGAGCCACATGTCGAGCCACGACTTGTAACCCTGTGGCAGCTCAAACAGGGTGCCTGTGACGCAGGAACAGCCTGTTCCAGGGAAAGCACCCCTCTCTCCTCTTAGCGCCCGCAGGTGTGAATTGGGCCTAGCTGCCATGTAACGTTAAAATTAGACACCCACCTATTCCATCTTTTCCCCAGATCTGGTCCTAATGACTAGGTTAATGGATTTATAATGGGCCCAGCGTTTAATCTGTACCTGGTCCAGAAAGGCGCCGTACTATTAATTTCCCCGGGGAAATATCAAATCCAGCTCTTCATGCTTACTCCTGGGCTTCAAGTCGTGGAGACGGAGCAGATATTTGATGGGGGGCAAAGTAGTAAATTAATTTATGAAATGAGAGGAGGAGGGGGTGGGAACAATGAATTATTGAATTAATTCTGCTATGAAATTAAACAAGTCGGTTGCGAGAGGCAGAGCGGCAGGACAGAGTCTTGATTGCGAGTCGCATGTTGGGACTTTCGTGGCAACGCCCGGGCGCAGACATCGGCCCTTGAACGTGACACCAGCCGCGCCTCTGATTCTTTGTTTACAACTTCGGAAGCACTCATCCAAAAAAACACTAGAGAAAATCCCGTTCCACTCGGCTGACATCACTGCTACCTCACAATGACATAAAAGTAATTGTCGTCAATTTCCACAGTGTCAACGTTGTTTCGGATTCGCACAAACCTTATTTGGTCCTTTAAAGAAAGCTGCACAATGAGCCTACATATTGATAATGAGCCAAGCACATACACACACACACACACACACACACAGATATGGCTCCACTTGACTCGTGCCTCTACGCTGCTGTCCCTTCATGCATTGCCAGTGGGAGGTGGGGGGGGCCTGTTGTCTGGAGCGCGGCTACCTCCACAGCCTCTCGGTTGTGTCTCATTAAGGCTGAAATCTAGCAGAAGCTGTCGGAGACTGCAGAAGCTCGCAGCGAGCTCAGGGGCAAAGGTGAAATTAAGTGGCTTGTGTGTGTGTGTGTGTGTGTGTGTGTGTGTGTGTGTGTGTGTGTGCGTGTGTGTGTGTGTGTGATTATGGCAGGGAGGAAAAGCATCAGTGCATGTTGAATACTAAAACACTGGCCAAAATAGGAAGGAAAAGTATGGGATAAATGGATGGACATAGTATATGGTGGTTTGTGATAAATGGTCAATGGACTGGTTCTTAAATGATGCTTTTCTAGTCTTCATGCCCAAGGATATTTTGACAAAGGGGGCTGCATTAGTTGGGAAATGAACCAGGGACCTTCTGATCCATGGACGGCCACACTTTTCTCCCACAGTTCAAAAGCATGCATGTTTAGGCAGATTCGAAGCACTCCACTGTTGCTTAGTGTGAGGATGAAATTGAATGTTGTGTGTGTCTGTGACCTGCAATAGACCGGAGATCTGTCTAGGTTGTATTCCCTGCCTTTGTCCTTTGGGAGCTAAAGATAGGCTCCATCAGACTCCCACAACACCATCTGGTACAAAATGGGTAAAAAGTAATGGATTTGAAATCCTTACAAATGGCCACACACTCCTATCTATTTTCACAGTAATGAGAAAGAAGAATAATCTTGATGTTTCCTTGAAAAACGAGGCGATACAATTCGTAAAAGGGCTAATCCTGGAACCAAGAGCCAATGCCGGCTTCCACTCAGGTCATTATTGGCATAATGAAAATCGGTGTGTGTGTGTGTGTGTGTGTGTGTGTGTGTGTGTGTGCGTGTGTGTGTGTGTGTGTTTCGATCAATCCAATAAACTGCTTATCTGATGCGGTGGTCACAAAGCCATCAATGGTCATTTAGTCTGTAAATACTCCGATTCAAGCTCCAAGCATTATCAAAGGAATACAATAAAAGCCCAACAGGGCCGTTTTTCTGAAGCTGCAGCCTCCATTTCCACAGGTGGAGGTCACCGTCTGTCGCCGCAACCAGCTCACGTTTCTTAGGGAAGAATTATTTCAGTGGAAGAAAACATTTACACACAGATGAGGGAAAAGTGTCTCGCAATTAATTTTGGTCCAACACACAATGATTTTAAACCAGAAAATAAATAGGAATTCAGTGGAATTAAGACAAATTTTGGAATTCAATGCTTGTTAAATTGAAGTTATTTCCACTTAAACTTAGTTGGTTGAATGCTCTGCCATGGGTCACATCATGGGACATCATCTGTTGGATACGTTGAACAGTTAGAAAAGAGGTAATACTAAGAGGTGTTTAACACAGATACTCAAAGAAACACAGTTTGGAAGCTAAAGGAGGTATGTTGTCGTTGAGTCAAAACAACCTGGGCAAAATGCAGCGGAGTGTAAAAATAATCAAGTCCTTTCTTTGCAGGTGTGACCTGCTGACCCCCGTCTTTGATTCCTATCAGTGGCAACCGTTACAGCTGTCAGAGGGGACGTACAGCAGCTGAACACACACAAACACCTGCCTAAACACACACACACACACACACACACGCACAAACACACACACACACACACAGCTACAGGCGTCCATTAATGAACATCTCAGCAGCAGAGGTAGAGCCCAAGCAGTCAAAGGTCAGCAGCTGTTAAGATTCGTCCACCTTTCATGTCTTTTAGACCAGTGTTACATGCTGTACCAAGGTCTGAGCTCATTTTTCACTGGATGTCAGACTCACAGATCATTCATTCATTCATTCATTGGAATGCATGAGTAAAAAGACCCTCCAACCCTAACTCGCTCCAATCCCACCCAGGATCAGACGATTAAAAACTGAAGCTGCGGCACAAATTTAAAAAAACTTACACACCAGTCCTGACTCAGACGTAACCTACGGTATGTCCATAAGGTGCTGTCAGTAACGAGAATAAATAATCATGACGAAAAATATGGACTTGCTAACGAGCTGGCATTAAATTTTAGACTCTCAGCAAGCTGCTATAGAATGACTAATGAGAGCATATTGCTGAGTTACGGAGCAGATAATGAAGGTGATCTGAGCCGGACTCCTGCTGGGCAGCTCCATGCTTCAGGATGCAGAAGCAGCCTATTGTTTCAGCTGCTGTTTTAGGATATGTGTGTGTGTGTATTTGAAGTTGCTAACAGGTTGACTCAGCACAGTTTCCACACTGTTAAACATACTTGTTTGTAGTGTACATGTGTAGTGCGGAAAAGACTGTGTCCAAATACAATGTTTAGTACTACATCTGCAAATGTTTGGCAATCTAAAGACAAATACAGCGAGCAAGTAAGGGAGCTGGGCTGAACAGTGAGCAAATAAAACATGTTTAACATGATGCAGATGCTCCATGAATCCACTGCACTGTATGCTCTTAAACGGAATAAGCGTGTTTGGCTTCATTTTGTTGGGGGAAAAAAATGAGTCACATCTACAGCAGTGCTGTAAATCTCCCTCTGATGTCACAACTCAGAGATCCAAAGGGAGGGATGTTCTTTTATTCTTATTTTGCAAAAACAAGAGATCGATACATCAAAGATGTAAACAAACCGCACTCCGAGGCCCGAAAACACAGAGATAAGTTTGAAAGAAGCAACCGCACTTGTAAGACTTTCGTCATCTCAGTTCATTTAGACTCTTGTGGATTTTCATCATATTACCCAGTTGTACCCGGTTCTGTACCCTCAACACACATTCACGCACCTTCACACCTAGGGGCAATTTTAAGTCTCCAATTGACTGAAACACACACGTTTTTGGACTGTGGGAAAAAAAAATGGAGTACCCTGAGAGGTCCCACACAGAAAGGTTTCGGGCCAACTGGGATTCAGACCGGGGACCATCTCACTGCCACAGAGTCACTGTGTCGCCCCTGTTGCGGATTTGTCACGCAAAACCACTGAACTGTCCCGACCTCTAAACCCCTGGCGTCCTGTCAAAGCGCCTACTTGTTGGTGACTATTCACAGCTCTCACTGAGCCCGCGGCGTCCATCTGAGACGAGTCTGAGCCTGAGTGCGGGACGGAGACGGTTTTCTCAAAATCAAGATCAATTCAAGTAAGTAGCTTCTTATACGGTACACATGCAACACCCCCCCTCCATCCGTTACTTATTTGATTAATGAACAAAAGTATTAAAACGCGCCGAGACGTATTGTGCAAACACGCTGGCTTTCCTGACACAAGTTCCTGGCAGCGTGATTAGAGCGCCTAGTTCTGCCAGGACCGCGCGCACACACACACACACACACACACACACACACACACACACCTGCAGTCTCACTGATGTGTAGGGAGGCACGGGAGAGCAGAGGAAACATGAGCATCTGCTGTTGTGACTGGCAGCACTTTAGTCAGATCTATCCTGCTCAGCCCGCAGGGAGCCAGGAGGAGAGCGGTGAGACAGAGAGGAGATGAGAGAGGGAGGGAAAGAGGGAGAGAGAGACAGTTTCACACACAAACACGCGTGTGTGCGCACTCGAACAGGCTGGGCCGAGACGGAACCGTAGAGCAAGGGCGCGCGAGTCAAGCGTATCCACGACGCGAGCTGCTCTTTTTGGGAGACGCGGAAAGCCTCTTCGACAGGCAACTTCCCGGGAAGTGACTTGTTAGAGAGGAGGAGCGCGCACTCGCGCCGCTCTCCGCTCTGACAGCTCGTCTGTCCTGCGGCAAGCTCCTCCAGCCCGGCGCAGCTATGCGTGTGCGCCAGCTGGCTGCAAACAGCCAGTCCCCAATTACAGCTGCACGCGGCCGCCATGTTGACACGGCCCGTCCCGTCCTGGTGTCTCCGTTTCCCCATCGCCTCACATTTTCTGCTTTTTTTTTTTTGTATCACTCGATAATTACGAGGAGGCGAATTGGCTTCCTTGAGCCTTTGGATTTACCGCGACAGAGTTTGGCAACGACGATTCGAGCGGATTTATTGTCTGAGGTACTTTTACACACTCCATCCGTCCTCACTCGGTATCAGGAAAGAATCCGATTCCAGTTGACAGTGTCGCCTGTCTGTTCTGCGCATCTCACAGCGGCGCCTTCGTCCCGTGGCGCAGCTGTCGCTGTCTGCGCCCGACCGGGCCCGGACGTGACGAGGCACAGGAGCGATAATGAGCGCGACACATCAAATGTACACACCCGCTCTGTATGCATCTACTGTACGTCTGATAAGTTTCACGTGGGGAAAAAAAACAAAACAAAAAGGGGGCAAACACGAAGCCGGAGCCGTCGCCGAGACTCGCAGGCAGTGCGACAGCTGGCCTGACAAAAGCAGCCAGACACACACACACACACACGCGCACACACACACACACACACACACACACTCATTCACACACACTCCAGGAAGTGGTGAATAATGAGTCACCGGTGGCCAAAATCAGACACACTCACACTCGCTCCATCCTGTGGTTTCGACACTTTCCGCAACGTTATAGATATTAAATATTAACAGTTTGTTTTTTGGGCGAGAGGGACAATATGTTTGCACTTCATTGCATCACACCAAACAAAAGTTGTGGATGTGTTACGCGGCTTTTTGGGCTTTTACTGCGCCTCGCGAAGATGTCGCCTCTCTGCCAAGTCGTGTCTCTCCGGCATCTGCGCACAGCCAGGACGCGCTGATGTGCTGCCGGCCGAGGTTGCCACTTTTAAACATGTTTCGTGCTCCTCTGGCACGCAAATGTGGAGCAGGAGAGCTGCCACTCTGGTTCTCAAAGCGCACCGGCCCGGTCTGTGACAGAGAGATCTGAGACCGACACAGAGCGGAGGCAGACGTCTGGATCATGGACAAATACTCACAGCAGGTTCAGATCACAGAGTGGCTGAAATGTGATGTTAGCTCTCATCTCGACAGTGTTTCTAAGCGCTCCGCACGCTTGAACTACTTGTGGTTGTTTTACTTTCCTGAAGGGGGCCTAGATTGGTTGGATTCATCAAACTTCCCTAAACTGCTGCCTCTTAATCGTGTGCCTTCATTTATTTGTGTAAATGAGCAGAGGTTGCGTACTGAAATCACTTTGGAGGTGCGAGGTGCTATAGTTTATGTCACATGCCACAAAATTTGAGCACCTGAATTGAGTGGTATGATGGTGTCTTTGGACCTGCTATTAATCTTTAGCCAGTAGTTCACGTGATACAGCAAAGTCAACGTGAGGTAGCTTTTTCATTTCAGGTCCCTTTTAAGTCACCTGATAACAGTGGGTGCAGTAATTTCCTGGTACTTTTGTCTCCCAATCGGAAAATTGCTATACTTCAGCAGGTAAAATTTAAATCATAATAAAGCAACCTGACCCATTTTCTGCACATGCATGCAGCTGGTCACCCACAGAAAGCTCAAATTCACCATATTTCAGTGAATGCAGTGAACTACATAGATAATTAAACACTATAATGCTACGTTAAATAAATGCATGACACGGTGAATTCACTGTGCCCCTGAAAATGCATTTACGCCGACAATGTAATTTCACCGCCGTGTGTACGTGTTCCATAAATGCACTCCAATTGATTATGAGCCCCAGTTGTAGTAGGAATACTCTTGTGCCTTTCGATCGCTCCTGGACGATGCACTCTGCCTGTGACTGAGGGAGGTAATATTTTAATGCCTCCATGCTACTCACAAAATGAGCCCGCTCCGCAACCGGCCATGGGAGAGTCCCAAGTGTAGCCCGGCACGCCATCAGCATCAATCACGCACGGGAAAATACTAGAAAATTTATGTTGTTTATGCAGCTATTTTGAGGTAGTAAATTTCACAATCACTTCTCTTAAGGGACATTCTTGGAGAAGACTGTCGTGCCGAGTGACGGACTGCGGAGTGGGCTCCGGTTGCAGAGGCGCTGCACAGAGGACGAGCACTCATGGGAGACTGTACGAGGAGAACTGTTTTCTCTTTATCGTGCAACTTAATAAAGTAACGTGTGAGCGAGGAGCCTAATGAGCCTGCGTGTGTGTGTGTGTGTGTGCAGTGAGAGCCTACTCTGTGATTAGGGCTTTAACAGCAGTGCCTAATGACTCACAGCATGTCATCTAGTGTCGGTTTAATAACGCACTTCCAGACACTGGAGATCAGTGACTCCTCTGCAATTACGCACCACGACATAACACGACGCATTTTTAAAAAAAAGGAGCCCCCGTTTCCAGAGCTCACGCTCTCGCCCCCCCTCCTTTTCGGACAATTTAAAAACGCAAACGGGGGGCCCATCACACGCCAAACGCACCCCAGGCTGGGCCGGCTGTGGTGAGCGAGGGGCACTTGAGCGAAAGCACCGCTGTGAAAAGAGAAGGAGAAGTGATTCACTTTGGGGAGCCAGGAATCTGTTTATGATGCCCGCGTTGCTAGGCAACCAGGGAGCCATGGTAACCTGGCGCATCTGTGGTCCGCGCACTGCGGAGGGCGAAGAGCTCCCATGCGACGGCAACAACACCAGAGACCTGAAACATTTTGTTCATTATCTTGCCATTGTAGCGCTGGCCATCTTTCTCCTCGGCAATTAAGGCTCGCCTCGAACCTGCCCCTCCGCGCCGGTGCCAACAGCCCACTCACAATTAAGAACATTTGGTTTCCCGCTGATGGAAAACCCACGCTGAGGGTGATTTTAAGCCGACAGAAGAGGCCAAGTTTGCAAAAAAACAACTGTTGTTTTTGTTTCCAAAATGGCCACCAGTTGTGGCTCAGACTCTGGTGGGCAGCCAAAGCCTTTTTGGATCCGCTGCCAAAGCACTAATGCAATCCCAGGCCCGAGATAACCCACAGCAATCAATATTCAAACAGCACAGCCCTCAACTGTCTGTTCTGTAGTCCTGCACTGTCTCTTCCCCTGATCATCTCCCCCATCTCTCTTAGGCACTCAACTTTTTTATCTTTTTCCTTTTCCTCAGGAAAAAAAAAAGTCGCTGGAAACAAAGGACCCCTGTCTCTGTCTTACACCTTGTTCTCCCTTTTATCCATTCCATATCTGTGATTCTAATCACGACATCTTCTCTGCGGGTCAGTCCACTCTGTTCTGTGCTGGCGGCCTGTCTGTCGGTCAGTCTGTCTCGGGGAGGTCTTGGCAGTCTGCCACGTCCCGCCGAAGGTGGCGCTTTTGTTAACAAGCATCCCTCAAGGTGGACACAAAGCATCGGAGGGAGTTCCTGAGACACGCTCACAAAAGAGTAACCTTCCGTCGTCCCAGCAGGACAGGCTGTCTCCAATTTTAGGCCACCTTGAGCATTTCCCCATTGGTGTGGTAATGTCAAAGGTCTGGACAGTATTTCCATTTTGGGGACAAAGGTGGCGTCACAGATGGTAGTGGAGTGGTGTGTGTGTGTGTGTGTGTGCGTGTGTATATATAAAGAACTTGTTGCATAGTAATATAGTTTATGTAGCTCATCCGCATCACTGCTTTTTGTAAATATCTGCTTATTTGATACAAATATGTTAGTTTGTGGAACACCTCTACACACATCTGGGAACATGTGGTACTGAGCATCCTCAGTAGGCTCAACTGCTCACAGAGTTGGATGAAATTTGCTTCTACACTCTATATAAAGAATGAATACAAGGGCTTGAGAACACTTTGTAAAGACAGAGAGTAAAGAGGATTGTTCTTAGGATTGTGCACAAAGATCTTAAGGAACTACACACTGCCAGTGTGACTACGACATGAATGGGTAGTTGCTGAGAATGAATACAAAAAAAGCCTATTGCAGAAAAAATAAGAGTTTAATGTATAAAACAATATATAGAATATATGTTTGGATTCTGATTTGGGCTACGACTGAATGAGTGTTTTCTGCTTTGTTATCTTTGTGAGACTGCGAGGTCAGTGCCAAACACCCCCACGGAAAACATCAGCCCAAACGCTTTTATCCCGTTTTCCTTTCTGTGGAGTCACGGGATGACTCACGACTCAAGTCGTTATTTTCCTGCAGACCCGGCTCATTGGCTGTGCCGTGGAGAAAGTCTTAAACTGAGACACAGAAGCCGAAATGCTAATTAAATTTAGGTCCACTCTTTTTTGGAAATGATGCAGTGCCGTTCATTGAGCAAACCCACCAGGAGCAAGCCAAATTGAGCTAAACTAGAAGCAGAGCTTTCTCAAATTACAGATGGAGATATGCAAGGTGCAACATTTTAAAAGGCATCAAAATGCTAATGGGCATTTCTTTCGCTGCATTTGCCTCAGACTGACGGTAACTGTGGGTTTTCTGCTCCTTAACCACCACAAAAAAGAAAAAACTGCCTCCTTTGCCACGATAAATGAGGCGCTCTGGAGATCTCTGCCCGATGTCACTGTGGGAAGAGCGATGACCTATTCCACTGGGGGAAGTTAACCACAGGGCCCCATCAAAGAGTATTGCTTAAGAGGAATGATTCAATTATTGATGAGAACACAGTCAGAAGTGGCCTGGGTATCAGAGAGGCGATCTACTGTCAAAGCCCTGGCCAACGTAATGAGCAAATGGACTGAGGGTGTCCCAGTGAATGTGTATGTGCCCCGCACATGTAGGTTCATTCACAATCAATCAACAAACCACACGTACATGGAGAGTAATGAAATATATTTGGAGAGCTCATCTAATTAGAATAGAAAAACAGGTTAGCTGCATTCAGTTAGAGCTGGACAAAGAAGATCTAAGCTGATTATTAATACGTTTAGTAAAAATTAAGACGGTAAGCGAGACTGAACGCGTAGCCTCAAGTACGGTCCATTCAGTGTCAAAGAACAGTATCACACATAGGAGTCAAAGGTCAGTGAAAATTAAATTTTCACACTAGCTTTTCACACTCATTATTTATTTTTTTATGTTCCTATTTTTGCCCATGGAGACTCTCATGGGATGAGCAGAACAGACTTATTCATTTCATCGTCATTTCATTAGTGCCCAAGACTGGATAACGTGTGTTTACATACCAAATGTGCTAATAAGTAACACTGAAGTGGGTTTTTATATTAAAGAATGCTATAAATATAACCAGATGTGTATTTCTTTTGACTGCATTGGTCCTGAGGTGAGAACTGTTACTGCAGTGTAATGTTGTAATAACATGTTTATTACTAAGTAAGTAATAACCAATCAGATCTTCAAAGCCGGCCTCCCAGTGATGAAGTTGATGAGTTACTGTCAGGCAGAGGCTGAGTATGTGTGTGGGGGGAGCTCTTTTGAAAGCTTTTGGGGAGGCTTGTCACAATTTGGAGCTTAACAAAGAACTCAGGACTTTCCCCTTGAAACAACAAGACACAGACAATTCCAGACAGCTAAATATAAGGCAATGTCCGCATAGAAAATATATCCAGTGGAGCGGAAATATATTGCAAAGACTGCCAGCAGCATGGCTCATGTATACTCAGTGACAGGAGATCTGTATATAAACATGATTAAAGCCGAGGCTGTCGAAGACTAAAACCGTACTTTCATAACTATCCATTAACTTCCCATTACTTTTGCATCAAGTACCTGGCACCTGTTCCAGTTTGTACGTTTTGCAATTCAAGCGACCGCAGGTGCAAATCTGCTCCCCGAAAAATGCGCCGAGGCGACCGGGATTAGGTAGAGCTCCGAGTCTCTCTGAGAGGAGAAACAGTTCCTAAATGAAGGAAAAGCAAGCACACGACGTGCACTTGCAGCGTTGTACCAAAATCCCTGTTAATGGAACAGAAGAGCAGACGTTTCTGTCATCCTCAGAAAAAAAAACATTCGACTTAGAGAAGCGGAAAAATAATCATTTTAGGGCAAAAAAAAGTGTCCCATTTTTAATAGAATTTGGGGTAGGGGACATGTAACTGTGGAGAATGTGATGAGAAATTATTGAAACGAGGTATTAATGTCAGTGAGATACAACCTTCAGATACATTAAAAGTGAGTTTTAATGCTTTCACTTTAATACCTGCCTCTACTTTTAATGAAACGTATGCGTGGTATGGATGGTACATGTAGGGTAGATGATAAGGTAAGGTTAAGAGGTCATGGCAGGCTGGTTTATTTTTAATACCCCCCTGCAGCTTTCCAGCTGTGATGGAAGGGATGATCTGTCGGAGATGAAAAAGAAGATGGAGAAAACAGGGAAAGAGCAGAGAGGGGATCAAATTTTCAAGTGTAACATTTCCTGACTTTCAGAAGAATTTATCATCCATGTTCAAGCCATGCCACACACACACACACACACGGATGCAACCTAAAAAAACGGGAAGAAATGAGAAAAGACAGATCGGGAGAAGAGAGGAACATGGGGCAAGGCAAAAAAAAGGGAAAATGGAAATGAATAGTGACAGAGAATTGGGGTGAAGTTAAGGGAAAGCAAGTTAGCAGGGAGTTATGAGCGGTGAGGACAGGGGGACAGGGTTGGAGGCAGGAATGGAAAGAAAAAATGAGAAACAGAATACCATCTGTGACAAGATTGGAAAAGAGAGAACATCAGGAGTGCGACTCAGAGGGGTTGAAAAGGCCAGGGAGGCGACTGCACTTGGGTTAGGGTTAGGGTTAGTTAACTAATACCACGATGCGCCCGGCACTAGTTGCTAAGCAACCAGGAACACAACAGGAAGTGCTGCCTGGTGCCCTTTTCCCACTGGTTCGGACATGTATTACAGCTCTGCAAGATTTACCTGTTGTCGTTTCAACGAAAATCCCTGGCTTTCATTCCAATAAGGAGGAGGAGGAGATGTGCAGAAGCAAAAATCAAGCAATCCTAAAAGCGAGTCAGGAATTGGGGGAATGTGGGGCTCATGCGGGAAATACAGCTCCATAATGCATAAATTATTCAATCCTCCATTTTGTCATCACTCACTCGTCGACAACTTGCTCTCTGCACGTTTGGTGCGAAACGGCCTTTAAAGGGTTCAGCGGCCGCAAACTCCAGAGTGGTATCAGCTCTGAAACTAAAGCTAAAGCAGCCGCCTAAAGACTGTGACTCATCTTCTGAAGTATCAAAGAGATCTGGGAGACAATCCTCCGACTGGAGCAATCAGCTACGGCACACTGCAGATGACAACAAGACTTGCAGGGACTTTCTCGGAGGTAAAAAGTTTTGCAGTTCTTGCGGCAGTCTCTTTCCCTGTTGAGATTTACACTTTGGCTCCACCATCCTTTTAAGGACAACGTGTACCGACTGCAGAACATCGCGCCGCAACATGAAAGAGGCAAAATCTTTGATCGGCCATGAGTGGTTTGAAAAACGAAATTGCTTCCCCAGTCAGATCACCAACACTTTGGGAACATTAGCTTGAAATGGCTGAGACAGATGGGTGAGGAGTGATGTTCCAATTAGCGAGACGGAGGAGGCTTTATGTATGCTGCCTTTTCATGTGGTTTGATGAGTTCTACCTGGCAGGAAGATTTCCTTTAGATACCGATTATACAGTGGATTCAAAGCCCTGGCTTGGTTCATACTGTTTACTGTGTACATCACTGTAATACTTTGAACGCCATGTTACACCTGGACAGGTCACCAGTCCATCGCAGGGCAAAAACGGCCCTCCCTCTCACGCTGCAGGAGCGCAACCTGGATTTGTACTGGGGACCCTCTTGCTGCGAGGCGACAGCATTACTCACCGAGCCACCACGTCACCCTCACTTTGATCAGACGCGGCCTCACCTATTTATATGCGTACTGTAAATATGCAACGCGAGACGTCCGCATTTAGCATTTGAGAAACAGCCTCGGGGGAAGATCCTCGCCATCGTGCGTGCTATCCAAGACACACCGTGATTGCAATGATATATCTAAATGAAAAATCCGTCTCGCTCTAAGTAGCCACAGCTGCCAGCGTTTGAGGGATTGCATGTCAAGGGAGTGCCGCCGTCAAACGCAGCCACCGAATTGAGGCGACAGGACGGGCAGATGTCACACTGACAGACAGCAAATCCAAGCGGGCCTCTGATTAAGTTAATGACAGCGACCATCACTCTAATGAGATTTTGTTGCTTGACAATCGCTGGCAAACACACACAGGACACCCCAAACAAACAACGGCGTGCGCACACGCACAAGAAGAGAATAAGCAAACAGTCGCAAAAGCGTCGCCGGAGGAGACAAGCTGCTGTAGTGTACAAGAGAAATGCCACCAGTCAGAGAGGCGGCATCTCTGCGGCTTATTTCAGGCACAGTGCAGCCTGAACTGTACAGCTGCAGGGGGTGGGGACCACGGGCGGCTTCAGTGGGCTTTTAAAGCGCTCTGGCATGATGTCTTGCAGCGTTTGCACTGAATGTGTTGCAGCAGTGTGATTTTCCTTTTTCGGGAGATACTTAGATATTGTGACACAGAGATGCGGCTACATTTTGACCAGAAACGCAGGGCAGGGCAGGGATAATTCACAGTGCCAAAGCTTCATGTGGCTTATACACAGCCTGGTGATGTTATAAAACGTATGATTAAAAAAAAAAATGTCATTGCACTTGAGTAACTGATACAAAAACCTAGTTTTTGTCTGTCATAATCTAAATCTGACAAAAATCTGGTTTAGGAGATTAGAATTACAATTAGGAGATAATTTTGCCAGACTAAGTGTTTCATGTTTGACTCAGGCAATTATCTCTTAACCTTTTTTTTTTTAATTGTGTTAAAATGCAGTGACCTTTTACCAGAGATATAATCACATTTCACATTCCATTGTCAAGGATAATTTTGTTTAATTCATTTTCCATTGACCTTAACATCTCGTGACCCCTCAAATGGTTCTCATAGTCTATATTGGTTCCACTCCCACAATTGGCAGCCATTATAGGACTTTTCCAGCATGATTCATGAAGACTTTCATTCATTCATTTTCTGGGGTTGTATCCAAATGGTCCTATGGCCAGAGACAGATATACACCTCGGGCATCACAGACCACACCTACATGTACAAGATTCATTCTCACACCTAAAGGCAACTTAAAGCTCAAACTCAGGTCCTTCCTGCTGTAAGGCCACAGCCCACTTAGATTCCTACAACTTGCTGTTGTTGAAATGTTTAATTCCTTGTCATGTTCAGCTGATACAGTATGCATCCCAGCTGAGGGGTTTACATTGAGGCGAACAAAACTTCCATTATCAGTATCAAATCACAAAATAACTACAATATGGTGTAACAGGATCTGAGGGTGGGAACTAGCACATAGTAGCACTGTGAAGAAGAGCCTGCTCCCTGTTGAATTGTGCACTATGAGGCAAAGATCCTAATGGATGGGAGGTCTGTAATAGGCTTTCAGTCTTTCATATGCCAGCTCACGAGAGGAGTGGCGTGGTGCACTCATGGACTTATCATCACTCTTCCTATACTCATCAACATTTGTCTCTCATATGCACAGCGGGCCTTTAGCTGTCTCTTCCTCCGAGATAGAAAGCTATAACCTTGCACATAATCGCTCTCTCACGCGATCACTTCGTGCTGTGTGCAATCAGCTCTTCCGACTGGAACAGGGGAGATGGCAAGAGAAGAGACAAGGGGATGAAAGAAAAAGTAAAGAAATAGATGATAACGTCATATAAAAGATTGACAACATTGAAAGTAGAAAGAGAGAGGGCTTTGTTACCGAATCGGTGGAGAAAACTATCAGATTATTACAAAACAGAGCTCGCAATATGGTCTCCTATATTCATATATCAAATCATGATTCGGCTAAGTGGACACAGCAACTATTTATGCTCCCTTACATCAGCTGATCGGCATAAAGCTGGCTTGACTCCACTTCATTATGCACAACACCATTTACAGTAGCAACTGCCGCCACGGGCCATCTCCTCTCCCAATGCTGATGCAGTCACAAGTAAATGAACTTTTTCAGTGGAACAAAGTAAATCAGCATATGGTGTTTGGCAGAAAAAAACAACATAAGTATATATGTACACATATCATCGCTGCCTCCCTCACAGTTTCACACTTTCAGCAAAGAGCTCGACAACTGTCATTAACTCGCAGGAGTGAAATACACAGCAGATGG
Source organism: Karalla daura (assembly GCA_029224185.1). NCBI lineage: Eukaryota > Metazoa > Chordata > Actinopteri > Chaetodontiformes > Leiognathidae > Karalla > Karalla daura. The sequence goes on along the minus strand of CM055209.1, from coordinate 11,284,395 downwards.
TGTTGATAGAATGGAAGAACGGAGTCTGTGGGTTAACATCTCTATTCCGCTGCCATCAATTCACAACACCACCCAAAAAAAAAACTAATTGTCCCTCATCCCTGGGCAATTATCGGAATGTAAGAAAAACAAAATGCTCGGCTGGATTGACGAGGTAATCAATGAGGGCGTCGCCATGGCAACAGGCTGTCTGGCTTTAATTGGATACATGTGGATCTCACTGAGGCAGATTGATCGACGGCAGGAGTGCCCGGAAATCCTGATTTAGTTGGTCTGATGCGGCTGTGTTTTAACTAAGGAGCAGCAAAAGGTTGAGCGGATCAATGACGCCTGTTGTCATTGTGACTGAATGCTTACGCACAAGCCGGGAGTCTCCATGGTCACAACAGCAGATTCCAGCAAGATCCCAGTATCAGAGTCAGAAACACTGAAAAAAGTCCCTGTTATGTGTACATAACAATGTGGACATGCCGATGTTTTGCAGGAGATCCTAATTTTGTCTAGAATCTCAGTTGTGTGAGCTAGCATTTGTTAACATTCACCAACATGAAACGGTGGAAACGGCCCCATTTGATATGCAGGTGATTTAATTTTGTAGGCTTGTAATATTCAACCAAAAAATGATGGCTCAAAATGATTCACAAAGTGAATCTTGAATCCAGGGAGTGGGCTCGAGGACCTTTCTGGGTGGTGTTTGCATATTCTGTGTCTATGTGGGACAAAATGCAAAGCCATAAATCTGAACTATAAACCATTAATCTAAGTGCAGCTGAGCAGCTAGCAGTGCCAATAATTCCTGAGACACTGCATACAGGGAATGGACGGACTACACAAAACCATGATGGCCACAGCGACTGCTAGCAATCTCTTCTGGGCTTGACGCAAACACAGACTGCTAACTTTTATGCTAACGGTCATGTTTCTTTGGCGATGACACTCACCGTCAGGGCCTGGGAGCGGTTGTACAGGAGGCTTTCGATGTTCCCAGCAGCCGTCGCCACCAGTTGTATTGCATTGTTGGTCTTCACAGTGAAGTGGGGTCTGTGTTTATGGTATATCTGAGACAATCACAGAGGAACGGTTGGAGTCAGAGGTAATCAAAACCCAAAACATGTCATGTCAGGTCACTGACAAGGCGTACACATCACTCATATGTGTGGTCACATGGATGAAATGTCTTTATATGGTAAATAATGATTTATTGACTTCATATATCCAACTTTCATTGAAACGTGCCTAAGTGATATGTACATGTTCTTCAAGCAACGTTACAGTTATACCATGTTGCTCTGCCCCACTGGTCAACCTCTGTTCCTCACTAACCAATTATTAAAAGGAAGAAAATAATGGAAAGAAAAGAAAAGAAAAGAAAGCAGCATGTCCAATGATTAAACGGCAATGTCAGGTTATGTAACAAGGTCTTTTACTATGCTATGAAATGCGCTCCAGCAAAAGAAATAAGGAACACAAATGCCAAACAGCCAATTATTTAGCGGCCTCAAGGGATTTCATTGTCCAGCTTTCAAACCACAGAACAGAGGCACGTGTGGGTATTTGTCTTCATGCTCCAAGCGTGAGATGAATTCTGCTTTTGTGCAAGAGCAACATTTTCTTTTACTGTTTTTTTAGCAGTTATGCTTTATCAAAACGATTGCTTTACAATAAAAAAGTGACTTACTGGGTTCTTTTTCAGCTTGCGCTATCTGGTTTACAATTATATCAATGAGTAACACAATTAATTACATTTGCTTAAATCGGTTCTTTTGATTTTTGGACCTCGGTATTTCCTAATGTGTCCTTGATGTTCTATATTTAGATTCCAAGTACTTTTCTACTCAGGATTCGAGGGCAATTAAGGAATACCTACGCCACTACCACTACATAAGAGGGCAACAGCGTGTATACACTGACTCAACAATGAACATTATTTGGAGGTGTTCAAGCTACTTACAGGATGAAGTGCACAGGCAATCTGAATCATTCCTCCACATATATTATTCATCTACAGGTGCATAACACATCCTTCGAAATTCACGTTGCTTCTTGTTACACCAGCAACAGTTTATGGGGATTCAGTTGCACAAAATATTGATAAAATCAACTCCAAGCCTTGCCACTGAGTCAAATAAAAACCTGTTTTGTAGTGATTTCGGTGATGCTTTGAAGCCAGCCGATTTTAATCTCAAACGGGAGCAGGGAGCGAAACTGCCAGGGGCATTATGTCAATGTGGCTCGGAAAGGCTTCTTCTCCTTTGTCAGATATGGGTTTGTGTGTGTGTGGGTGTGTGGGCATAAGGACTAAACCCATCATGTTACAGTCATCATGCTTATCTCATCTAAGCGGGTTGTACAGTGGACTGGCCGAATGAAACGATGCGGCGTGATGTCTAATGAGAAGCTACTATATATAGACCGGTGATGTATTGTGACAGCTGAGTTCGTGCGAGGGGCGTTAATGAGTGTTAGAGGAGCAAGTATCTGAGAGCACACACGATAGTTCCTGTCAATACTTAATCTGTGTAATGGAATTTATTTAAACTTCAACGGAAACATTCAATTAGCTAAGTGTTTTTGTCTTGTATGTGCATGTGACTTTAATTGTTATGAGCAAAAAGAGAGAATCTATCTTCTAATAACGCTGGAGCTGGGTGTAACATGTGGAGGTACTAAAAATAGTTTGTCATAAGGCCACTTAATCAGCCTAAATGCAATTCTATTTTAGTCCCTTTTGTGTGAGCTTGAAAACCCCCTAACTGTATCTCATGGCTATTTATTTTATTCACTAAGTAATGTAAAGAGAGAGAAGGGTAGAGAGATGCTTACCTCTACTAGGTTCTGCATACCACTGGCTGTGTCTGTTAATGTGATGAGGTCTTTTTGTATCTGATCCACCCATTCCTTTATTCTGAAAAACACACACAAAAACAATAACTCAGCCACATCGATCTTCATGTATTGGACTACTGAACAATCACATTTGCTGAGTAGGGCCTATCTCACTCCATTTCAACAGGCCCTCTTCCCTAAGCCGCCAGGATCACGTGACCACGGCTGAGCTGTGCTGCTTACGGTCACAATATGCTAAAAGAATATGCAGCATAGATTCAGGGAGCCGCAGCATGAAATAATAATGTTTAACCAAGTGAATACATCGCTCCACTATGCATGGGCTGTGCATTAAGGAGAGAGCTATTCATAGTTTCGTCAGTGAGTGTCACATCCTTAGGGGTGAGAGGCCAGCTACTGTATTATTCTGACCAGAGGGTAGAGAGACAGGGAAAGTGACAGAGGCAAGAGTGAAAGAGAGAAATTATCATGAATTATAACTTCAATAACTTTAAAACACCTTTACATGAGAACACAACAAAAGCTGATCCGCCGCAACACGTAAAAATACGTTACGTCGGCTATATGTTTCCACATCCACAAACATATCTTAAACTGTAATTACCTGTGTGTCTTTGTTGCTAATAATCAATGTTATGCTCTGTAACTCTAACTCCTCATATGGAATCTGTGACACTTGGTTCACTTCAGGTCATGTAAGTGTAAGTTTGTCCGTGTGTAGAGTACATCTGAGACCATGTCTCTTGCTGTCAAAACACCAATGAATCTTTTTACATAGAAGGTGAGACATAACACAGCCACACACCGCACATGCCCAGGACCAAGTTATTTATGTTTAATATTTTTAAGTCTGCATGGATGACTTACTCCAGTTACGCTGGAAAACAGTTTAAGCACAGGTGTAAAACTGCTGCCTGCAACAGAAAAAGAGGTCCATACCTACTAGTTCACCTCCTCCATTCTATGTCATCTAGTTATATTCTCTTGGTCAGAGCCATATTAAACCCACAAAAAAATCTTAATTCATGTTTTTTTCATCAATCCCAAAGCAAACTGCTTGTGCCATTTGAGCTAAACTAAGCTGGCAGGCAGCTAGATAGCACTAGCTTCATAATTACAAACACAGGGGGGGCTCCAGTCAGCAAACAAGTGCATCTACAACACTGTCGAACAGGCTTCTTTTAGAACTTACGGACAATTAATATTCCTATTGCAAGCACACCGCTATCCTCAGCCTCCCGCTCCTCTGAAAACAATACACTGTAAGTACACAAACACCCCCCCCAGCTCCTTTACAACAGGTGATAAAAAATGCATGATGTCATCCATAAAGAAAATTACCCTTTTTCCCCCATGGTGTGAATTCACCTCTTCACCTTCCACGCTGCTGACACATGAGGCCAGTCTATGTTGTCTTATTTAAGAAAATACAGTGTAACGTGAGCGTGTGTAGCTCACACTGAGAATGTGTAGCATAGCAGCCACATACAGTAGTATATTTAGTGCTGTGAGAGACAGCTGAGGGCACATATTGCATGGTCAACACATATTGGTTTTTAGCTCCCCTAGAATCACACACACACCCATGCATGTTAATCTCCTACCAATGATGTTATGTTTCAGGATTGAGTTAAGTAAGAATTGGGTACCAGAGGTACTTATTAAGATTGAGTTATGCTAACCATGTGCGTTAGGACTAACATCCACACCCAGACTTTTTCATAAAAACCCAGTTGGCCTCAAGCAGCAAAAGTAAATCATTGGAACAGTGTGTCGTGTCTACTACAAGAGAAACAAAGTGATCTACAGTACGTGTGAGCCACTGGGAGCTGCACAAGTCATGTCCGATTTGATCCAGTGTTAAATTTCCAGATACAGACAGCTCTGGTCACCAGCTTGCTGACAATAATCCCGTATTTGCAGAGCTTCTCCGATAACAAGGAGCAGGCCACAACAATAAAACATGATCCAGAGAGAGTGCCTAATCCAGGTACACTAGTTGTGCTTAAAGGTAATTTGTTCAGCCATTTGTCTGGAGCAGCTTGGATGTTTCAATGTGCAGTCTGCTTGTAATATAATAAAACAAACAAACAAAACAAACAAAAAAAAACACAGGTAATGGTTACTACACCATTAAAGTTGTGCCAGTAAATATTTTAAGTAGATTCTATGTTCTGATTAGTTACTTCCAGAAATAGCCATTTCCGGCTTCTCAGTCAAAGGCATACATTCCCAGCTTAAATGCCAGGATGTGTGGCTTCCTTGAATGTGATGAAAGAGGCATGTTTTTGAGTGTATACAAGTGTATATGAGTGCTTCATTAGAGCATTTCACATGTGCGTGTGTTTGTGTGTATTTGTGTGGGTGTGTCTCAGAAGTAATTCTAAATAATGTCCCCAAGGGCCCCTCAAACAGGTGCAGGCAACATGGATGGTATCTAAATGATGAAAAGGGCAAAAAGAGAAGGACAAAAAAACATTTAATGAGAGAATGGAAACTTGGAAGAGGATGTGGAAAAAGCACAGCATCATCAACCTCTCCCATGCCCGCCTCCATTTCTGCCCCTTCCCACTCTCGCTCTCTCTCTGTTCTCCCCAAGGAGAAGTGGAGAGAGGGCACAATGTGGCATGGAAGGCAGCCTCCAAAATGACTGGTGAGAGTTTGGGAGAAGCACTCTGATACTGTGGTTAGACTGCAGGGCGGGCACAAGAGGAGCCATCTGAGGATCAGCCGAGTGTGAGACCTGCTGGCATTATAAGTCTCTATGCTCTCGCATTTGTTTCAGTGAGTCATTAATATCACCCACTTATGAAACAGATTGTTTTTGTACTGAAGGGCGATATTAACACGTTTTTTTCTCCATCTACTACAAATGGAATACTATCAGTCCATTCAATTGCTCTATATAAAACACAGTTACCAGTGATTGAGGATTGATTTTCACATGAGATGGGAATTTTGATACCATCTTATTATTTCAGTGCTTCATTCTGAACAATAACTTCTTTAACATGCCTTATGCTTGGACACAGAAATGCCTGGAAGGACAAATGCACTTGCAGAATTGCAGCTTCATTTTCTTTCTTTCTTTCTTTCTAAGTCTAAGCCATTGTTTAGACTAGCCAGGAAGTTGGCAACATCATAATGTCAGTAACACAATATAACCCCTGCCTACAGTCCAGGGATACAGGGATACAAACAACTTACAATGCTTGCAACAAATGGAAACAAAATAAAATGAACTGAAAGAGCTTTTCAGCTTTTATAACATTCTCCTAGGTTGGACATTTCTGCCAGTGGACAACCTAATGTGGGTAGAAAATGTATCTGGAAGTAGGCAGAACAGGGCAGCGTCATCACTTAAATTAATGGGCTTTAAAGCCAGGCAGCATAGCAGCGTGCTGGAAGTGAGCCCTGGTCTCTCACAGCCATACACATACAGTATCAGGCCTGGCTGGGTTTCATGTTTGTCAGGAGTTGAGCCGAGGACCTGTCTAACTCGGCATGTTTGTCTGCAGCGCTGCGTGCGGTCCGGATCATGACGGGTGCACTGACACCAGAGAGTCAGGGACACACTCGGCTGGAGTTTAGACAAACGGATCATCTGATATGAGGTCTGGTCTGATGCTGTAAAGACAACATAAAAATTTTATCAAACCCCTTACATGTCCCTGCTCACCGGCACGACTGTGCCAGAGAGTTAAACGGTGTGAAATCAGAAGAGGCGTCGGTATTGTTGTCAATACAACAGCAACAGGCACACAATGACAAAATGTGGTGTGCATATCAGAGCAAGCTGCTCTCTCGCCGCTAAATGAGCTCAGTCCAAGATGTCTTCATTTTGCTCTGGACCCATGTGTGGCTAGTGGACAAACAAAAAACTGCCCACGCCCCCTCTCCTTCAGCCTCCATCCACCTAATGAGTGGAAAAGAACCTGCCTCCATCGGGCCAGCTGTCATATGTGTGTGTTTATGTGTGTGTGTGTGTGTGTGTGTGTGTGTGTGTGTGTAACCAGAGCAGCAGGTCTCTCAGAGGGCAGCAGGAGGCTGCCCAGGGTCAAAGGTCACTGTGACAGGTGCATTCATTTTGCAGAGGCTTTTAATGTAATGAAGAGGGTGTGACCCTTTTGTGCCTGCATGTTATGGCATTGAGAGCAATGGAAGAGAGCATGACAACGCACTGGATAATGATTGACAGTACCAGCTGTGAGCGCCCACTAACTGCACTAAACAATAGTTTTATATGAACAGTTCCGTGTAATGTAAGAGGTGTTACAACCTTAATATTCACCTTCTTTTTTGGGGGTTTTACAACCTGTAACTTCATTGTTGTGGTATGGTCTCGCTTGTCATCCTTGATCCAAGCACCACAAGCATCAGTTATCATCAGAGAAGCTCGGATAAAGCCACTGTGCGCTCTTTTCAATACCAAACAGCAGACGGACAAAGTTCATGGCGAACACCTGAGAAGCTAAGAGCAAAGTCGGATTTTCCTTCAAAAGACATTCCTCAATTCATCACATGGCCAGTAACATTGCACAAGTCTGCAAGATTTGTAAACAGCTAGCTGTTTGTGGAAACACGCTTATTACAAATCTATATAGTAATAGCTCTCATTAATAGTAATTACTAATAGTTCTACAAAATGGATATGAGCAGGTACAGTAGAAGTTCTATTCATTGGATTTATTTCTGCATAGGAATTCTCTCGGTACTCTTCGACTCTTAACTGGCCCTGGGTGTGAGTGTGAGAGTGAATAGTGCGGGGTGTGTGTGTGTGTGTGTGTGTGTGTGTGTGTGTGTGTGTGTGTGTGTGCCCTACAATGGACTGGCAAGAGTAAAGATTTAATAACTTGTTACGTACACATGCTTGCAGTGAAATGCATGATGACAAACTCGACTGTGCAAAACAGGAATGACGTAAGAGGATGGAGTACGATGCCAATAACGCTCATACGTGACCATTAGCACGTCATGTTATTTCAGAGTTTGAAATGAAAGAGGCAGGGAATAATAGAAGATGAATCAGGGCTGAGCGTACAACCCAACCCCTTATGAGACTCAGTCGTTGTTATAAAAAGCGAAAACTTGATTTGAACAAGGCTTTCCAGGGAACACCCTGAGTCATCAGCAGATGATCAGACAAATAACTTTGCTGTGCTCCACGCCGGGGTGCCAGCACAGAGAAGTGGACAGTCCCAGAATAGAGAGTGTGACTCAGCATTAAGAGCTCTGTTGTGTTACTCTTGACCACGTCCACCTCTCTGGCCAGGCTTCAAGGAGACTGAACGGGAGGCCCTTGTTACCCAATTAAAAACCGTCTATTCTAATATCATCTGAGAAAACATTTACATTCTGATTTTGATTCACATTTTGGTTTAAAATATTTAATATTTATTTGATTAGAGTTAGGGTCTTATTTTCATTGTTTTGGTCGACGTCCCTATAGAGGGCAGCCAGACAATGTGCTGGTTGGTCCAGGAGACAATGGTATGTTTTTATATGTGAGAAATGTAGACTGCAAACACCTCCTGCTGTCAGAATCTCAATATCAGAGAAAGGGATACAGCCACCGCTGTGAAAAGTTGTAAACACTAGAGTTCTTTGAGTGACTTTAAATGACCTTGACTGATACTTTGTCTCCACTTTTTAGGAGTTTTAGAAAAGCTCAGTTGCACTGCCACAAGAGGTTTGCCAGTTTGTAATCCAACTTAAAAAGACGACTCCCAGGTGGAGTTCACAGAGACGATAGAGAGGTAGTTCTCTCAATACTTTCATAAACGTATTACTATGTAATTTCTAGGAAGAAAAAAAAGCAGTAAAAGAGCAGTAATACCCTATGGACTGTGTCCTTACACTACAGACGGTCGTTGCTGAAACAGTTTGGGATAAAACACTTTCCCCACATCTCGCAGGTCTGCAGGAAGTAGCTGCTTCAAGCCTTCTCATCTCAACCCAAACCCATGCTACAAATGGGATGATTTCATGCAGCGTGCATACACTGCATCTACAAAGGAGACAAAGGAAAACGCAGATCAGCTTTTTGTTTTTTCACCACCACGACCTTGCATTGTTATTCAGCGGCAGAGGTTTCTAAGTGCGCCTGTCTTCTTTTTTTTTTTTTCCTGTACTCCTTGCTGTGTTTACCGCAAAATATGAAACCGACACCACGTGAACCCAACTCAGCCGAGTCAAATCCACAAAAATGATCGAGACATCATTTTGACTGGTTTCACGAAAAAGGTCCAACGAGTCGACGCTTGTGAGGATCCACGGCTCAATATCCAATCTCCACGTTTCCACTCCAGCAAACTCTCTTCCTGTAAACATTCTCCTGTTTTTATACTCGGAACCAAGCCTGCGGATCCACATTTGATCTCTTAATACCATCGAAAGCATCAAAGAGGAAGAAGAGGAAACACAAACACTTTTTTTTCTTTTTGTTCCCCTCCCCGTCACATCATATAGTCATTTCCAGCACTGGGAGACAGCTTGAAACCTTAAATCTGCCTCTGATAGCAGTAATTTAGACTTCTAATCTGTTCTTAGAGAGAGAGAGGGAGAGAGGAGGTTGACATCATTACAGGAAGTGAGAAAAAAAGGCAGGGACGTTTGAGAACGGTGGAGTAGATGTAATTGAGCCACTGGGGGATAGTTAAGAACTGACTATGAGGCAAAGCATCTAATAAGCAAGCTTTGTGAAAGACAAATCGTCACAATCTGTCCTCGTCTCATTTCTTTCCATCCTTTCAAACATCAAATTTAATCCTTTGTGAGCAAATGCAGCAGCTAACACAACCCTGATTTTCCTTTGATTCTTATTTTCCGGATTCATCCTGCATTACTTTCTCTCCCTACCTTTTTGTCATAGGATTTAATATTGTTTTTCAGTTCAAAATCACTGTTTTTCATCTTTCCGAACTCCCTGTAATTAATGCTCTTATTTCTCATTTGACTTGTTCTTCCCATTTCCACTCGAGATGAAGTCATAATACGAGCAATTCTTTGTCCTCCTCCTCCCCTCTCATTCCTCTCCTACAAAGGAGACAAGAGATGATACCGTATCTCCTCCTTTATTGAGGTCAATAGCACCATAATTGCAGGCTTTGTAAATGTCTCGCGGCCTCATTATCCTCTATGACATGGCGTTATTGATGTTTCTGCTTCTCTTCTGCCATTTTCCTCTTAGCGAGTCAGCCGGCGCGTTTCACCGCCGCCCCCCTGCCTCGATCTGAAGAGCAGTGTTTAAGTGAAGCCTTGACAACAGTATTTTCTACACTCCATCAAGCACTTATGCCGGGGTGCATTACAGCTGCGCGAGAGCTGACAGGACGGCGTGCGAGTTCACTGCCAAATGTCGGGCTGGTGCTGCCGTGCAACCGCGGTCTGATAGAGCAGGTGTTCACTGTGGGGGGCCCAATCCAGGGGGGACCGGTTAAACTGGGAACCTACGGCCCAGAACACACATGCATACACACCCAAGCCTTAACACACAGCATTAGAGTGCATTTACTGTGACAGATACGAGTGAGAAACAACAATAAAAACATCTGGTAAAGAATATTTAGTACAGAGAATTGAGAGCACGTGTGTTGCTAGCATAGTACCAGAAGACCAGAAGTGCTCACCTGACACAGCAGCCAATCAGTGATCAGTTGATGTATTGATTACTTGTTGCAGGAATGGATGAGACTAATCGGGACTTATTGTTAAAATCACAGGTTTATCCTATTTATTGTTTAAAGATCATATCTTGTAGCACCCCATGCTTCATTATTACAGATTCATATATATATATATATATATATATATATATATATATATATATATATATATATATATATATATATATATATATATATATACATACATATACTTTATATGTACATTCTATTAGCTTAAGCCAATGGATGAAAAAGCATAGTTCTGCCTATGCTTACATTTCATTCAGAGTCAAAGGAACTTCTATAAGGAACATCTATCATGAGCAAAATGGCAGAGATTGTGCCGTCCAGAGAAGAGGATGAATGCAGGCGAAAGAATTTAATGACAGAGAAAATACAACTTGCAAAAAAATGTCGGCGCCTGTTCGCAAGATTTCTGTGCCTTTGTCCATCAGCGAAATAAATAATATTGGATTATAATAACCGCATGCTCACTCGTTCATGTGTAATTTCCTCTCCAAGGAAGGTCCGTTACGAGAGTCAGACCAGGCCACTTGGTTATCTAAGTCTGTCCCCTGGCCACGAGCCCCTGCACTGGGAGCCGGGGGGGGTCGTGCTCTCTTCCTACCCTTGCCCACGTTTGACCTCACACTCAGGGCGGCGGCAAGCTGCGACTGACTCGCCGTCCCCCCAGCGCCTGGGCTGCCTCGTCCACACCCTCCACGTCAAACCGCATATCCGTCCTGACAGAAGCAACAGCTCCCATTGTCTCACCTCTCTCGGCAGGGGTCCGCGCGCATTAAGGCGGACGGAGCAGAGCTGTTGTGACACCTGCAAGTGTTTGCGCTCGCCGCAGCGCCGACGCACCTGCCGGTGAGATTCCGCCATATAGAACAAGCGGCGTTGGCTAAGTAAGCGCCGCACGCGGGCGTTTTTTGCACGTCACGGTTTAGTCGCGGAAGGACGCGTTCGCCTTGGGATCGCTGAAATGAATAGAGGCCGGGTTGTGTGACGATCCCCTCCCCCTCCAAGAATAGTCTTGGGAACGAGGCAATTCCGTTTTTACAGAATTCCATTTTTACCATATCTTTTCAAAGCCCTCTCGATTGTAGGAAAATGCAGCGTTATTCAGTTTATAAATGTGACTTTTTTTCCCCACCTCTTGCTCATCTCCACCCCCCGCGAGCGGTCTTTCTCTCCGCTGCATGCCATTTTGAACCCTGCACAAATGACTAAACCTCCACATCCCTGTCACCTTCACACTTTCTGAGCAAACTCGCACACATCACCCCTGCCCCGCTGCCCTGCTGCACACGCACATATTCTCAGACAATGTGTATAAATAGAGAGATTAGAAAGCCGATCCCACCCCGAGACAAAATCTCCAATTAACGTCAATCTAGGCGCCCACACGAGCAGACTCCTGTTGGTGGTGTACTGTCTGCTGCTGGTTTCCCTGATGGCTACACACAGAGTCCAGTACAGTGTTGTGTTGCAGTGCAGTGCAGAGTAGTGTAGTGTAGTGTAGTGTGGAATTAACTGCTCTTCTGTAACAACACGACTCCATTAAAGGGCTCAAGAGAGGCCATCACAGCCCATAGTGGGTCCATTTTTCTCTGCCTTCTCAAAATATCACACAGAAGACAGGCTGATACCGTCTCACTCCAAATGTTTTAACCTCTTCACTCCTCTAGTGCGTTTAGGCTTGGCTGGATTATTATGTCCTGCATCAGATTTGTAGTCTGTTTTGACAAAATGCTTACTAATGCTAAGCTAGTTTGCTAACCAGCGAGGTCAGCAACTGTGGCTCCGGGAGGCGGGGGTTGTGGTCATCTATGGATGATAAGGTTGGTGGTTTGATCACAGCCTACATGACAAAGTCCTGGGGCAGAATACTGAACCTCAGCTGGTAGGAATGTATGTGAATGGTTAAACCTGCTGGTTATAGCAGATGAACTGTGCAGGGTCGTCTGCCACCACTGCAGGGATGGGTGAATGTGACTTGTTTGTAAAGCGCTTTGAGTGAAGACTAGAAAAGCTGTATACAAGTACCACCACAAAACCGCACGAACGTGTTACGTCAAATTGCATTCATCTGACAGACGACGATCGTCATCTGAGTTTCGTTGGTTTAGCATTCAATGCTCATATTGTTCCTGTCAAGGTTTGCATGTTATTCGCTGTTCACAACAAGTTTAAGTTGTTTTTAAAATATCTTCAGAGACAGCAGCAGCACTTCCTGAACCCTTGATAAATATGTGACCATGAAATTACAAAGACAGAGATGACAGCAAACGACATCTCTGTTGCTTTAACTCTGCTTTCCCTCTATGTTTCCTGAATCAATCCTCTTTTTATACGTAGAAGCAACTGGATCATAAATAAGGAGACAGAAATAATGACAGATTCCTGATTTACAGCACAGCCTGAAAACTACATTCCCCATGCTCTAACATCATACGCATGTGCTTCCCGTGGCGGCCCGGCCTCGCAACCCAACAGCTGTTAGCTATTCCCAAGGTTGTCTGGGAAACATTGCAATGGAAAATTCCATGTGCCAAAGGGATGTGGGAAAGCAAAACAGCACAGTGGCTGTCCCGATATTCCCAAATTTTCTTTTCACATGGGGTACAGACGGGAAGACATTTTTTTCTCTGTATAAGATGAAGAAGAGAAATCTAATCTAGCAGCTAAAGCAACACTCAGAGGCTACACATAAGCAAGGGGCCCACAAAATGTCAGTGAAGGGGATTTATGAGAGGGGCTCTGCCACTCGGCACAACCCTGTCCTGACTTCTTTACCTACGTCTGCGTCCAGACACCCAACCTCCCCTCCTGCAGACCGACAGAGGCTTCCCTAAATATAGCCTGGGTTAAGGACAGGGGCAAAAGTGGAGTGGGTGGGAGAGAGCGAGGGAAAAGAAAAAGAAGCACGATTAGGGGTGTGAGGGGTGGGTTGCAAAAAAGAGAAAAAAGCAAATGAGAATAAAGTGAAAGTAGTGAGCAAATGTTACCCAACGTGGGCACAGATCATGCACCGTTACTATCTACCTATCTGTGTGTATGTGTTTGTGCGTGTGTGTGTATGTGTGTGTGTGTGTATGTGTGTGTGTATCTGTGTGTAACAGATATAGCCCGCCAGCTGCTTGGCTCAAAGCAGGAGCATGCCTCCTGAAATACCTGCAGCAACTCCCTCATGGCTCAGAGGTGCAAATCACAGCCAAGGAAACCCGAGACAGGCCGATCATTTCCATCTGCTCATTACATTTGATTCATCCTCTTCAAACCTCCAGGCATCATCAGTGTCGCACTACGAGTTAGACTTGACACCGGAATAAAAGTTGGAGGAAAATCTAATTCATAAACAGTTTTTTTTTTTACCCCACTAGTTCCTTTTTCATACCTCACTTGTATTAAATGAGACAGTTTAAATCTCCACACTTTTCCCAAAGCATGAAAAGACCGTGATTGAATCAAAACATCCGAATCACAGCTATTTTTCTGCGAATAAACAGAATTTACAAAAGGGAAAATCTCACAGAAGAGTGCAGTAGACAGTGTCTGACTGTGGCCTGCATGATTTTCCAGGGATATGGGCACATTTGCTGGTTCAAATCATCTGGAGCTGCGGCGACAAAGCAAATGTGGACGTATAGGAGTATTTACAAGTTTCACTGCTGCGAGCCTACAATTAAATCACGACTCCTGTATTTGAATGATCGCAGCGTTGCAGATTAGAGTCATGATGGTTCTCCTATTGTTGCAGTACATCACATTTTATGACTGAGGCGCGCAGTAGCGGCGCAGTTGAGCATCTGGGGCCCAGAGGAAGTTTGGCCATGAAACAAGATGCATATGGGTGGCCTCAAGTGGGAACTGAGCCATATTCATTACAGGCCGCTGGGACCAAACAAGTGTCAGGACCGAGGCGGAGAGAGACATCACGCAAGACAAAGTAGAAAACTAAACCACCATCAGGGAAATGACGCCACATTCTCGACGGAAGCACTGAAAATATATCAACCTAAATGTCAGGTGTGCTCACTTGATTAAATTTGAGAAGAACAAAAACAGAAAAAACCAAAACAATATAAACGGTCGGTAAGATTTTCAAAGCGGCACTATATGGCTCTTTGAGCAGTAGCCATTTAGAAAAGCTATCCATGGAGCCAGCAGGTGGTTCCATTGGGACATAAACACAACTCCTCATTAAACGATAATTTTACCCTTTTGTCGGAAGTGAACAAACTTCACTTCGAAGATGTCACACAATCCCTTTAAAGAGCATCTATACTAGAATGTAAACTACTGTAGAAGGCACTAGAAGGCAAAGAATGTTGGTCTCAGCAACATTGTTGGTTTCAATGTTGTTTTTTTAACCACTTTTAACCACTTCAGCTGTGGTTTAATGATTTTAAATTACATTTTTAGATTTCATTGGTTTTAAGTTGACATATGCTTAATCTTAAAAAGGATATATAAAGAGAACAGGCAAAGAAAACAGGCACAGAACAGGCAGATTTACCACTTTTTTCATATGAAATTTCAACATGAATTAGTGATGTTTAGGGATCTGCTGCAGTAATTTAGCAGGGAACTGGCTGACATTATTCAACAAAGCTCATGTGAAAATGTATTTTTTTTCTCCTTTAAGTCCAAGTTGTAGTTCTTTCTGCTGTCGAGGCTTGGTCGTCTCATTTTCATGCCGTACATATATCTTTGCCTTCTGCCTGCTCAAGACAGTGCGTGTTGCCCTCTGTTCGGATGAAGTGCCTCCTCACATTATGCCTGCTGATCGCCAGAGACGAGGCCGCAACGACGAGAAGCATGGCTCTTTAGCTGGTTAAGCATGAAATCTAGTTAGCCTTATGAAAAGAAAAAAAAACGCAAGTGAGAGTGGGAGAAATGGAGCACAGGGTGACAGAAACTGTGACAAAAAGGGGGAGGAAGGAGACAAAATATGTCTCTTTGGTGACAAAGCCGAAAGCCAGAAAGAGGCGCACGATCAGGCGCCAAATTTCGCAGCACGAGATGGCACTAATGGCACTATGGCTGCAAGGGTGGGTAACGGTAAAAGGTACTCATGCAAGAATCACACGTCAAAAATGTCCACCAATGACAGATGTACGGAGTCGAGTCTGGATCTTCTTGTCCAACTCTATCTTTCCTATTTTATCTGCCCTGATGTCTCAGTGCGCTCGCTGGCGCCAGGCTCTCAGGGGCCACAGTCTATGACATCAGACTTTGCATTTCAGATTCGATGATGTTAATCATTCGCCTTGGGGGCAATGGGGACAACGAGCGAGGAGAGGGAGATAAAGAGATGCGGAGGGCGTGGAGGGGGGTACAGGCGCGCGGGGGGGGGGTGGACAGGGAATGAACATGACTGAAAGAGAGAGCGATGAGAAAGGGGAGTGAGAGGGGACGGAGGGAGGGAGGAAGATCTGAAGCAGACAGATGCTGGCATGTGAGGTTAGGGATGGAGCCCAGAGACACGGTCACACTTCAAGCCATGAGACAGGGAGGTGAGAAAGAAAGACAGAATAAACATGGCCAACGCAAACGCACGCACACACGCTAACAGACACACACTCCATACGCGTTTGGGCTTTATTTGGAAGTAGCAGCAGAGTTCCTTAAGATGCTGCTTATCTCTGTTTCCTAGTTTTCTTGAGGCGAACACACAGGGTCAGTGTCTCCATCCCTGTTTCTCTCCATAGCTTTCACCTTCGGGATCCAACTTGAAGCTTGTCACTCAACATCAGCATCACCACAAGAGTTCACCGGGAGTAAGACAAGGCATCACTTAAACACACGGGCACAGAGGGGAGAGGGGGGGGGGGGTTTCTGCTTGGTTTGGGAGGATTTCAGGTAGCTTTGCAATTAAGATTTCCTCCGCAGCAAGAAATCTCCATTACCACTGACGGCCATAAAGTGCGGATCAAAACACAGACCGCATGGGCTGACAGGTTTGATTCTACCATCGTGTTGGGTGCCAAATGTAGTATTCCTAATTCAAACAAAGAGCTCCTGCCAGTCGTGTTGTGAATTTTAATACCGTTCACGTCTTTGCTGCCACGTTGCCAGTTCTGCAGAGCAAAGCTGCCGGCATCTTTGTAAGTGGGCCCAGCCTGTGTGAATACCATGTACACAACCCACAGATCAATCCACTTAGTGCCCATGAAATATAGGGAATGGGCAGGCCACTCGGAGAGTCTGACATCATGGTGCTCGGCCATTAGGCTGAGTGCCACGTCGGCTCGCCATCTCTCTCAACTGAGATGGATCTGGGTCTGCATCAGAACCCAGACCCTGCTCATCGAGAACTGTTATCCAGATTATCTCAAACCTGTTGATCAAGTGTGAGCTGCAGCATCACCCACCTACGCAATTTTAATTTAGAGACCTGAATTCCTGCGACTGAGGACATACTGCATCATCTGTTACATCTATTAATGTTGTTCTGCAAATATAGAGGCAGAGACAGATAGATAGAGATAGAGAGAGTGACACCTCTAGTAGATCTCAAGTTCATGCAGGGCCAGTGCAGAGTTTGCTGAAGGCGACAGAGCCAGGACTCAGAATGAGAAAGCAAAGCTGAACTCCTGTTCCAGCCTGTGGGCTGGAAATGATCCATTTGGCGGCTTAATAAATATTTACATCCTTACAAATAAGTGAAATACAGAGCGCATACACATACACACAGAGGAACCAAAAGCTTGGATGCATTTGCGTGTGAGTCTTATTAGTCTCTTGTTTTCCAGTCCAGCCACATCTGTCACACAGACTGCAGAAAAATGTTTGCTGTTATCTCAATGTAGAACATCCATCCACTCATTATCTTATCCACTTTGTACCCTGTGGTGTCACAGGGCTCCAGCACACATAAGGCAAAGGCAGCAAAGACATCCCACAGGTCATCAGTCCATTGCAAGGCACACACACCATTCACTCTCACAATCACACCTACTAGCAATTTAGAGTGTCCAGATAGTGTCAAGATGCATGTTTATAGTCTGTGGGAGGAAACAACAGAACCTGGAAAAACCCCATACAGAAATGTTGGTGGACAACTTACAAACAACTGCAAACACAGAGAGACTTTCAGTCCAACTGGGAATTGAGCCAGTAAGGCAACTGCACTAAGTCTACAGAAAAAAAGAAAAAAAAAGGAGTCACTAGGTCAACTCCGCATTTTGCTTAAGTTCAAAACCTATTAAATGCAGAAATGGGTACAACAAATATCTGAAATATAGAGCTGGAATATTATTAGAGTTTACAATATATTAGAATATATCCAGCTATATTATAATAATATGATAATATAGTTGGAAATTAAAAATCCGGAAAGTGTTGCATTAAAAAGGTATCAAACACCTCAATTTCATTTTAGACAAAACAATCCTAACCATCCTGAGTGAATAACGAATCACAGCACGTGGGTCCATTTCAGACAAAATGTTTCATATGTACGTGTGTGAGGAGGCTGCAGGAAAAGTTTGGGAGCCCCTGGGCCACATGCAGACCCCAGCCCACCTCCCTGTGGTGATTCATGTGACAGCAAGCTGGCAACAAATGGGAAGCAGGTTTAAATCTCGGGTTTCCACGAGATAAAGTTGCATCAAAGTAATGTGCAACCATCATCATTTGGAGGAGGCAGAGAAGGAGGAGGAAGAGGAGGATCCACCTACAGTGCTGCCATTCACCCAGTTTGAACTGAACAGAAATACCAGGAAGGGATATTTAGCACTGAAGGCGTTTAAATAGCTGCATGTTTACGTCCCAGCCTGTCAGATAGGAGTCTAGAAACTGCGAATCCCGCCTCAGAGCATATGATCCAGGACTTTGCAGAGCCCAACAGGCTGTACTCACATCTGCGCTGTGGGGAATTGTCCGAGCGACACAGGCGACATGGTTGACAGGAGTAAAAGTAGACACACAGAGGAGTAATCCATAGCTTTCGTTATGTCCCCCCCAGCGAAGGATCCAGACAGCGAAGAAGAAAAACAAAAACAAAAAACAAGAGGAGCCTTCTTGAGAAATCCACTGCGCTGTGCGCACTTCTCCTCACTCCGCCATCGGTGCGCGTCTGGAAACAAATCTCATCCAATGTCTGCGATCCTCCCTCCCCCAGTCCGGACTGGGGAGGCTTTTCTCTGTCTTTTTCGGGGGAGGAGGTGGAGGAGGAGGAGGGAGCGAGGTTCAGTCAGTATGTGACTGAGAAGTGTCTCAAACTGCGATAGGCCATTAGCGCAGATGTACGGCGTGTCAGAGAATAAAAGGAGGAGGGAAAAAAGGGGGAGGGCGCATCGAGAGACCCGGTGGAGCGCAGCCACACACCGCACACTGCAAAAAAAAAAATCCTCCGACCGTGTCCATCACCTGGGGGAGAAGCGGTGTGCAGGAGTCCTACACTCCCAGCACGTGACGGTTTCTCGTCTGGTGCGCACAACTTGTTCGCAGGAGGTGATTCTGTGCGCGCAAGTCATTGTCTCGTTCGCACAACTTGTCCACACATGATAATGTCGTTTAAGTTCATACAGAGCAAAAAAAACACCTTAATGAGTAATCAATGACTTATTTAGGTAATATCAGTTCATATATATGCATGGGGAAGAAGCTGCCCTGTTTTATAAATGAATGCCGATTTAATGAAACACTAACAGAAAATGTTGCAGAATCATAAAGAACAAGTCAGAGAAAAACCTCAGGAACCCAAGAATACTCATTCACCTGGCCCACTCTTCTTGTACTGTATGTGCACAAATCAGTCATCAGATATGTCATAAGTTATAAATTAGTATCAGTCTCTGACGACATTAGTTTGAGCTATAGTTACACAGTGGAATCTAAACTATCTTTCTTTTTATATGTATTATTTGGGTTAAGGGTTTAGACACCATATTTGGTAATCTCTCTAAGGCAAAACAGTGTGTGTAACTGTAAATGACATCTTTTACAGTGTGTGTGTGTGTGTGTCTTCCTGAAGCACCGTTTTCTAGCTCCCTCTCTCTCTCCCATTTAGCTGCTGGAGTCTTATCAAGCTCTGGACACTTGGCACCAACACCTCCCAGCCGCAGCCGCTTCCTGTCTGCAGCCCACACCTCTCATTAAGATGAATGATTTCCCAGCCTTACACAACCGCCAGATGACTGACAACACATTTGGCTGCAGTTTGCCAATGCCTTGTATCTTCAGATTGTGTTGTTCAGCACTAGTAACTGAAAAAAAAAATCTTGATCAAGACAAAGACGTCCCAAAAGTTGAGTATCACAATTAAAACCAAGCACATTTGTCTGGATATGAAGCTTAACTTTGACAAGGCCATTTCATTTTGACATCATTATGTCCTCATATAAATTTGCCATATAAAAATGAAAGGGTGCCAGATAATGAAACTAATGTTTCACTTTCTATTTTAGCACAAGAGAACAACAATTCACTCTATTCCACCATTCGAGGTCCCCTTTAAGTTAGACCAATCATACAATTCCACTCTGCTGTCCATTTGATGCTGCATCAGTGCAGTTTTCCCTATTGTAGTACTAACAAAGGAAAGTCGTGTCTTATCTGATCTTATTATGCTGGTAGAGGCCAAAAGATGACAGAAACTGAGATGCTCTGATATAAAATCTTCTGGTAAGACGGTTTATCTCCTCAGACTGAGAGAAATTACATATATCTTGTTGAGTTTTTTTCTTGCGTCCTCGATAACAAAGGCAAGTACAAACCAGGTGGGATGTGAGTCCTGGACAGCTCTGTGTTGCCAAAGGCACAGCTGCAGTTAGAGCTGGATTTAGTCAAACATCTCAAGGAAAACTCTCAGCTAACAAAGGGTCCTCTGTTTTATTATGTACATCATCATCACCAGCCTTCATTTAATTTGCGGCGGCGCAGCGAATCTGCTTATGCAGAAATTTGATAATAAATTCCACTTGCTCCAAGGGCTGTGGCAAACTTAATATGAAGTGACATTTTCCTTCGCTGGGACAGTCGGCAAGGTAAATAGCAGATGAATACACTGTACTTTCTAATGAGTTTTCCCAGCAAAGGCCATTGTCAGATACAAAAGTAATCTCTGACTAATTTCCTCAGAGCATCTTGCGGCTTATGCAACCTCAAAGTTATTATTCCTGAGTTTAATTTTGTTTTTTTGTGAAGGAGTGAAGATAGATGGAGGGTCACAGCAGACGGACTAGTCCAGCTGTTCAGCTTTTATTGTGTGAATCATGAAAGATAGATTTACAGTGCGGATAGCTGCTCAGATTTCACTATAACTGTATCCTCTTGGTGAAGGTGAAAGACATGATTTGCAAGTAAGAACTCTAAAACACGCAGATGAGCACATTTCTAGCAAGAAAAAACAAAATACGACAAGCCAGATTTTTTCTAAGACATTCATCTAGAACAAGAAGCAAAAGTCTTCTGGCCATTTGTTGCCATGTACAATAATCCGGCAACAGTCCCTCATGCTGTCTCTCTTTTTTTTTAACCAGGCAAGCAAATGCAACACTCTCTTAAATAGGATTATATAGGATTTTCACTGGGATTAGTGTGTTTTACAAAAAGCCTCTCAAAAGCAGCCAATCAGTTCGACTAAACACACTACAGTCCCATACTGTAAATGATCTGATCACTGAAACACGGTGTTTATGCGACAGATGTGTCCCCAAAGCTGTTGTGATCAACATTTCAAATGGTTTCAGATCAAATGGCTTTATGTAATGTTCAAAGGTTGCAAGCCACCAGCCTCTGCTGTTCTCTTGGACCCATTTTAGCATCTCTAGTCTGGTTGTTTTAGCTTTACAGCCTAAAGCTCCATGGTTTTGGTTCGCTCCCTTTAGAAAAACAGGCTCTGTCGTACCATCTGTGTGTTGACCAACATGTACTGAAAGCTAATGGTTAAGCAAACAGACCTTGTCGGTCAATCTCTGCCACCGATGTATAAATGGGAGTGAATGACTGAATGTGACTTGCGTCATCGCATTTGTTCCTCCTCCTGTGATTATGATAATTCATAAAGTACGAATGTTTGGCTATACAACAAACTTGTATCTCAGGTTTTTAAAAGCACTTCACGAATTAAGTATTATTAAGTAAGTACTTATTTAGCAACTTTTTTCAGGTTACCTGTCATAATGGTGTTGCTCCCTATGTGTAAAGTGCCACAAAAAATAGACCTTTTACTTCCAGTAATGAGGCATGATCAGTTAAAAATTTATCTTACTGTCCAAACATTGTAAACAAGTAAACAAACAAAAACTCTCCAGAGTAGGAGTGAGCATAGTGGCTTGAAGTTTGTGTGTAGCCTATGTGCTTCTCAGCTGTGTGTTAGCTCACTGCTAATGCCCTTCAACCTATTGACCAGTAAACTGCAGCCTGCCTCAGGGCCGCGTCCCCAGAAAAGAGCAACAAAAGAGGTGAAATCAAGAGCGCGAGTGTGATAGAGAGTGACAGCAGGGTCGATGTAAAGGTAGCGTCTCCGAGTGAATTAGGGACCTGTGTGTATGTGTGTGTGTGCGTGTGTGCCTGGTGGGCAGCAGGTGTGGCCTCTGGCACCAGTCCCCGACCCCGCCCACCTGCCCTGGGAATTGCCCGGCTGCCGTCGCCTAGCAACCCTCCCTCCATCTCCACGCCGACTGCTCGCGAGCGAGCGCGCCACTCGGCTGTTGTGAGTGTGCTCACAATGGGAGCGGCACCGGGAGTGCAAAGCAGGACAGGCGGGCGCTTAGAGAGAAAACACTGAAGATGAGACTACGAGTGTGCCGTTCCAAATGAAAACATTGTTATTGTATGACTTCTCCATTTTCATCAGTAGATAAAGCCGTTGTCTGTGGCATTGTTCGCCCCTTTTAGAAACCAGAAACCATCCGTTTTAGTGTCGACTTCACCCGTTTAGCTAATAATAGTTTCAACCAGCTCTCCTAAACTCTCATTTTTCACATGTGGGCAGAGATGAGGACGTACTTCTTGATAATGAGGTTTAATTTCCTAAAAATGCAGTAACCCATTAAAACACACTTGCAGGGTAAAAAAGCTTTTCTTTTTTTCCCCATTTTATTCAAATGACAGTTGAAATGCACCCATGGCCATTTTTCACTTTAATCACACTTTGAAGCCAAGTGGAGAAGACACAGGTTTGTTTTCTTTGGGTGTAAAAAAACAAACCAGAAAAAAAAAAAAAAGCATCCAGGTTGTGAGAACAGCCTGGGCCTCCTGACGTAACCACAGTGTGATGAAGCATCTGTCAGCTCTGACAACTGTCTGCTAAGTTAAAACATCACTGTCACGTCCCCTCATGTTGCTCTGCGTCTTGTTAGACAAACTGATGCGCACGCTGCCGTGCCGCCACTGAAGAGGAAAATTCAGCAAACTGCACTCGAGCAGAAAAATCCTACATTATACTGTATCCCCACCCAGCCCAGCTCTCCTCCCCCTCCTCTCTCACAGTCTGCCAAGCACAATCCATTTATTAATTCTTCTGGGCGAGGACGTTACCCCGGCAACAAATTATTCCCAACTTTAAAGTTTAATTGCCATCTCCCCTGCGCAGAGCCTACTTGGCAACGTTTGACAGGACATGTGCTTTCAGTGCATAAGTCGAAACCAGAGCATCTTTCACTGTCAAATCAGTGTCCTATGAGGTATGCACATGATGGAAGACAGGTGATTGACAGGTGACAGATTGTAAGAGGAGCGTTGGGTGTGATTCAGGTGAATGCAGTTTTGCTGAAGTTACAAGTGACCTAGATTGGTTGAATGCCGTATTTCTCCTTGTCCTCTGATGCTGATGTCCTCTTTGATACACAATTCTTTCCTTATCTAAGATGTAACTAGAGCAATACAACTATGGACCACAAAATGAGGTACACAATTTAGCATCATTCATGACCAAACTCTTGCAAGATTTAAAATATTTATGTTAAGTTATATTTATGTTTATTTCCTGTACTTCTTGTTGTCCTGTGTCCCACTTGCCAGTTTTCATTAGTTGTGTTGATGGCATAATAACTATCCCATCTAACTCTAGGCAAAAAGAAGAATGAACTATCATATTTGAGTGATTATAACCAGTAGGTCACGGCAGAAACACTCAAAATATTTTGCATCAAGGCTTCATCTTCTGTGACAGTCATCATGGTCTTGCCCGGGTTGACTCAGTGAACGAGAAGTGACGGCGAATGTGTGTGATACGATGTTTCACTTGGGACAGGGGCAGCCTGAGTCCCCTCTGCGCACTGACTGATCACATTACTATTAGTGAAAGCTATTCTGTCAGGAGGAGAAGTTACGGCTCTGCCAAGGAGGGCCAAGGGGATGGGGGGGGGGACAGGCATTCGGTGACAAGATGGAGGCTTCAGGGGCGATCTGAGGTGATTGGACATGAAGGGTCTCAGCTGTCCTGCTCAATTCTTTTTTACGTAGAAAATCTTGTTTCCATCCCTCAAAATTAAGCGTTTTCCCTTGTACATAGTGCTGTCATTTCCCTCCTAAATGGAGGGAAAACAAAATGGCCTCTGCTTACATTGCATGAGGTGATGAACGTTTCAATTGCGAATGTTAATGAATGCACTGTGTGGCTGAAATACAGCCAGTCACACTCCCAAACTTCATGATCTACAGCTTTGTCTCTGCTTTGACCTTTGCCAGGGTGTCCTCTGTGCTTAATTCACAGTCATGTCTCCAGGCTCTGGCCTCATCTAATAACAAGACACCACCATTAGTCACTGGTTAGTAACTGCACGTCCCTGTCTGTGTATCATCTGGACATTTCCAGATGTCCCTTTTGGTGAAACAAATTTATCCTAATGGGGGACAAAAAAGCTTTGTTCATTAAATCAAAGTCCTGATGGTTTCTGCCCTTTCTTTGTCACAGATCCATGTGTTTTACCACCCAAAAAAAGTCTGCTGTTTCTCACAGTTTAACAACCAAACAACTTGAAAACCACCAGATAGATAGTGACACTTTACTACAGTGGTCATGCTTGCTTACTTTGTACTTACAATACCTGGACACAAATAACTGACACAATCATATTCATTCATTCAAATTCTGCTTTACTTTTTCCAGTGTTATGTCAGATGGTTATTTACATGAATGCGACATAATGACCAGCCAGTCTCCACAAACCTTTGACCATCATTCTCAGCTTCTCCACATTAGCATATCCTGTTCTTAACGATGAAAAGAGAAACAATTTAAATGATCCTCATCAATTCATTTATTACATTTTGGTGGCTAGGTGGTAAGGGCTCAATGGCTCCAAGAAGTTAAAGATCCTCTGCTCTAAAATATCCCTCTGTAGCACAGTAGGCACCTTGAAGTACTCTTGTAGGAAATGCAGGTTGAACCTAAAGTTTTACTCAACAGGTACGCCTAATAGACCCCTGAGTTGAACACTGTTGACATCTTAAGACATTAAGGCGTGTTTGATGTGTGTGTGAAACCTGTCGGATGCATCTGGTGATGTTTCTTGATGGTGCCTCACCAAATCTCGGCTGTTTTTGATCACAAACCGCTCAGTAAATCACAGAGGCAGTGCATTTCCAGGCACCCCCCCCCCACTCGGTCTGACGCAGGACACATCTTTGAAGGCAAAAGAGGGCGACTAAACACATCTTCAGAAGTGTACGATCTGAAGGATCCATTAGAGAGAGGTGGGGAGCGGCGGGGGGAGTTTTTGAGATGAAGGATGGATAGGGTGAATATGAAAGACAACAGCAGGAACATGAAACGAGACGGGGCATAATGCCGACAAGAGAGTGGGATCTGGCAGAGTGCGCCTGGCGTGCTTTGATCAAATTGCAAACGTTTTCAGTGAGAAGCGCGTGAGAAGTCAACCGAGCCATCGTGTCCTTCAACACAGCTGAAAAGTTATGATAGCATTAGTGATGCGCAAAGATGTAATTAAAGGAAATAATTTAGGGCAGATTTTGACAATTTTCTACAACTAAATGTTATTCTGTTCACATGCATCTATCCATCATCTTACCACTCATTCATTATTTGGCCAGTTCTTTGAAGAGGTATGTTTCAATGTTGTTCACATTTCATCTTTTTTGTGCAGCATATCAATCTCAATATACTTTATATAGAAATACTTTTATTTTTCCACTTTGTAATTTTTAAATTTCAGCCTTACTCTTTCAGTGACCAACACGAACTGAAAGCTAATGGTGGTGTTTTCAGTGACGTTCCTCACTAAGGTGTGTCTAAATTAGTCACCTGGATAATTAAATTAGCACAGAAAAACGATAGTTAAACTATCATTTTAATGCCATTACTCCATGCAGATCAGTCTCCTCGGCCAAATGGAGCTCGATTGTGAGTGTCTATATTCAGCTAAATGAGTTGTCAAACCTGCTGAATATAGCTTGTGGGGGGAGCTCAGGGCTGCTCTATATTTGACACCTTTTCTCTATTTAAAAGTACCGTCGAGACTCGCTGCTGCTTACTAAGCCCTGCACAGCCTCTGAAGCCATGTATGGTGTGTGCAACAGGTGTCCATGAAAAGATTATTATTACACCACATCATCGACCATGTATGTAGAGTGCGGGTAGCCTGTGCCACTCTACAGATGAAGTTTTTGATGATCTCATGGTATGATAAATACAGCTTTATAACTGTAGTTGAGGCCCCATCATATCATCATAATTATGTTATTTCTGTGATGTGTTGATCCCTGCCATCTTGCAGCAGACAAGTGAAGTACACTTGAGCAAGATACTGAACCTCGGATGGATCCTAAAGCTGTGAGAGGTTCATACATAAAGACCATGATAAATAGCAGGAGGAAGCTTGACAAAAATGTGAGAATGTGTATGAAAGAACAGGGCTTTTGTTAAACAAAATGGACTATATTAGAAAATAGTCCATTTCATAATTACTTCAGTCGATTAAAAGTCATCCTAGAAAAATCATGTAGCAATAACCTACAGCAAATAAACATTAATAAATGTAGCAACACAAAATGATGTGGAAAAAACGACAAACTACTTGTTTTTGTGCGGGAATAGATATGGAGTCCATGCATTTCATGATTATCCAGTGACAGGAAACATGAAGGATAATTGTGTTTCTAACTCCCCCTGCAGGCCGAACCATATAAATACTGACCACCACGTTTCAACCGTAACGATAAAACCGTGTCCATTGAGACTGTTATGTGGAACAATGTACCATTTGTAAATAAGTTGATTATGCCCCTTCAGAGAATCAAATAAATAGTTTTAGTGGAAGCTCGGATTTCAGAATTACCTCTAGAATACATACAGTATTTTGAACATTGACTCAGGCAGTGACTCAAATGGACACAGGCTTTTACAGTGATGCAATACAATGAGAAAATAATTGCTATGTTGTCAATCCTTGACCTAAAACTGGAAAATTATTATCTCGGATCAGACCAGATATTTTTGCCATGACGCAATATGAACTCACATATAAACTGAGATGAAATGGATACCAAGAACAACTGTGATGTGGTTTCCGCCCCTTGTAGAATGTTTTGAAAGCCTGCAAATCATCTCCAGGCACGAAAACAATACAGAGATACCTAATTTCAACACCAGACCCACTCAGAAAACAAACATGCAGTCTCTAAATCCCTTGATTACGACGCAAAGTAAAAAAATAATGCTCGTCATGTTGAAGGATTTCATCAGCTGCTGCTGGACATGAACAAAAGACAGATTGTTGAAGTCTTTTCCATAGCCAAACTTAAAATGAAACACCCTGGCCAAATAAATAGATAGTAATAAATAGAGTCTTTGTAAAATCAGTCAGTCCACATTAACATCAGCAACAGAGCCAGTGTTAATTAAAGTAAGTTGTTCTTAGGTTGGTCATTTCCATGTAAAAATAAACTGGGGTTTATTATGTGGCAGATCAAACAGTCAGGAAATGGCTGTTAGGCACTGTTAGGTTGCCTCCTCAAAGTACAGACAGGGAGGCTGCTGGGTCCTCTGATTGTTTCTATGAATAAGTGAGGATTGAAATGCATAGGCGAGACACGTACACCTTCGGAAAAAGTGACAGTAATGTCATAGCTGAGCTCAAGGAGAGGAGGGCACCACGAAAACGCGACAGAGAAAACAAATAACAGATGTTTTCTCCGAGCTACAGTGGGAAGTGAAAAGAGGAAGCTTGTTGGGTGGTTCAGTGCGAGAGCCAGTAGTGCAACAGGAGGTCAGAGCAGGTGAACGGAGTCTCCCTGATGAACTGACTCAGACTTTTATGCAGCAGAGAGAGAAAGAGAGGGCACGGGAAGCAGCCTGTATAAAATGTGCCAACCTGCAACATCTGGCAAAGCACAAGATTAATAATTAAAAATCAGCCGTGGCTGAATTATACTTACCCTCGGGTGCCTTGTGTGTTGACTCTTGTGACCTTCCCGCACTAAACACAATGTGGCTGTTCATGCACACAGGTTGAGGTCTAAATCCCATATGTTTTACCCACTGTTTTTACCCCGCCGTATGGGGCTCTATGAACACATGCTAGGACACATTAGACTTTAACTGGGTATGCTGGTATGCCTTCTTCAACCTGATACTTCTTGGCATACTGCATTTGACACGGTAAACATAGTGCACAAGTCTTTTCCTGGTTTACAGTATGGGCACAGATAGTATGGGGACTCAACAACAGCCTAGAAAAGCGATGTAATCAAGCACTTATTGAAAACACGTGTACAGATGAGAGACAGCTGTGTTGGACCAATAATACCAGCTGAAATTCATAAAATATTACACAGAGAAACAGTGAATGGCGCCATCTTGTGGTTGCATCACAACATCGCAGCTGCAATGTCTTTTATCCTCGTCCACTTCGATGGCAACGGAAGGTACTAGTTCATCACAGGGCACAAACACATACTATTGACTGGAACACGCATTTCCAGTGCGTGGTCCAGGCTAGTGCTTAGTTTGCACCATTAATTCTGTTTTCAGGGTGGCACCGCTACCTGGCGGGGAGCCAAGAGCCAGCTACCGCTGAGGCTGAGGGCGGGGTGACGTCAGAAACCGGTCCTGGTCCGTCTATTTTCTTTCTTTCATTCTTTCTCTCTACGCAGGAGAAGTCGCAGTCGTGATAAAACGTCAGATCAGCAAACCAAAGAAACACTGTGATGTCAAAGTCAACACGCAACGACACTTAATTTGTACTGATATTTAATATTTAGACATGGGGCAACAGCCATTTTTACAGCACAATTTGCATAATTTATCAATACCTCCTGTATACAATCACAAAACCATGACAGTAGATTTTTTTTCTGTTTACTTACAAGTGAAAAACCAGACAAGGTTTTACAAGCATAATCTTTGTACAGTCAGCATACGTCATCAATAATTTTAATAGGTTTTCCTCGTAATTTACCCCTCTATAACATCTTGTTCTATATCTTTCTTCTACCTCATTCTTTTTTTTTTACTTTAATAATATCTGGACACAAAAATAGTATGAACCACCAACAAAACATGCAACATCCAGTGTGAGCACATTTAAATTCTCCTGCAATTGATTGAGTTGTTAAGATAGACTTCTGTGTAGTTAGACTCTGGTAAACCTTTAGTGTTTGGTGCAAAGGGCTGGGTAAGTCTGGGTCTCTACAG
Organism: Karalla daura; assembly: GCA_029224185.1. NCBI lineage: Eukaryota > Metazoa > Chordata > Actinopteri > Chaetodontiformes > Leiognathidae > Karalla > Karalla daura. Next base: position 11,255,268 of record CM055209.1, on the reverse strand, counting down.
ACAGACATACGGTCATTTCTCAGTCTATCCTCTGTACATCGATAGAGAGAAAAACGACGTCCTTTAAAGTCTATGATCACGCACCGTTCCCTCCCCCTTTCTGTTAACCTGTTGCTCCCCAAACCCCAGTATAAAAAAGCTATGTATTTACAAGGTTGGAAATAGAGAGATGGCATCTGTGTATGTGTGTATGTTTCTGTTTTGAGCATGTGTAACTCTTTGAGTGTTACGAGAGATTTTTAAGTCAATATTTTTAGACAGACAACACTTAAAAGAAGAAATGTGCATCACAGCCAATGACATGCATGGACTCGGTATGGTAAGATGCTACACACACAAGCACGTGGGTATGAAAATAAAGCAAATGAAAAAAATGAAACATGCTGACAAAAAAAAAACTATCATCGTTTGAGATATAACATCCACTGATTACAACGTTGTCTTTTTTTTGGTTGTTTCTCAAAGACATACGGGAAAAAGGTAGCTTTTCAAAGCTGGAGTGAGCAAAAATATGAGAATCCTTTGAACAGGAATGTGATTTCCTGATATCTCGACCTACAACTACGTGAAATTCAACATTGGTGCGTGTTGATTTACGACTGTGATTGTGTATTGGTGCACAAGGGCAAAAAGAAGTTAGTTCTCTGAGTTTCAGGCCCTCTAAACATTGTAAACAAGCACTACATTGTGTATAAAAACAAAACTTCTCAGCCTCTTTTTTATGTACAACTGATATGTACTGTAAACAAATATAATACAACATATGAAATAGTCTTACAGGCAATAAATAAAGATTCATATAGCGATACAAAATTACTTAAATAAATAAATAAATAAATGACATATTAAAGCAATAACCATTTCATGGAGCACATGAAAACACAGCAGAGCAACAGAAAAGTTGATATCAATGTTTTCTTAAAGTGTCACATCTCCGGCAAGTCACGATGCAGTTACCACCTTCACACAGTCGATGTTGCATAGAAATCCTTCGGATATTATTGAGTGTCGTTTTACTGCAAAGTGACTGAAAATGCTGTATGAGCCAGTTGTCCCTCCTCTTGACCCAAGCACACACGACGACTTTTTCTCAAGACTTGACGAGAGTAGTAGGTTGGCAAAGACGCGACACAGAAGCGTGGGTATAGAGACAACACAGATATGATGGGGAACAAAAAAAAAAGAAAACCAGGGACAAAACATCAACATGCTTGTAACAGCATCGTTAAGAATGGTTCTAGTGCTTTTATCGTGGATAATTTCCAGAGCATCTACCTTTTGTTCGCTACAATACCTCCTGATAGTGTCATTGGCTCACCTCTCTATCTCCTCCCCTTGCGACAAAGGGTTAGGGTAACCTCAGCAGGACGATGAGCATTTTTACATTCTAAGCGGAAAACAGTGCAAAATACCACAAAAAGCGTGCGTCCTTGAGGAGGCTGCTCCTACAAATGAAAGCAGGGTGGATGCAAGACTTGTAATGTGCTTGGATCTCACAAACGAAACAAACAAACAAAAAAAAAATCTCGTACGGTAAAGGTGTCACCTTCTAAAGGACACCGCGGATAAATTAAAACTCTGTCACAATCATCAAGACTCGATTGTCTGTGATAAAGATATCTATATATCTATCTATATACGTTATAATTCAGTTCCAGCTATGACACTTCACTATGTACAAAGTGAACCTTAGAGGTGATGTTTTTCTTGTGTGTGCAGAACACGTGGCACCGCATACCAAATAGATAGATCCATGCACACAATATATAGGCTCCAATTTATATATATATATATATATATATATATCAATATAGATCCTTTATCAAACAATAGTAATCATTTGACAGAAGCTGGGGTCCGAAGTGAATGGAGTCATGCTTGCTGAGATTTTTTTTCCCTCTGCAACTGGAATGCTAGGTAGCGTGTCATAAAATATACTATACCTCCTTCAAAAGACAGATTCTTAAGTACTTAAAGAATTGAGGAGAAGACAAATGATAGAACTCTATGCTAATACCATAATACAAAAATAAATAAGAGGTCTCTGAATTGGAGTCTTCAGTATTTCTTTCACGAAATGCTTTGCAAATAAATAAAACTCTGCGGTTATAATAAAGCAATGAGGAAAATCTTCCATGGATAAAACTTTGAAATGAATCTACAAGTGTGTCCTTTCCCTGTAGAGTTCCAATTTTCCTTCCGGTGTGACTGACTGTGTGCAAACTTGTCATAAATATATGTGTGCATGGTTGTGTGTGTGTGTGTGTGTGTGCGCATGTGAATTAAATTGTGTAATACCTGGTTGATACCGCGTTTGCCCTCTGAACCCTGTGTTCTGCTCAGCCCTGGCTGCTCTACTGTACAACACACGTCCTGTAAACTTGTGTTCAGTCTTTGTAAACACATAACTACTTCTCCAACTTCCTAGATCTCCTCATGTGAACAAAATCACCTTCCAAAACTCAAGCTGTCAGAGCCCTGAAACAAAGATCGAAGAAAAAGATATCTCGCCCCCTCCCATACTGTTCCCCACCCTTCCCACAACCGAACAAGAGAGGATCGGCCCAACAGACGTTGAACCCAAGTGTCTCCTCATGCCAGAAACCTCTTTCTGCCCTCTTTTGTTTTTTTTTTTTAGCTCTGCGTTCTCCATCTAGGAGTGGATCTGGGCGGTGCTGGCGAGGAGCTTGTGCCAGCTCACCACTCGCTTGCGCAAGTCGACTTTGTCCAGCCACACATAGGCCTCCCCGATCAGGGTCTTCTTCACAAACTTTCCGCCATTGGACACCAGGAACAACTGTGGCAAACGGAACAAGAAAGCACACAAAGTTAAATGTTCGAAGTAGCTGCTTGCTAAGCTAACAGTCTTGTAGTTCTAGCTCTGTGTGGTATCCAACGATTAGCAAGGGGGCTGTACTGTGTGGAGTTTGTATGTTCTCCCCTTATCTCTGTTAGTTTTCTTCCTCCCACAGTCCAACAGCATGTTTATGTCAACTGGAGACTCTGGAGACTGTGTGTGGCCAGTGCTTGACTTGACTGACCTGTCTGGGGTGTATTTCCTGCCTTTTGACCTATGTGCACTGGAGATTAACTCAGGCGGACACTGCCACTGGTACAAAGCTGCTCAAGAAAAGGATATGAGATCCTGTGTGTGTGGGGGGTGGTGGTTTGCCAGGAACCTGGGGATTACCTGCAGAGAGTGTCCGGTGGGGTTCATACAGAAGCGGAAGGTCTCATTGAAGGAAGGCTCACGGTCGTGGCGACACACCCTGGTCTTCTTCTTGATGATCCTTTTCTGTGTGGCGATGTTCACCACATAGAGCTTCACGTAAAGATCTGCAGACACACACACACACGCACACACACACAAGCACACACGACATCAAGTGTCATGAAAGTGTCTTTTTTCATGCTGTCGTCTTTCAATTTTACAGTGTAAACAGCAGATGTTTTTCTTTCATTACACTTTTCCTCCAACTCTGACATATCTGCGTGTGTGTCTTTGCTGTTATATGTTATGTTTATAGTAATATAAGCCACAGAAACCCAAGCAAAACCCTTTTCATCTTACAAAAACGCAACATGACATATGAAACCCTGCAAAGAATTAGACATAAACCGAGCACTCATGTTAATCTCCCTTCATTATGAAACAAGCAAATCACTCAGGGGATCAATTAGCTACTTAATCTAAGATTGTCCCCATGCACTACACTGATTATGTTTTCATAAGTAATTTCTGATGGTTTGAGTGATTAACATTTCAGACAGGTGGAGCAGGCCACCAGAGGGCAGTAAAACAGCTGAAACTCCACAAATATGGTGTGTTATAGTCAGAGGGAGATGAAACTCGTAAAACCAAAAATGGACTATTGACTTTTGGAAATAGTCACATTATACTGCTACACAATCTGTACTACATCATGTGAATCGAAATCAACCTTGGATAGCAGATCCCATCTGGGACGCAAATGCAGATCAAACAAATGGTAGGCAGGATGGGCCTTAGGATGTAAATATCACAAGAGGAGGCAAGGTGGGCTGCAATCTGCCATTTATTGAATTTATTTATTTATTTGCTGCTGGCAGATTCAGGATGCAACAGTGATATCATAAAACTCGCAGGGGGCGGTTTGGGTGTGGCCTGCTATAAGTACAGTACATATAGAATAGTGGTAAAGTGAACTTATTTGAAGCTTTTCATTTTTCAGTCTTTGCTATTAAACTACATATAGTTTAATAGCAAATTTGTAAATGTGAGAAAAATTATAATACTGTTTTGCCAGTTAGACTGCAGTGCTCATGAGGTGCACACACAGTGACACATCCTCCCCCTCCCCTCCCAAGCATCCCTGTGTGTGACCTACTCCTACTCCTTTTAACCTTGCTGGTGTATACTGCTGGAACCTGGTGAATATATCCGTCTCGCTGCCATCCAAGGCGATGCTGGCTGCAAAAACACAACACCTGTGGATCTGCGTCGGGGAAAGTTGGCAGGGATTATGTGGCATGTCAGATGCCAGTCTGTCTCTCTCTAAACAAGTGTGCATGTGTGGGCCTCCCGGCTGTCAAGTACCGAGACTGAGAAGCACGGTATATCGGTCTTGACGGGCAAAAAGAGGACACTGTGGTGTAGTGCATGCTGTTGTTTGCCTGTGCAGTACCTGGCAGATGGTCCGGACTCTTGAACTTGTAGGTGATGTTGCGACACTGAAGAATCTCGAGGACCAGGTGCTCGCCCTCAGTCTTCATCTCCTTCTTCAGAGCGATCTTTATCTCCCCCATGACCTGCGACTTACCTGAGCACAAACGCACGTTCTGAATCAGCTCGGCACAATGGCATACACACCACCACACCCAGACTGGGGGATCTCAGCTACCAGTATGAACTTTACAGTGAGGCAGAGTAGATGACTGGCTGCCCTCTGCAGGATTCTCGGTGTAATCATCTCTAACAGCCCGAGAGCAATACACAACGATTCGTTTAACAAGGATGAGGAGATGTTATGAGGAGCCTTGCCTGGCTGCCCTTGTCGCCCTGGCAACCAGATGGAAATGACTGCTGGGGAAGCTAAGTCAGCAAGGGCAATCTGTGTGCGAGTATGTGCGTGTAAGAAAAAGTGATTACGACAACAAAGGTCAATTTTACAGGATTTGTTGAGCAATGACTCGTGCGAGGTGAGGTGAAGTGTGGTCAGGCCGTACTCTCTACCTTTATATCCAAATTGTATTTCTGCTTTGTTGTATTTGGGACATTTCTGAGCTTTAACAGTGGGTGTGTGCCCACAGCCAATAGCAGGGCATGAGGATGTGTGTGCGGAAACCTGCAAAACAGTGATCTAGTAATATCCCTGTGCTCATCTGTCCTCTCTGCTCTCTGTCAGTGTCACTGACGCAGGTGTGTGTGTGTGTGCCCTCTCACGCACACACACACACACAAACACACACACACGCAAGAGACAGCATGTGAGTAGTGGCTTGTGCTTCTGCTGAATTTACACAAAGAGCCCAGCGACGTAGCACCTGTGCAGAGGTGTCTACAAGTGTTTCTAGGTTCTGGAAAGACAAGTCTCTGAACTGCTTGTGCTTCTAGTCTCTGACACCCTCGTAACACTGCCGTCTTATGTTCTATCTCCTCCTGGGTGGAAGGACCAACTTTGAAGGCAGTGTTTACAACACCTGTAAGGCCATTCTTTGCCTTAGTTGTAGGAAACATTAAAAAAAATACATGCTTTGCGTAGGAAACAAACATTTTAATTACTGTAATGAGGCACTATTATTGTGATGAAGCATATGAATAAAACAAGGAGCTTGTTTTAAAGAGAAACAAATATCAGTGCAGAGGCTGCACCTCTGAATGCTAATGTTGGCTAGCGTTGAATGATAAGTATACACCGAGTAGCTCTGTGTCTTACCTTCACCGTCTATGTGGCCCATCGATGACTTCATCACGTCTGTACCATTTGGGATCTTTCCACTGGTGGAAAAAAAAGCACACAGGCACACAAGGGTTTAGCATCTCATACTACACACTCCCTGCTTAGTCAAGTGGGGAGCTGGGAAGTTAATTTTTTTTTGATATCTCCAGAAATTGAGTTTTGTTATCTCAAATTAGCGAGACAATCAGCCTGTTATCGGCATAATGAAAAGATTGTGTCTTCGTATTGCTGCTGAGGTTCATCACAGTCAGGCCTCCTCTCAGAGGAGACCTCAGATGACTGAACATTTAAGAGAAAAGCATTTATTTATGAACACACAGTACTTTATGTACTTTACACACTTGTTGCATACTGTTTGGTCGCAGCCCACTTTACTTGACAGCCGTCCCAGCTCTTAGAGTAGTAATGTAAAACTACCCTCATAGTAAATCATCTCAGATAGCATTCTTATGATTTGCTCTGAAACGTCCAAAGGGGTGCACTTACAATCGGGGCACCTGGAAGATGGCACTGTCCACCTCGTTCATCTCTGCGTCCTCGTCCAGCAGGCTGTAGGCGCTGCCGCTCAGGCCGCTGTCCAGGGACGCAGCTGTGACCGGGGCGTCGCCAGACCTGTAGCTGGAGCGAGCTGCGCAGAGACACCATCACACCCGTCACCACACACACACACTCACAGTGACAAACACTGCACCTCTGCCAGGTCCAGGCATGGGTTAATAGCGGCATCCATCACAGACAACTTTGTACACCTTAAAGTTAATGTGACACTCAGAGGGGAAGCATATTGAAATTGCACAGGACTGGATCGTAATGAACAGCAGACAAGACACTGAGGACGGGCAGGAAGCGTGTGAACAAACACTGCACTGAGGTCTGTTTCTCAGACAAAGACAAGACGGCCAAGAAGTCACATATAAAGCTGTAACATGGAACAGACATAAATCCAGAGAAATATCACATTAATATGCTTATGCAAACAAGAGGCACGTAGACCCTGCTGACATTGTTAGTCATCTATATGAATTATTTTCAACAATCTATTTTAGTTTAAAAATGAAACCGGAGGATTGTAGTTTCATACCTGGCTAACTTTAAATTATGTTTATGAGTCCAGCTTCATTTAAGATGTTTTCACTGGAAAAAATACATTTTAAAAAGTTTTACAATGCAACATTTTATGCTCGAACAGTCGAACGGGCATCGTGATAAGAGTATGAATGGTGTGAGATGCGTGGATGTGGTGCAGAAAAGGATCCATGTTGACATGTTTTGTTTTTTTTTGTTGTCCTTTCTTTATGGCCACACGACGCGTTGCCTGACACAAAATGCTCACTAATACCAGTGAAAGGAAGCAATGGGGTATGAGCACAGTGTCACCACTCAATGAATCATGTGAGCGTCTGAGACGCTCATTCCCTGGTATTAGTGAACCGTGTCGGTGGCTGTTAAGAAAGTATGAATGAATCTCTGTGGATGCCGAGTGCAACTTTTTTCTCCTGACTCTTTCATTAGCTTCCCACATCACCACCCTGTCCCTCCACCTCCTCCTCTGTCTTTCTGCAGGTGTGCGTTAGTAGCATCGCATCCTCTCTTTCTCTCACTCTCTCTTTCTCTCCTCGCTCCATCTGTGCGTCAGTCACACGACAGAGAGAGAGAGACTCTTGGGCAAACTCTCACCTCCGATGCTCTGCGGCCGCTCTTCCGACACGGCTTTCCTGAGGGTCAGGTGTCGGCCGTCTGCTCTGCTCCCTTTGGCCGACGTGATAGCTGGCAGGGCGGGCAGCCAATCAGATTGGGCCCTCTGAATGGTGAGCACGCCCACCACGCTGTGTCTCTGGTGCCTCAGCGAGAGGCGGCCTCTCTGGCCTGGACGAGTTAGTTTTTTTTCGCAGGTCGGTTGTCAGAGGATCAGTGCCGGGGGGGAACAAAGGTCATGGGGGTCGCAGTTTAAGATGGAAGGAGGGAGGAGCGAGATGGAGATTCAGAGAGCGGTTTATCTTCACCATGGCAACCAGCTTGACTGTCAATCACATGCAGCCACAGTGTGCAGCGCACATTCGCCCCTCCTGCATTCCACTATGAGGCGGGGTGTGCAGCATCTACTGAGGTGCATTGTGGGTCCGGTAGTTGTTGAAAAACAAGAGTTTCAAAAAAGGGAGGAGTGGGGTGGGGGTTAGCGGACTGCATGCACAGCCATCTGAGTGGTGGGACTTCAGAGAAGCCGGTTGTCGTTTGTTAATATAACGGAAAATTAAAATAATAAAAAAAAAGGAAGTTGGAGATATTTTGGGGCAGGGGGCGGGACGAAAACTTTCTTCTGTTTTCCTGCTGTCAGTCCAAGATGTTTGATAGCTAGCTAGAAACACAAACTTTCTTTGAGACTTTTTCCCAGCGAACTCATTAAATGAGATTTTATACACTAAGTTTAGAACTTTCTCACCGCTTCCTACGATTTCTAGATGTCACTGCGCCCTGACAGTAATCACCTTGCTGATTTATTCCGCAGCTTCTTTTATTCAAACTGTCATGCGGTACCTCTCTACTCCTGACATGAACTTAGTTTTTCTGTTTAACGCCTCATTTAACTGGTATTTGAGACTTCAGATTTAAAGCCTATTTACATTAAATTTTGTGTTGAAATGATTAGACTTGTCATTAAATAAGCATTACGCCTTTTAACATTACGCCTCTTTGGGTTCACTGAAAAAAGGGTCAGATCGAGGAAGGCTGAAGACAGTGTCGCAACAGTACAGGTGAGATGCCGGCTCTACACACTCGTGAATACATACAGAAGAGAAGCGGTGTGAGGTTGGACACACTACGGAGGAGAGGACCGGAAGGCGTAAGAGGTGAAAGAAACCGGCAAGAAAAAACAAAAAAACGAAACAAAACAAAAGTAGAACTGAAAGGAACGTTCGAAACAAAACAAAACAAAACAAAAACAAAAATAACTGAACAGAAGGTAGAACAGATGAGTGCGAGGAGGCCATGCTGCGTAGGCTTTATTTGCGTCTTGGTTTACTTGGTTGGAGGCGTTGCGGCTGCTGTGGCTGCTGCTGCTGTTGCTGCGACTGCTGCGGGGCATCGCCCGGTGCTGCTATGGCAGCGCCTCTGCCGCTCCCGCCGCCACCGCCGTCCTGATGGTGTTGCCGTGCAGCGCTTTTGCTGGAGCGTGAAGCGCCGTGCGAGCGCGAGTGTTGGCCGTGTCCGTGGCTGTGGCCTTGGCTCTGGCCCTCGGACGGGGAAGGCTTCGATGTGCCAGGGCTACTGTGAGATTTCTCAATAGTGGGCACCTGCGTATCTAAAACAACCAGATTCACCAAATTAACAGAAACCCTCTGTTTACCTAAAGCGAACGTAGAGTTTGTAAGCTACGGCTAGCGAGAGCTCCTTTTAGCCAGCACAGTAGCTACCCCATTAATTCTATAATTTGTCGAGTGTCCTTGTTAAATTTGAAGGTGATTTTTCTACAAAGTCAAAGCCTTCCACGGCCATGTTGCCCTCTGTGTCAGAAGAAAGATTAAGGGAAGCTAAAGCTAGGCCTCTTAGCGGGGTGACAACATGGCAACCAAGAAAACAGACCATGAGAAAAGCAAAAAGCATGAAGCTTAAGCTGTGACTGGTGCGCAGAAATGGACATTTGAAGGTGCTGATACAAAGGAAGGGCTGCAGAGAGAGGAACTGCTGGACACGGGAGGACACCGTGAATAGACAGACGAAAGAAGCAGGGACGGGAAGGAAGCACAAGGTAAGAGGAGTATGAAGAGGTGAAGAGGAAGGGAGAGCAGGGAAAGCGGAAGAGTGTAGGAGGCGCAGCACAGGAGGGTGTTTCGGTGTGAGGGGTGATGGTGATGAGTACAGGCAGGCGAGGGAGTTTCTTTGCATCCTACCCTTGGCTGGATCAGGGAAGATGCCGTGGCTTCTGCTCTTGATGACAGACGATTTGGGGGAATCCTGATTGTCGTGGGCAGAGCTGCCGGTTTTGGGGGAGGAGTGCTGGGAGGAGGGTTTGGAGGAGCCGTGTCGGCCCTGGCCTGAGTGGGAGCGCCTGTGGTGGTCGCCCTCGCTCTGCTCCTTCAGGGGGAGCCACCGCGGGACGTTGTCCAGCTGAGCGGTGTTGGACAGGTCGATGAGGACCTAGGAGCAGACACGGCAGCTTAGCATCCGGGCATCTGCAGGGGATCGTACGGGTGTATCCAGGGTCGAAAGCTGATGCTGAAAAAGAGGTTTACCTCTCCTAGGAAATCATTAGAGGAGCACTTGTCGTAGTCCCACACGCTGACTTCCAGGGTCTTCTTCCTCAGCTAAAATACACACATCATAAAAGAGTTAATGTACGTTTATGGTGATTTACCTCCTTAAAGGGACAAAACAAACATATGATGAGGCATTCAAATGCCAGAGAGTTCACCAAGGCAGTGAACACTCTTGCATCTTGAAAAAACAGATAACATAAGAAAACAGCCACAACTGACTGATATGGGTCCAATTAATTTAAAATAGAATCAGAGCATCTGCTCTGCTAAGCCATCCTAGTCCTAGCAAGCCAGCAGAAAACTGACAATATTTTTCTTTTGGTATCATGTAAACACAAGTAATTTACTATATCATGACATTTCTTTCTTTTGCATTGCACAGACTGACTATGGAGATCTTAGTAAACTGAACTCAATGCGGCAGTTCAAACCACATCAAACAGTTGTGTGACACATAGGCACAGTTGCCTCTGAGAAAAGAGCATGTGATCACATACTTGCTCCAGGAGGATGTTTTTGTAGATGACGGTCTGGTTCCACTCCGGATTGAGAGTCTTGCCTGCGTGTTTGGACCTCCTCTTGTTTTCGGCACTGGGAGGGGAACACATCACAACAAGACATGCTTGGTCACACAAACGCAAACACCGCTGCGGACTGGTGGACCACCACGATGCACTCAGCACAATATCGAGGGGCGGGGCACAATGTGACAGTCGGAAGGGAGAGGATGAACGTGATGTACATTGTTCCAACAGCAACAATGTATGGGCCTGCGTGCATGGACGGCAGGGTGCGCTGCAAAAAAGTCCATTTTGATGCCCATCAAGTCACCGGGTCTTAGGAAAGTTTGCTTTGCCAGTGAGGAGAGAGAGAGAGACTGCACAAAAAGTGAAAGCATACTCTCCTCTCACTGGCTCATCTCGTTTACAGAATTCTGTGAGAATACGCCACAGCAGATTTGCTGGTATTAGATTGAGGGGCTTGTCAAGATGGATGGTTTTTGCACGATCTAGGATTTGAGTTAAGATTGTAAGATATGAATAAGTGTTTGAGAGTTAGTATGGTCCAGAGGAGGACTAAAATAATGACATGAATAAGAACTGCGGAGCAAAATAATGAGTGTGTGCTGAATGTGGCGGGGCATCGGGGGTTACGATAAGATGTCAGGGCACAATGTAGAACACTACTGAGGGAGTTTAATCACACAAGGACAAACTTAAGGGTGTCAGGCTCGATGCTGGGGTTTCAAATTACTACAACACGACAGTTAGCTGAGAAAACGCTAAGTGTCAGCAAAGGGGAAAAAAAGGTTTATATGACATTTGTTTAAGACTTTGGAAGATGTCTATATTTAGAAATCCAAATCCTCAAACAGGTAATGTAAGGAGTCTAAGCCCAAAAGGTGAGTGGTACGTCATGAGAGTATGTGGACCAGGGAAGATGCACAGTTGAAGGGAGTTAGTGGAACTGACTCGTATCGATAAGCGTCCGATCAGTTAGGAAAAACAACCTGCTGCCTTCACCAAACTGACAAACCAGTTTCAACCAAAACAGAACCAAAGTGCCAAAGTGGGCAAGTCACATACCTGGCGTTCTGGACAACCATGACCTGACTGAGGGGGTCCAGCATGCATTAAATATAAAGAACAACATACAGAAAGAATAGTCAGAGGGAGGGTGGGGGGGTCAGAGAGAGAGTCCGTGGACTGTGAGGGAGTGTGCCTGTGGGAAGGGGAGATCACTGTATGCAGGCTCAGTGTGGGATTTATTGAGTGTGTCCGGGGCCTGGGATGTGTGCGTTTCAGAAGAGGGGGCCGGACCGGGAACTGTGCGGTGCTGCAGCGGTGGACTGAGTTGGTGCCTTCGTGTCTCATGAACAGCATGTATGTGTGCGGACGGGGCTTTCAGGTGATGTAACGCATCCTTTGGCAACCGCAGTGGAGATCTGCTGCTCGTTGAGCTACTGATTTGGAAAGTTTCATGTGGAGCTGTCACGATGGAGTCAACGCCTCATCCATTTGATGTCAACTTGAAAAAACATGTTGAAAGCAGTAGCTCTTTTAAAAATGTCAAAACCACGAAAAACATTTAAAAAATGGCAGTTACTTTTGAAATTTTTCAAGCCAGGCTGAAATTATGCTTCAGTGTGATATGCTGAAATACCTTGGCAAACAGAGGCAGGGAGCATTGTTTTTGCTTGTGCGCTATCAAGCCGGTTAGTCGAATCAACAGCCTTTTGAAACATTGTTCAGGATATGGAACCGCATCTACATGCAAAAATGTCCATACAACACCTGTGCGGGTTGTGTGCAGCCTGGAGAAGCATAATCCCAGCATCACATGGTAAATAAGCATTGCTTTTGCCAAATCACAACACCTTTGTGCTTTTATGCTTTCTAAAACCCGTTGCACTGCAGGAGCTCCATGCGGTTGCCAGGAGATCTGTGATGCAACTGAAAAGCCTCCGTATGGATTGAAATCGGTGCTCTGACAGCCGTGAGCGTGTCCATGTATATGCGCCTGTAGCATATACACGGGTATTGGCACACGGATTAAACGTATGAATGCATCCTTCAGGTGTCTGAGGGCATGTGTGCACCCCGACACTCTAATCTTCACTCTGTTTAAAACCCACAGTCATGTTTGCACCTGCACGTATCCAGCCCAGTGCCTGTGAAATGTGGCGGCTGCAGATTTCCCTGCCATACATTACTGCTTTTATCTGAAACGATCCCTGGAAAAAGCACTCTCTCCGGGGACCTCATCCAGCACAGAAGGCGGGAGAGTCAATTACGTTACAGTGCAATCACAGTGAGAGCGAGAGCTCTGGTCCTAGCAAGGAGTGTGGATCGTGTTGCACATAAATATGAGAGCTATTGATCCTGACTGCACTCATCACCCATCAACAGGGGCAACATCAACAGCTTTATATCATTTACATAATGTTTATGTCATTCAGCAGCGATAAGAGTAGCGTGGCAGTTCATATCACATGAAGCCGGTGGAACTGCACCGTAAAACATTTGATGGACCTGTGTATGGGCGCTATGGAGTTGATACCAAAGAAAGGTCACATGCTGCACACTGATAGATGTCATGGTAAGCCAGTAAGGTTTGAATTTGAGCATCGTGATTGTTTTGTAGCCTGGGAATGTGTAAGCAGGTAAAGCACTCAAATTCCTTCTCCCAAAGTGGCTGAAAAAGACAGAAAACTATGAAATCAGTCACATCTTACACAGGTCTATCAACAAAACTTGCAACAAATTTGCAACATTTGCCTCCTTTGTCCCAGTTTGGAGTCACAGCTCCTGTTTCCACACACTTGACTCACCCTCTGCCTGGGAGGAGATAAACTTTAACAAATGGGTCGGAGTAGCCGTTGTTGTCCCGCGGGACAAGGTTTCTGGCCTGCAGGACGTGAACGATCAAGTTGCCAAGCTGCTTGTCGTAGTGGATTTGAAGCTGAAGAAGGAAACAGAGTTTCCAGGAATCATTGATTTAGACTGGATTCACATTATTTTGGAATGAGATGCCAAATTAAATGGTCTGCTTTGGCTTGATTTGTATGCATTTATTGATTAAGTCTAGCCTTCTGAAAAGAAAGGGAAAAAAAAACATGCTCGCACACTCCAAAATATCAAATAGCAACAAATATACCTAAACACTGCAAATCTCAATTTAGGCATTTCACTGACCTGTATCTCTCCAGAGATGGGATGAGACTGGGTCTTCATTCCCTCTGCAGTCTGCAAGAGATAAAAGCAAAGAGAAAGAATCTGTTGCTGGATTGTGTTTGCTGGTGGGTGTTCCTTCTGTACATGCTGTACTGTTCTGTACTGTTCTGTACTGTACTGCGCTGTGCTCTCTGCAGCGCTTGAGGCTAAACCACAAGCTGAGCTCTTGAGATTGATGCCCTTGTGTTGATATCCATTTAATGCCAGTTACAAGTGGCAAATGTTGTATTTGCAGTAAAATAGACGCTGCCTTGTGTGTTTTAAGAGACGTTCTACAAGATATTGTCTTCAGACTGGTAAACGAACAGCAATTTATGGCTTTTAAGAGTGCTACTGCTTGAAAAGCCTCCTTGGAGTATTGTGCTTTCAGTGGAAACAAACCCAGCCTGGACTCGCCTTGCTGCTGTGGCGTTTCTTGCTGACGGAGGGCGAGCCCGGCTGACCCGGGCTGGAGGTTGCTGATGTGGTGGCGGGCAGGCCTGAGGAGCTGGAGGTGGGAGCCTGCTGCTGCGACACCTTCTGCAGCTCAGCCGCCAGCTGCTTGGGGTCAACGCCTGGAGACCTGGGAGGTCTCTCACCTGCAGGGCACATGAGAGCGTCGGGGTGTGAAGCATTTGCAAAGGGTACAAGGCAAGTGACGTGTTTGGTGTTCCAGTGCTTCGGTCCAGTCGAGGTCACTGGGACTGTCCTAAATCAACCCAATGGCCACCAGTGTGCTTCCTTAATGATTTGGCAGCATTCCATAGAAAAGTAAAAGTACACCTAAATAACATGAAGAGGGAAAACTTCAAGTCGGATACCAAAGTACTGTTACAAGGTATGTGGAGAGGGAGGAAATAGACCCCAAGTAATGTGTGTGTTGAGTAGAGAAGTTATTACTGGTGTAAAAGATCTGAAAAGACCTTAAAAGACTTAAAAGAGAGGCTGAAATGAGAGATCAGAGGACATGGTGGGGAAAAACCGAAAACTGGACATTGTGTTTGGGTTGGAGTTAAAAAAATACCACATCTCACATTTGCTGTGCTCCTGGAAATCCAGGTGGTCGGGCCCTTCAGACTCTGCAAGCATGTTGAGATCACTACAAGACAGACGGAAAATAATGTGTTATATAACACTGGATATGAAGACTCCAGTAGACAAGAGAGTAGGAAGAGAAAATGAGGACAACACACAGATAACAAAAGCTGGATTGAGTAAGCAAGGTCAAGGAAGCTAGCAGTCGTGATCATGATGTGGTTAAAATGGAAAATGAAATTTCTCTGCAAAAGGTGGATGTGTCATAGAATTTAATATGTGGTTGAGGTGCTTTAAATATAACGTCAATAGCAAGGAAATGAAGAGACAGGAAATACTGATTAAGGATTGAATTAGGAAGATGGTGCATTGAGGATATATTTTCAAGGATTCATTTGAGATGCTAACAACTGAGGGCAGGAGAAGAAATATAAAGTGACAAAGGCTGTACTCACAGTCTGACGCATACTTCTGCTTCATTACATGGCTGTCCGACGAGCCCCTGGACCTCTTCATAGGTTTTCCCCGTCAGAAGAACGCCATTCCACTCCAGGACTTGCATTCCTGTGCACGGTCACAACATAGCACACCACACAAGCACTATTGAGAAAGCAATCGAGACAATCGTTTCTACAAAAAAAGACGATTGTTTCCTAATTCTCCGTGCAGTCAAAACAGTTCACTTCAAACCAAAACCAAATCAAAGACCTCTTCATTTCAAGGGATCAGCTCTAAAAATTAAGGTCACAGTGAACTTGAATGAATGGCCTGGAATGGGTCTCACAAGTGAATTCACAGCGAGCCATCTTTGCAGCGAAAACAAGCTTTGACTCTGCTTGAACGACATGTGCATCAGACTGCGAGCCAAAAACTGGAGAGCTGGTGACAGCCCAAACAGCAGCTGTGTGACAAAGCTGCTTGCGAAGCACTCAGCCGCAGAACTGGGTTAAAATGAAGACGAAAATGTCCTGGTTTTTATTTCAGCTACAAAACCTGAACTTGCGGGGCAACACTTTAAGCCCGGGTGCGCCGTGGCACAGAAAGAATACAGAGTCCGGTCCATTCCCGCGATCGTGAGTGTCTCAGAGAAGGGTCGGAGAGCTTATTCATATTTAATGCGGCGAGCGAAAGCACACGTGAATCCACACAGCACAGCAAACCCACTGCACCCCGGCCACAACACGCCCCGCCTCTTCGGCAGGACTTACACATCTTGAAGCATCTCATCAGGAGGGTCCTCTGCTTGCGACGGGCTGCGTGTGTGAGCGACAGGAAAGCTGCTGCAGTTACACCATGGAAATCGAACGGTTCGCGCCCTCGTTCGCGCCGTTTGAACCTCGAATTTCGGCGAAGAGTCAGACGAGCCAGCACGGGCGTCCCCCCCGTGACACTAAGCCACTGCGGCTGCCGAATCTGACAACGTTTCCCTGCATTCGCACCGCAGAGGGGGAGACGACGTGTTCCTATGGGAAGCGCCAAAGTACTTTGCAGTCTTGCCGCTCAGCGTTGGTGTTATGGCAGGGTTATGGGTGTTATCATGACTGAGTTGTCTTGGCGGATAACGACACAGATGAATCTTGACTTCTTGACTGAGACTCGCACGTTGGTTGTGTGCAAGGTGAAAAAGTTCATGGACGGATGTTTCATGGGAAACATTGCATTAATTAGTAAAAAGTCTAACACATCGGTAAATTAGTGCTTAACAAACAGTATGATGCAGTATTACAGCATGTTCTGCTACAATACAGGTGCTGGGTAAATCCATAGACTGTATAAAAGATGGATGAGGTCTTCTGGACTGAAAAGTGGAGCCAATATGGATGGAAGTGACTTTACTTGCAATACCACATATAGTACACATTTAGTCAAAAAGCATATTTTTCAATGATGAAATACTCATTCAATATATTTTTTTCACAACTCATACCAATTTCAACAGCATAAGTTGCTCATGCCAGAGTGTGATCTGGTGGTCCAGTTGAAAATAATTCTATGATTAATTAGATATTAAAGCTCAAAAAAAAGAATAGTTTAGGGCATGTTTGTTTAATTGATACTGACAACTCTTCACAAACTAGTGAGTGATATCATGGATAGGGGCTTGCTCCTCTCTAGCCCCGCCCTCTCATCGAAATATGGTATCATCTGGCACCAGAGATTCAAGATGGCGGCGCCCTGTGAGCCAAACTCCTGGCTTCAAAACCAGCCCTTCACAAACCATCGCAGAGGGTTGGGACTTTGGTAAACCACAGCATTCTAAACCCTGTTTCACTTATATCCATTGAGATCCTAATTAAAGAAAGATAATCCTTTAATTTAGGATCTTGGCTCAAATAAAAAAAGTACAATACAGAATCAATACAGAATATAAAGGGTGCATTTCAAACTTGATTTCAAATGTTTAACCCTCATTATGTAATGCAAAATTATTTGTGCCTATTAGTTTTAAAATATTTTTTATGCATTCCTATCAAACAGGGGTAGCTCAGGGTAGCTCTAGGGAGTGGATTATTGTTTCAAAGAGTATTCATGGTACCCATTAAACATTTTCCTATGATCTTGGTGCTCCACGGGATGTTCATCCAGCTCCACCATTGATTTAAATTTTTTATTTACCCAGGACCTGCACAATTAATGACAGTCTGCCACAGCTGCACCTATTTACTGCCAGTGAGTCCATGGTAAATGTTAGGAATGCTTATGTCGTAAAGTCAGATGCCGACCCTGGAAAACAATACACTTGCTTAAAAGTAGGTGAAGCATCTGTTCACATTTAGCTCACAGTGTTAACATTTAGCCCAAAGCACTAAAACTTACATAATGTCTCATAGACTTGCTCTGTGGCAGACAATGTACATCTGCATCATCCTACTTTACAGTATCAAAAAAATAAGGTAAAAAAATCTTTGCATGAATTTCGTGTCTGATGCAGTTTTTACTGGAACCTTTTTATCCTCATAAAAAATGGGGAGTGAAAAGAAACAGAGAATCCAGCAATGTGAAATTAAATGTAATGAGACACTAACAAGAGCAGAAAGTATGCAAAGGACTGCCCACGCTCACACGCACACAAATTCACAGAGCACAGACAGATGGATAGCACACTATGCAGGTCCAAATCAGCCAGTATTTCTCCCTATCTCACCATCCATACATCACCAGGGTGGCAGCTTCAAAAAGGCTCGGGCCACAGCTCTACCAATTGTCCGACACATTCAATGTGGCTCAATGCAGAGATTAAAGGAGACTATGAGCAGACAGATGGACTCAGAGGGTGAGAGGGTTAACTGTTCCCAGACTCCACCATGTGAAATCAATAGCACCTCATGAAATGTGTTCCTGTTAATATACCGCAGAGCAGTCTATCCTGAGGCAGTGTCGGTGAGAGGCGCACAAGGGTGAAATCACAGGCCATATATCTGTGGGATCATGCACATCGGTTACGTGGTGAAAACGCCTACTGTGGCTGCACCAAGCTACTGTAAACAACAAAGAAGCAGTGTCACCGTGCTGATTTTGTGAATATATCATGTATAGCCTATAACACTATTCTTGAGAATAACACCGATATTATTTTCAAGCCGGCACAATAAATATACAGCTACAGTGAGCTAATCTTAGCTCATGACTAAAAATTTAACAAGCAATAAGGAAACAGCTCTAGTGGCTTTGTCCAATGGTCGCAATATCCACCTTCGAGCAGCTTTAAAGGACATTTTTTGCAGAAGTTGTTTGAAGTCTGCATCTGGCCAAGAAATGATTCAGCACAAAACCCCAGAGTCTGGCTAACTCCCTGTCTGTGGTGAGCCAAGCTAACAGATGTACTGTTACACCAAGCTTATGCATATACCTAAAAATACATACTTAACTTTATTTTACACTTATAATTGTTGTTCAACAAAAGTTGAATGCAGTATTTTTGCGCAAAAGAGGCATTTAGAGGGATGCAAAAGTTTACCTTCAAGAATCTTTCCAGTTTGCTCTGCAGCTCCACCAGGTAGGACTTTGGCAACGTAAGCTCCGATGTCTCCGTTTGAGCCAGGGACCTCTTTCCCTCCAACCACACGAATGCCTAGGCCATTTCCTGAAATCAAGGCATGGTCTTTAAATGTAAGGAAATTAAAATTGTTGGCATTGATGGTTCCATATTACGTTCATTACGGCCTTTAAATGTTTTATTTGACAGATAAACCAAGAGATCACGGTTATGCATCAGTTATGGAAACTAGCTTAGCTTCTGACTTTGTCTAATTTAGTGTGCTGAACTAATTTCATAGCTTTTCAAACACATTTAAAATCTATGAAGCTTCAAAACGTAAATGATCAAAATAGCTTAAATGGACTATAAAAAATGTACTGATTATCTAAAAATCTCATCTGGATCTATTATCTGTTTAACTACACCTACACATAGTCGGAAAGTTCATAATTTTACAGTATGAAACACTTTAATGTGGTTATGGAAGCAAGAACAAAATGGGCTGTTTGTTAATTGCATGAGATAATCCTGAGCATGAGGGATACGCCATTTTGAGCATGGCAATGACTGATGAGCATGGAGAAGAGCCAAATCAGAAGGGAAGCCAGGAAATGAAATGTCTGCCTGCTTTGAGCCTGGAGGAATGGTGTGATGGAACGTAAAGGCAGCAGAGGTGACTTGCCAGTTTCTTGAGATCTGGCATGTGTATCAATAAATAAAATGCATGAGGCAGACTAGTCATGCGATATAAAGCTAATGAGATGGTATAATTCATGTTAATAATCACTTTTAATTGTGATTGTGTTTTATGACAACACAGTTGAATTCAATGAAAGGAAGGTCGCCTGTGTACTAAGCAGTGCCTATCTGACTGTTGGTGAGAAATGGGGCTAGTGGAAGGCATGCATTAGTCAATAACAAATTAGCTCATACAGTACGTTAAATGCATAGCATGCCACTCTCAGTATGCATTTGTATACAGTGGTACTTTACCTGAGACACTTCGGTCTTTGGGATCCCTCTGCAGTTTCACTCTGATGTGAGGGAAGGGGTAGTATGGACCTTTTCCCTGTGGCCCACACACAATGGTCAGATGTTATGGAAGTGTAGGGAAGTTGGTTAATCATAGTGAGGCACAGATTCTTTGCTACCTGGTCATATGCACACCCTGCATTTAAGAGCCTTATGATAGTGTGTAGGTATGTGCACTTCTTCACTGATTGTACTTAGGAACGAGTAGCTATAAGGTCATTACTACAGAGCTGGTGTGTTCAGTATGTTTGTGTGCTTTCCCCTATTTCACCTGTCTCTTATCTTGTCCATTTTCTGAACGTCCATCTCTTGGTTTGTCAAACCAGTCTGTCTCTTCTCGTCTCAGGTGGTAGGCTTCAGGGATAAAAACAAGCAATACTTCAGAGCCAATCTGAGAACTTACACTTTCTCATTCTGCTGTTAACAGGCTGGGGTTGTCAGGCCATAGAGAAATTATTACATGCGATTAAGTTCGGCTCAGGTAAACGTCTATGCTATTTGGTGATAGGGACACAGGATTATAAAAACAAGGGTTGATTAGTTCAATCTTATATGGCAAGGGGAAGGATACCGAGCAACATTTTAAACTTTATAATCACAGGAAAATGCAGTTTCAGAGTCATTAAAAATAGTGTTAGTGCAGGATGTTTTCTAGCATAGCCTAAACTAGTGGCAAATTCTATGAATGTAAATGCTGGGAGTGTTCATACTTCATATCGCATGTAAGACCAATTATTGAGAAAACAAACAGTGGATTGTAAATAGAAGTAATACAGTTTGCAAATAAAATCATAACTAAATTTGTTAAAGTTGCCATTCAATTAGTATAATAAATCTCCCCAACATTTCTTTATAGTTGATATGTGTTAGACTTGAGGTGCAGGTTAACATGTAAACTAATGGATGACTAAAGAACTGAACTATACTCTACCATTGGTTGCATCGTCTCTGTTCAAAGCCATCAGGGAATCACTTAGGGCTGGAATCAAGGCAAATGGTTTATATTGCAAAATAATGGGATCCATACGAATAGGCTAACAAGAGTTATAGTTACATATTTCAACCAGATATATGAACAACACAACATCAATTAGAATCTGAACTTACTGATTCTGCATCTTATTTCCCTTTTTAATGGAAACATGTCCACTCAGCTTAGATACTGAATAGATGGCCGCTGCTCAAGTGTTGTGCAGAACATTAATTATTGCAATAAAATGGTGTGCATTTTGCTGCGAGAATACAGGCATTGGAAATATATTTCTAATACAGTTTAGTTTATATAAGAGGAAATTGGTGTAAACTATGATTTATTTTGTGTTGATGAAAAATAATGACCTCTTTGGAATAAGACACTGTACAGCACTTGTCTTCTCACTGATAACAGTACAGAATACAGTATACAGCAACATGAATTCCAAAGAAAAAATAGATAGTTAACGTGTGAACAGCAGCAAAACTACATTTTGCATCTTTGGATGCATCATTCTTTGTTTTCCAATTATTTCCTTTTTAATAATGAAAAGACACAACAGGCCATACTTATGAACTGATGAGAATGAGTCACACTTTTAGCAAATATATCATCTTAACTGTATCAAGACATTAATGTGTTCCATGCAACAAAAAAGCTGTAACGTACCACAACACAAACAAGCAATTACTCATGACAAGACATGCAAGTTGAAGTGTTAAGATTTATTACACACACGTAAGGGTTAAAACCAAATATCATGCATTTCAAAAAGTACAGTCAAGATCTCCCTATCATGCTTTTAGCTATTTTTTTCAGGAAAGTCAATATGTAACATTCCTCTATTATCTATGGTTTGGAATTTGGTTCTTGAATGAATACATTTGAACATAATCATAAAATACAGCATCAAATTTACACTATCCACATTATAAATCAACTATTGTAGAATCAAAAATATAATTTTGAAACGATTGGCTACTTTCTTACATTATACTGTCATTTTTTATTGTACTTGCAAGAAAAGTGGATGGCTCAACAGAGTGAATTCTGTACCAATTGGTTTAATTTTGTAAGTGGGGAGGCACTTTTACGTTGTGTCATTTCTGGGAGAAAAAAGTTTTCAAAATCTGAATCTAACTTGATTATTTTGTTATTGTTACCCCGGCCTTGTTAGAGAAACAGGCAGGATTTCAAAGCCTTCTCTGAGTTTTGAAACGGCGACAGATGACAGCATGCTCTAAAATAAAATGATGACTTCCACAAGTGACAAAGAGCTATTTGAGGAGGGAATCCTCCCACCGATTGTGCCTTAAACTGAAAGTCAGACTATATGGAGTCATGCTGCGAAGCAATGTGGAAAATGTTGTACAATAACCAGAATACAGACAAACACAATGCATGCATAAAGATACAGTCAGCAGCTATAAGAAATCAAACAGCATGCACACCAGATATCAACCGATAAACCAAAAGCACTGATACCAGAAAACAGAAAGACAAGAAAAATACATTCACCAAAGTCGAGGTGAAACATGAAAAAAGGAAAAACAGACACATGCAGACTCCCAATAAATACACAAAAGCTACAGATCTGACACAACAGCACTAAATAAAAGCAAGACAAACCACAACCAGAAACTCTCAAAGATGAAACTTTGGATAGCGAAAGAGTGACAACATGACAAGTTTGTTTTTTACCTTCACTATCAGACATGGTGCCCTGAAGGTCATCCAGCAGCACATAACCCCTACCCCTGGTTGGCTCTTCCCTAATATGTTGCTGCTGTTGAGAGTCCTGCAAGGACAAACAGGAGCCAAACTGGTCTCTTGAATCAGCTGAGATTGGTGGTAGGGGTCCTGCTGATGCACGGGCCATGCCCATAGGCTGTCCAACAGGGCTCAGTGGACTTTCTTCCTCAGAGTTCTGAGCCACTATAGGTATTCGGCCACGGCCACTTTGCACAATGGGGAGGCTGGTAGGTTTGGTACGACCAGAGGGGGTTTGATAGCTTGGTGCATCTCCAGAGGCTTCACCGTCTCCTTTTAGCCTCAGTGAGGAGCTGGAAGGGTCTCTTTTGATAGACAAATCTAGTCCATAACAAGATGTGGGCCTCGATGACGGTCTTGAGCGACTTCCACTCGGATAGGCAGAATCCAAACCTAAGCTCTGGCCCAAGTTTAATGACCCAGCCAAATTGGCACCCAATGTTGACCCCAGATATTTTTGTTGCTCTGCAATGTTCTTACGAAGGCCGAATGTAATCTCATCCTGCAAGAGCCGGCTGGATCTTGGGGATGCACTCGTAGACCCAAGATAGCTGGTATAGTCTGTCTCCAAACCTCTGTTGTCTGTAATAGAGGAATACTTGGAGGAGATCTTAGGATCTAAGAGTGGAGTCTTATGTTTTTGGTACAGCATGGATGCTGGGAGTTGTTTAGCTGCTTGCTTCTCTAGAGTAAGACGACTGATGCTGTATTTATCAGTCTTTGGATAGTGTCTTTGAGAATAACCAGAGATGCCAGAGCTTGGGGTATAGTAGTGTTGGGAGAGACCTGTGAGTTGTTCTAAGTTTTCTGTTCCACCAGTACTTCTCCTAAACTCTTGCTTGAGCTGCTGCTTCAGGAGTTTGAGTTCATAGGGCTCCTCCATTGTATCCTCTTCATCAGGTGTCTTTCCAAATGTATGGAGTCGAGACGTGGATCCTAAATAATCAGTGGACCCAAGATCTGCTGCACTTCTGCGCAGCAGCTTCTCTGCTTTAGCGAGCTCTCTCTCAGCAAGACTGTAAGATGAAGACAGACTGGCGGAGCCTTTAGCTAGTTCTGCAGCATCTTCTAGTAACATATAACTACGAGGTGTGTGGTGATCTACATCTGTGTAATAGTTATCAGAGACAGTTGACATGGGGCTACGTGCCATACTTCCCACTTCCAAGGCCCTGAGGTCAAGATGGTTGCCATATTTGTCATACTTGACTCCGAGGTAAGCTGATGATGCAGGGTCCGGCTGGCGACTAATCACATCATATTTTGTTGCATCCAGCTCTGAGAGAAGGGCTGCTTGTCTGGCAGCTTTTTGCTGCAACAAAAGCATTTGGTGGTAACTCTGCTGCTGAGAACTTGTCAGTGAAGGGACAGAAGAGTAGATTGAATGGGACTGGTAGGACTGGGGAGTCTGGTAAAGAGTCTGTTGGTATTGACTTTGGGGGTACTGATACTGGGAATATTTTCCATATTCATGTTTGGTTTGAGGTGGGACAAAATCATCTAATTCTGACTGAGGGGCTGTCCTGGGACGTTCAAGACCATGACCTTCAATCTCCTCATCTTCGCCACCTCCATGCCCACCTCGAGTCTCTCGGATGTTACTAACCTCACTGTCTGACATGTAGTCTCTGTCCTCTGCAACACTTTGTAAATAGGCCCTTTCCCTCTTCTCTCTCTCCTTTAGTAACACATCTTTTCTGCGATTAATGCCCATCTCCAAGTACCTAAGCTTGGCATCAATCTCTTTCTCCTCCTCATCAAGCTCTGCTTGTCTTTTACGAAGCTTGGAGGACTCACGCTCCACCAGATCCAGCTCACGGTCAATGTCCTGTAGGATCTTTGCACGTGCCATGTTGGAATTGCGGCACATTCTTCTACGAGCAGAACCAGTGCTGTATGCTGTTTGGCCACTTGTTGTCGTCTCTTCCTCTGATGGCGGATTGGGCAAAGTCCTTTTCACTTTCTTTTGAGTGCCTGTTGGTGTTCCACCTGAGCCTTTACCCTGTTTGAACAGAACAAAACATTTATTTATACTACACACATAGCCCACATTTTTTCTGTAATGTAAAAAAATTGAGAAAACTATATTGAGCAAACTATATATATACTGTATTATATATGTATACATATATATATATATATATATATATATACACACACACACACTCTAACTTTCATGCATAGTTCAAAGAGCCACATCAGATTGTTGAGAAAGGACATTTTTTAGTGTGTCTGGTGTGTCATGTGTGCATGGTGTATATAGCCACTATTTATATAAATTACAGAAGCCCTCAGAATACTTACAGTATAGCTGTCACCATACTGGGTGCCAGACGTTGCCCTGTCTTCTCCCGTTGGACTCATGGGCTTAGGGTCAGACAGGGATCTTTGCATGGCTTTTGGTCCCCTTGGACTTCCTGGGGAGGCTTTTGATGGTTCCTCACCTCTAAGCTTTTGCGGGCTTGTATCACCCAGTGATTTCTCATAGGACACAAACTCAAGGGACTTGCTAGGGGATATACAGGGTGAAATGGGGGAATAAAGCACTTTGGGAGATTTAGGAGGAGCTTGAAGTGTAGAAGATTCAACTTTGAGGTTGGCAGACTGGCCTATTTCTAATGGGGTGGGTCGTTTCTTTGGTGAAGTCCTCTCAGAGTCAGAGAGCTCCATCCTGGTGTCCATTCTAATGTTACCCTCTGTATCTGTTTGTATGGAAATTTCAGTGTGGGCTTGTAAAGACATCTCTGACTGGCCACCCCTGTCACCTCTGGCAGTGCGTGGCCTTTGACGGTTTCTGGTTTGAGCCTCCCATTCCTCTTGATCCTCATCATCAGTCTGCACACAACTGTCAACACTCTTTTTAACACTTCTCTTTTTTCTCCCTGCTGTGTAGGCTTTGCTCACTGTCTCATCCTCTTCATCTGTCTGGCACCCACTATCAGTTATCTTTCGGGCCAACACTGTGCCATCAGGGCCTAGGACAATTGCTTCTTGCACGCCATGTCCTGGAATGTCTGCACCTGGGTACATCTGACGAAGCTTCTGCTCTTCAAGTTGAAGGCGTAGCTGCTCTTGGAGCCTCTGAATCTGCTCAAGCTGCTGTTGTTGTTGGGCATAAGTCTCCTTCTGCATCATAAGATGAGCCTGTCTTTCCTCCTCTTGTTGGGTAAGGATTTGCTGCTTCATGGCCTGCAGCTCCTCCAGTTCCTTCTGTACCAAAAGCTGTTCTTGTTCACGGAAACGCTGAATTTCCAGACGCTCCCACTCTAATTCTTCGGCAAGGCGTTGTTGCTTTAGTTTTTCCATCTCAAGCCTCTCACGCTCCTGCTGATACTGACCATCTCCAGGAACCATGGGTGAAGACAAAGCCTCAAGTGAGGCTGCTATCGCTTCCAGGGATGCATCAGTGTAGGTGTCAAGGGATAATGAAGTCGTGGATGTGGTACCAGCATGGGCAGCAGTAGACCCCTCTCTAGAGATCTCTA
Organism: Karalla daura; assembly: GCA_029224185.1. Taxonomy (NCBI): domain Eukaryota; kingdom Metazoa; phylum Chordata; class Actinopteri; order Chaetodontiformes; family Leiognathidae; genus Karalla; species Karalla daura. Next base: position 11,229,086 of record CM055209.1, on the reverse strand, counting down.
GATTGAGTGGAGCATCACCTTGCTCTTCTGTCGCAGCAGTGGACAGGGTGGAGAGGAAACTATGGGACCGTGTCAGCGGCAAGTTTTGCAGGTTGGACAGGGAAGGCATGGTGTCGCTGGTATGCATGCCTGACAAGGTGTTGTATGTTGTACTAAAGATAGACCCAGGTTGAGTGGTAATGGCATATGTAGATGGTATTGGTGCTGCAACAGAGGAATAAACCACCCCATTTGATGACCTCAAGACACTGGTTGTACCAAAAAGTGTACCAGCAGCACTTGTGGATCTGGCTTGAGAATACGGTGGTATTGTCATGCCTGCGTAAGTCCCCTTCTTGGAGTAGTCAACAGCTTCACCTGTCAAAAGTCAAAAATATCATTTGAGTTGAAATAATGCAGATTTATTCAATGTCGAAGCAAGCCATGCCTTATCCAAAATAATGGAAAGTTGTAAAAGGAAAAATATCCACTGTGGAGAAGTGCAGCAAGCATAACAAAACGAAACAGCATGCAGGCACATGCAAAAATATAAGGATGAATGAACAAAAATTGAACTGTCCATGCAAAACAAAAAGAAAAAGAAATCCAAAATACCATGTTAACCATGAATGAGTGGAAGCAGTTCAAACTGACATTTAAGTGACAGGTCTGCAATGTCACAGCACTGACCTGCATCTGAAATCTTTGCTGAGGTAAGATCTACCGCACCCTCTGTGGTGCCATTGAAATTATAGCTGTTCTTACTCTTGTAAAAGAATAAGCCAGCCTCTGCAAGGTTAGTGTCTGACATCGATGGTTTAATTCCACCAAAACCTCTCATTCCATAAGGGGACCGGTCATACTGGTAGTGGTCATCACGATATCCAAAACGGTCCTCCGGAAGGGGTGTAGTAGGTTGCTGGGTGGTGCAGCTTCCAGCAAACGGGAGCTTGTACACAACATCACAGCATACAGCTCTTTTTCCTGCTGTCAGATCCACTGGTTTGCCATCATCGTCTGTGATCACAGCCGTAGCCACTTCTGCAGACGCAGCATCTACCGATACCACAGTGTTGAATGGTTTTGTTGTGCTGAGGTCAACAGCTCCTGCCACTGTAGTTGTACCTACTGTTAATCCATTGGCAGCACAGCTTGCAATTGAAGTGGGTGCAATGGTAACTGGGGCATTCTGGAATGTTCCGCCACTTGTACCAGATCCAACTGAGAGATTAATGGGGATCTCTGTACTGGCATGGGTGGAAGGCTGAGAATCAATTGGCCGATATATAATTTGAGAAACGGGTTCAAATGCTTTGTTTTTCGTTAGTTGAAGAGGAACCGAAGAAACTTGAGAGGTGTCCATAGTGTCACATTTCTGGATTGTGGCAGAACAGGTCACGATGGTGATGCTATCGGTCACTATGGATACTGTGGATGATTCAGCACTGAGGTTGACCACAGGTGACTGCACTGCACTGTTCTGACGACTCATATCAGATACAAAAGACTGTCGTCTTGAGTCTTGGCCAGCAGAGAGATCTACACCATTCATGTCTGACTCTGGGTCGACCTTCATGGTTCTTAGATCTACCACGTCAGATGGTTGGATTCCCTGTCCATTCTGTGCTGGCATTTGGGGCTTGGGTTTCTCCATAGAGATTGGGACACCATTTGCCCTTGGAGCTGGTACAGGTGGTGGTGTCCTTTCATGAACAACAGAGACCATGGTCCTTTGAACTTCTGTGGTGACCACTTGAGAGATAAGATTGGGCATGACCACAGGGGCCTCTGCTGAAGCAGATATAGCTTCAATTATGTGACAAGAACTAGACACGTGTTTTTCTGGGCCACAAATCTCTTGACTCTCAATGGATTCCGTGACACGAGTATATGCCAGAGGCACCCTGGTTTGAGAGGGAGCTGGTTGTGTATGTTGCTGTTGATATGACTGTGGTTGAGGCTGTGGTTGTTGATAACTTTGGGGCTGAGCTTGGCGTTGAGGAGATGCTGGGCCAGGGCTAGAGGGAGCTTGAGTTAAGACACTGTCTACTGGAGAGCTAGGTTGAGACGGCAATGTGATGACAACATATGTGTCACGAAGATTGCTGGCATATCTTGGTGAAGTAGGAGACTTTGGTGAGGGCTGAAATGGTTTGCTCTCAGAGGATGGACTCAGATTCAGGGCTATATCAGGCGAACCAGTGGGAAGTACAGTTGGTCTTGATGGATGAGGGGCATGGGCAGGTGAAGGAGGCTGCGAGCCAGGCTTTGGTGCAATTGGTGGTTTGACACCATGTGACTGTCTGCTGTCCCCAATCCCACCAGGAATGGATGGCTTTGGAGGAACAGGAGGTGGAACATGAGGTTTGTACATTGGTGTAACTGTTTGTCTTGTAGGTGCCCCTGGAGCTACTGTTGTAGCTGCTGTCTCTGACCTGATTGGAGTTGCTGAAGCCTGAGCTGGGAGTGGAACTGGAGGTTTCCTGGGAAAAACTGTTGGTTTTGGTGGAGTGGGAGGAGGCAGTGGTGGTGCAACAGGTACATCTGCTTTTTCCTGAGAATTAGCCCTGCGCATGACACTTGGTTTGGGTGGCACAGGTGGTGCCGTTGATACAACACTGGGGATACTGGGTGTATACTGGGGTACAGTGGGCAGAGGTGATACACTAGATATCACATGGGCTGATGTTTTCGGGGGTGTACTAGATAAATCCACAATATCAGCCTGGGATGCTGTAATTGTGGTGTGAGGTTGTTGACTTGGTGTGGGTGTTGGGGGAGACTCAGAAATCACTGCCACGGGCTCAGTTTCTGTTACTGAAGTCATCTCTGCGTGCGTCTCCTCTCCTTTTTTGCTACTGGCCTCGTCGTCAGAGGACAACTCTCCTGAGGAGCACTGTGTCACCTTTAAGTCTGGGATTGGATGGAGTGCCCTTCTAGATGCTGTGGCTTCCACTTCTGGCTCCTGTTGAGTGGGACTTGTCCCAGGAGTCAGCACTCTTTTCATTAATTCCTCATAGGCAGCTTCAGCATCCAACAATGGCTGACCGTCTTTGCCTAAAGTCACTGTACTGCTTTTGGAGACAATATTCTCAGCAGGTTGCAACACAATCTCTGGGGGAGTGCTTTCGATCTTTGGTTGCATATTTTGATATTCCTGCTCTAGCTTCATGAATTCTTTTCTCTTCTTTATCATGTCTTCATAAACTTCATCCGGTGACCTCAGTTTTTTCGGCTGAGCGGGAACAACAATCTTCCCTGGTTCTGGTTCCCCCTGACCAGCTGTTGAATTGTCAATAAGAGATGAATAGGCATAGTCCTCAATAAGCATGCCTCCATATAGCGACTCCTTCCCTGCCTGAATATCACTTTTGTCAACTGTTGGAGATGTAGCCCTGAGCATTATTTCTTCATAAGCCTCATCTGCAGATTTTAGCATTTTCTTCTGTTTATCTGTATTTTGATCATCTGTTGGGGAGTGAAGAGATACCGATGTAGGAAGTTGGTACGTTTTCTGAACTGCTGCAATCTTTCCAGCGTGGATTTCAAACCCTTCAGGCTCTGATTCAATACTAGGGGAGAAATCAGAGCATGATGATCGCCTGATCTCCTCCATTTCAGCTTCTTGCCTTTGTTCCTCAGTTGGTGAGGCATCCTCAATGGGGGATAAGTTGCTTGGTGTTGTCTTTGGATGCTCTCGTCTCCTCTGGGCTCGAATCTCATCTTTGTCTTTCTTGGACTTCTTTCCTGAGCCCTTCTGTTTTTCTTGCTCCCTGAGGAGCTCTTCTTCTTCACGCAACTCTTCTTCCTCAGATGAGTCTTCAATAGTTGGCAGCACTTGACCAGGTTGCCTGTGTTTGGCTTTCCGGTGTTGTTTACCTTCCCCAGAACGGATATGGCCAGGACTACTACTGTCACTGTCTTCATCCAGCGATGAGAGGGAAGTTGGAGATGTCCCAGGCGTGAAGCTGGATGCATGTAGACTAGATGACCCCTCACCTCGAGAACGATCATCGGGAGAGTCTGTAAGGCTTTCCATTTCAAGTTCTCCCTCATCGTTAGGAATACGTACAGGGCTGCTGGTTGCATTCAGTTCCATCGTTTGGAATTTGCGCACTGTAGAAACTGTCTGAGGCTCCTCTTGCTTTTGCTCTGTTCCTCCTTCCTTGTCTTTATCAGGCTGATACAAAGATGCCTGTAGCTGCTTGTCTTCTTCATCGTCTGGACTTATAGTGCTCTTCTTGGTAAGTCGCCTTGGTTTTGCTGATGTGGTCCTCTCGACAGCTTCTATCTTCTTCTGTTCCATTTTTTTCTTCTCATCCTCTCTGATCTTTTGTCGGATCAAGTTTTCCTCATCAGAAGGCGATGCATCTTCATTCTCACTCATTTCCATGATCTGTTTTCGAATAAAATCCTCATCATCACCTGACATTGGGCTTTCTTTTCCAAAGCTTTCACTGCTATCATCCAGGGAATCTGCTCGGACATCCATGGGGACGAGAAGCTTTTTCTTGGCAGTACCTTTGGCATTCTTTTCAGAAAGTTCTCTGTCATCCTCAGAGCTAGGAGACTCAGGTGAAAGAGGGAGCACCTCCAATTTTCGCCTGATCTTCAGTGTGTCTGTTTGTCTATCCTCATCCTTTGGTTGTGTGCTTGCCTGGGCCTCAAGAATGGGAAGAACTGTGCTTTCCAGCTTGGCTAGGTCTGATGGGCTGGTGGGACTGCCTTCCTTGGTAACAGCTTCTTTCTCTCTAGGCTCCCTCAAGCCTTCCACTGTTTTCAACTGTAGATGAGAAAAAAGATACAATTAACATTCGGTTATATTAGCAGTTCTGCAATAGAATTACATATGTAAAACATGTCTAATACATAATCACATGACAATAAGAAACCTCCAAAACTCTTCTCTCTGTTACCAATAGTAAAAAAAAAATCTCCACATTTCACCTTTACCTATTTTCTAGTTCCTCTTTAATTGAAATACTACCACTACCACTACTTGTGCTAAGTACTATGGTCACCTCTGTAACTGCATCTTCATCACTGGGCTTTCCCAAAGGCTGAGCTTTGGTTTCCTTTGTCGTTTCCATGTTAGTGTTCTCATCCTTTGCACCCGTGTCCTGCCCACTAGTCACAGACACTGGGATTTCAGGTTCCACTACAGGGGCTGAAGTGACTGAGGGAGATACGCCTCCATCTCCACTTGCTGCTTTTGACTCTTCATCTATCTTTGATATTGCGTTTTCTCCCATGTCTTTGTTGCATACTGGACTCACCTCTAATACTGAAATAGGTTCCTGAATGCTTCCAGCAACAAGTGGTGACTCAGCCTCGTTTGTATCAAGTTTTTCTTCCTCCTCTTTGATAATCTCCCGACACTCTGTGACTTTCTCAGGCTGTTTTTCATCACTGCCTGTCAGAACCACCTTCTGTCCCTCTGTTTCTTTATCTCTGAGTTCTGTCTCACTAACAACACTTGGAATTAACTCTGTATTTTGCATCGACTCCTTGATATTAACCTTTTCTTCAGACTGAAGAGTTATGGTCTCAGATTTACCATCTGTCAGTAATATCGGATCTGACGTGGGCTTTTCGTCCTCCTGGTCTCCACTGCTTTGCTTCTCTTCTGATACTGAAACTGTCTCAATAGGCTTTTGCTCAGTGGGTGTTGGCTCAAGTTTCTCATCTTTTAGGATTTCCTCAGTGACTGTTGGAGCTGGCCTGTCTGTCATTTCTGATTGTTTCTCATCTATTTCTGAAAAAATATTGTCTGATTTACTGATGGAGGGTGTTGCATTTGATTCTTCTTTATCAATCATCTCCTCTAGAGGTGTCTGGCTATTTGCTTCCTCAGCTGTTCTCTCCTCAGTTGTGTCTTTTTCAACAACTTTTGCTTCCTCAGCTTTTACCTCAACAGCCCTCTCGGCAGCTGCAATTTTCTGAACATCCTGCTCTTCACAGACTTCGCTTTTAGGCGTTTCATCTAAAATGCTTGTTTTCTCAACAGCAGTAGTTACCTCGCTTGCTTTCTCAAGAGCTTTGGTTTCTTCCTCAGTTGGAGCCTGACATGGTGGTTCATCTGTATGGCTAAGTGCAGCAGGTACCATCTCCTTTTCTACGCATTTGTTTTCTACAGCCAAGCTTTCTAAAGCCAAGCCTTGCTGATTCACATTAACTTCAGTGCTGTTGACAGAGGTTCCAGAAGCTACAGTTTCAGCCTCAACAGATGGTGAAGAAGTATTTTCATCTAATGATAGTTTCTCCTCTACTGGCTCTGGCTCTACCTTTATTTCCTCACTAACTTCATTCTTGACTTGAGGTACTTCACTGTCTCCTTCAGGTTTTATAGTGATAAGTGTTTGCTCCACAGTACAAGCTTTATCAACTGTGTTTAATGCTGTTTGACTTGGACTAGCAGTTTCTAGTTCATCTATTTGGGGTTTTTCGTTTGGCGTACCAAGTTCTACTTCTATTGTTTTTTCCTCTTTTACATTGCTATCTGTGGAATCTGGCTTTGTATCAAGCTGAGGAGGAATCTCCTGTGAGACTGCCTCTGTGATCAAGGCAGGCTTTGGTTCAACTGAATCTGTTGTCACTTCTGGAAGCTTTTCTGCTGTGGGCTCCACTTTCTCATTATCCTGTGCGGGAGCTGCAGCCTCACTCTGAGTAATCTTGGGATTTGGCTCTGTCTCTGCCTCGGCAGTGACTGCTGCTGTGTCTAAACCTGTAGTAGTCAATAGATTTTGTGTCTCACTTTCCACAGGGAGAGTAAGGTCGTCTGCTGCTTTCTCAGTGCTACTCTTTTGCTGCTGATCTGCTGGGACCTCACTGGCAGGTGTACTGTGTGCCTTGTGCTCAATATTAGACGGCTCTGCCTCACAGTGAGGGTGGTCTTCTGCTGCTTTCTCAGAGCTACTCTGTTGTGGCTCCACTGTTGGGACTTCATTGACAGTTACACTCTGTTCTTGTTGCTCAACATTAGAAGGCTCAGTTTCAGGGTGAGGAGACTCCTCTGCTATTTTCTCAGAGCTGTTCTGCTGCTGCTGCTCTACTGCTGGGACATCCTCAGCAACACTCTCTAAAGCTGAAGCCTCTAACTCAGTATTAACGACAGGAGCTGGTTCAGCTGCTACTGGCTGCTGTTCTTCCTTTGACTGTGGTATCTCCTGAGTGATGGAATCAGGTGGTGGTACATCATGAGCAGGTGAAGGTGTGGGAATGGGTGCAGGCTCTACCTTGGCCTCAGGAGCAGGTGGGATTGGGTCTGCTGCTTCTACTACAGGTTTGCTATCTACAGCATCTGGGGCAGGGGTAGAGGAGGAAGCAGGAGCGGGTGGTTGCTTCTTTGGCGAAGCCATGACTGGTGGTGGCATGTCTCCCAGCTGGCCCGACATGGCTCTTTGGGTCTGACAGTTGAGGCAAAGCCATTCTTTCTGTAAGACAAAGGAAAAATCAAATTGTTAGCGATGAATGGTCTTGTTTGATAAAATATGATTTCTAGCAGTGGCATCGGTTGGTAAAGCGTATTGTGAAAAGCATGATAAAAACTGCACAAAATGACTGAATGAAACGGCTAGAAAAATAAATACAGATGTTTTTCTTCATTCTGACACAGTTATGTGTCATGTTTTTACGTGGTTCAGTCGTCACTATGACACGGCACCCATGTAACTTCATCTATTTCAAGGGAAGCTTTTTACATTCATGGGACTTAAGAGATAGGTCCATGTATTATGCATGGTAATGGGACAGGGGTTTACTAAGGCATGTCAGAATGGGTTGGGTGGCCTGTGCAGACATTTCATGGGGCAGACCTAACAGATAGACTGGTCCTTGAGTGTGGATTTGCATTTTTATGGTTGTAGAACCTGGAAATGTATGCATGCTTTAAACATGACAAGAATGTGTACCTAAAGCTATTTTCAACCCTTAACCGTTAATGCAGCTGCTTAGGAATGTTCAAGGCTGAACAAAACAAGCCTTTTCTACCTAAATGCTGTGTGAGTCACTGAACCGCAACTTTCCCAAGACTCTGCACTCCCTTGACATCTGATTTGGTTCCAATTACACCTCTATTCAAATCCTGCAACCCAGCACAGGTCAATTTGAGGAATGTTTTTTTTACTGCTGTTTATTCTTTAAGTACAGTATTTTGAACATTATTTCCTCCCTAAGATCATCTGGGATGTTGCCCCTTTCTGAATCATACTGATGTTTCCATTTGCTGGGGAACAGATAACACATTACTGTTTTAATCCGTCATTTCAGAGTTCTGCTTAATTTTCCATGTCATGGCTGCTTTTTCACTGCCACACATTTTCAGACACTCACTTAAACTCAGGCTCTAGAGGAATATACCTACGCTGAAGGCTCCGTTGAGGGCTATAATTTGACTGCAGCTATTATTTGAATGTAGTATCCTGTTCATCCTTGCTCTAAGTACAAGTTAAAGTGATGACAGAAAATGTACATGCCAGCATCAGAGAGGATAAGCAGCATTATAACACCTGATAAATGTGGGCACCACAATATCACATGTAACATAAGAGCATACACAAACTTCTGTATCACACACGACACACACACACACACACACACACACACTCACACATATACAGCAAGTCTCCAAAGAGGCAACAGTCAGCAGGTTTTCAACCATCCAACAATCCATTCAACGCTCTATTCTAACGTTGCACCAAGTGCTCAAACATTCCTCTGTGACACTGCTCTTGTGAACGCCTTCGCCTGGCTTAACAAGGAGGTTTATGCTAAACTGAGGCTTCAGAAGAGATCGCAGCCTGCATATTAAGCCATGCAGCATCCAGGCCACCTCCCCTCACGTAGAGACAGAGAAAAAAGGGGGTTAGACGGGTGGAGGATGGAAGAAGAGGACAGGGAATATCGCAGCAACATAGTCAGGGTAAATAAGGCATGAGGCGCCGTGTTTCAGCCCATGCCGTATCAGCAGAAGGCTTACACACCTGCAAAGGCATCTCAGTGGCATGTTCCCAACTTCAAAAATCAGCAAAAATATTTTGACAGGGGATATATTCTGTTGTGCATATGGTCCTGTGACACAACATGAAAAAATAGTACTGCAAGCGATGATTTTAATATATCTAAAGAGAAGCTGACACATGGAGGGCGGGGGCACAGAATTACCACGACATACAGGGACGGCAGTGCTTCTTTACAATGGATTCCTGATGTTATTGAGTTACATTCCTAACCCGACAGAAATGCAGTTAATCCTCAGACATGAGGATGATGGATACAGAGCAGACTTGAGTGCATTTGCGTGTACGTGCATGAACAGGCAGCGCTCGACACAGCCCATCCAACCCTGGGAGTCCTTTGAGATGGCAGCTTCTCTAGCTTGACGGTTCCATCAATTAAAGAGTCGGCGCTGAGAGACAGAGAGATGGCTGCCGATATGAAACACTGAGGAAACCGGAATAAGCTGGCCAGTCTGCCTCAGCCACTTCAGAGCAAGGCATCACTGACGTTATCGACTCTGTAGAAAGGGCACACCTGAAGCTCTCAAGGCTCCCACTAAAACACTTGGTTAATACATTTGTACTGTACAGCTGCTGTCTTTTCTTTTGGGATGACTTCCTGGTTGAGGCAGACACAACAATCTGTAAGTGGCCATCATTAGTCTGCAGTGTTCCTGGCTGACGTCTCTTGTAGCAATCACTCTGACAGGCAATTAAATCATTAAGTGTCTTCTTGCTTTCATTTAAAGCTAATTAAAGGAACTCAGGCGGCTCTGATTTCAAGACCGAGACACCAGTGCATTTCAGGTGTCTGCACACAGTGCTTACTTTTGCAGGTAGCTTTGATCACTGTACAGCGACAATTCAAAAGAAGAAGTGTTAGACCCCAGCTGTTAAACTTGGGAAATAGCATGTTGTGATTGCAGTGGTTTGTGGAAATTATTGGCTTTGTAGTATATTTTAAGACTGTAGAGACTTTGGTTCAGATACTGTAAAGGAACTTAGGCAGCTCTGACTTCAAAAGCAAAACACAGAGTACATTATAATGTTTTCACAGAGCACTTTTTCACAGGGTTTTCAGCTAGGCTTCCTTATCTACAATCTACATCAGGACGATCGTTGTATTCAGCATGTCAAATTGCTTGCAAGTAGTAGTGATTTTGTCTGATGTCTGTTTTGTCTGAATTTATCTTTGAATAGATAATTCTGGTTATTATTTTATCATTTTTATTTTTTTAAGCTATTTTATTAATTGGAAGATAGTGTGAAAATGAATGTTTGCAGCTCCTGAAAATTAAAATGTCTCTGTTGTCATTATATATTTGCTTTTGGACAACAGACAGTTCTGACACATATACTTTACACAACCCATAACCATAAATTTCTGTGCTAAGTTTCATGGGGCTCCATGAAATAGGTGCTGAGAGATTTCCATACAGACAAAAGGGGTGGATGAATGACCAGAGCAATGCTGTCATGCGTGAAGCCTCACTGCTAGCTTTGCTGAAATTAATGAACAGAAAAATTGCTAATGACAACAGTCATTCGTTACAGCTCTGCTTAGAATTTCCTTCAGAAAAAACATCTTTCCTTTTCAGTCAGAGACGATTTCTCACCAGCTCCACCACACCCATCACGAAGGGTGAATCCACAGGGATTGGATTACTCATCCCCAGTCGCCTTTCCTTGTAATTAGCACTAACAAGACAGGTGTATTTTTATATATCAGTCATTCCTGCAGCAAGTCTTTAAATCTAGCACCACGCCAGTGCGCATTTGTCTGATGAGATGAGCTCTGCAAACAGCAACATGGATGATTCATAAAAGCAGAGGAGTCACTCACACACATCACCATCTTCCAAGGACATTTTCTAGCATCACAGGTGCCTGGGTACCGAGAAGTTAACACACAGCAACACCCACAGATACGCGTTTGTGACGGTGTTGACGACATTTATACACTCAGATGTAAGGGATCGAATGCCTCGGAAGGAAATGACAACTCGCTCTCACTTCCCACATCGCATTTTTCAAGGCCCAGAGATGAACGAAAAGGAGGACAGATTGAGTGTGAGAGCTCCCATTCCTCCCAACACTGCTTCCTCACCAAGCTTCCTCCAAGGACACAGACAGAAGCTTGGCTGAAAACCGCAGACAGCAACCAGATATTGGGACTAGTGGAGGTGTAGCTAGACCCATGCATGGTTTGCACCTGGGAGTGGGAGTGTTGTGAAGGTCGGTGCAGCTCTTTCATTAAGACAAGGGATCCTGTGAGGGTTTTACTCATCTAAATATAGAGAGAGCCAGGCCCTGAGAGTGGGAGAACAAGGGGATGAAGAGAAGAATGGGATGGGTGGATAATGATTGAAAATAGGATGGAGAGGGAGGGAAATTTGAGGACATGTGAGCGGGGCTACAATGGCTAAAAATGAAGAAAATACCAAGAGGGTGAACAAAACAGAAGCTGGGTAGAATGAAAGACAGGAGAAAAGAAGTGTGATGCAGTGAGGGAAAATGTGGAGAAGCTTAATGGCCACTGGAGGTGACTCAACACCAGCTCCTGCCAACAAGCTTAACGTTATCACTGCGTAAAATCTGCTAATCAGTTGCCAGGAAGACAAGAAAAGCTGCAATCCAAGATGGCAGCCAAGAATGACCTTAAAAATGTTACAGTGCAGATTCAGATGCTTGATGTCACTAACTCAAATAAGCACCATATTGTGATGCTCTGCTACCTAATGAAAACAAGGGGATAGCCGGGCTAGCTGTTAACTTTAAGCTAAGCTAACTATACTCCAGCTTTAGGATGAAGTGACTCAGGTAGAGAAGTGAAGTAGCTGTAACAGCCCATGAAAGGATGGATTACAGTAACCCACAGCTGATGATTTTGTCTTCAGTAATCTTAAAATGAAGCTAACATTTGAATATTTCACCTTGATTGTTTATTCATTCACCCTTTCAGCATAAAAGACAATTTAAGTCAAGGAGAAAATAATCAGCCTTGTTATTTTGCTGCTATATGCAATGCCGCTTCTGCAGCCATGTTCAAGTCACCTTTTTGTGCTATGAGAAAAGTCTGGATGTCCTTTCTCACTGATGAACGCTGCTGAGTGGCCAACTTAATTACAATGCATTAGACCGCAAGTGGAACATCACAGCATCAGCTTCTTTGCAGGCCAAAAAAGATTTTTGTCCTATTAAATGTCCCGCTGTTATATATGTGTCCATCTCAGGATCAAAGTGCTATGTGCATGCTTTCCGAAAGACCCAAGTGTTCATGTGTTGATGTAATTCTTCTTTGAATCATGAAACTAAATGGTGTGCAAGTGGTGATAGCCTTAAGGCAGGAGAACTGGGCTGTGGACCAGAAGATTGCTGGCTTTAATCCCAAAATAAGCAGCAGAATCTTAGCGGGGAACTTAAATAAATCGAATGGTGCTGTCAAACGGCCTCAGAGAAAAGTACTTTTAACCCTCCGCTGCTTAGTAACCAGCAGGACCCGGACAGCGCTGGTCAGGTCCTGCGTATAGCTGAATATGAGTTCTGCAGGAAACCACAGCAAGAAGGCCATTCTCTGGGCAAATGAGGCCTAAAATAATTAATTATCCAATTCAACAAACTGAACCTTTACCAAATGTGCGGCTGACAGATGACAAACGAGAGCTTGGATGCTTCTATTTTCTCTTGACAAAGAGTGTCAGGCTACATTGCTCTTTGGTGAATTGATATCCCCCCTTCCAGGTGAGTGAGGGACTGCTAGAAGACAGAGAAAACATGTGTTTTCATAAGTGTAAATGTGCATTTTAAATTGAATCTGACACAAAAGAATAGGTGTGAGACAGTGCCCATGAGCCAAGGATGAGAGCGAGAGAGGAAGAGAGGAGGAGAGAGGAAGACATTTGTTTCAGGGCATTTTCTGTCTACATCTGTGTATGTTTATCTAAAGCCCTCTTTATAATCTGTCTGCAAGAGTCGGCTTCCCATCCAACACAGAAGGAGTTTGGACATCTCGGGATTTAAAGATGTGTTCCTTCTTCCTGGCTATAAAGTAAATTTCATTTCAAAGAAAAACACAGTTGGCTATAGCTGCTATTCTATTCATCATCTCACATATCACATGTGACACAATGGGCACATTTTTCTCCAGAGTCATACAACAAAACAAACGTGTACATATTCAACCTTGTTGCGGTGGGAAGACTCAAACCTTAAAAGTGCAATATATGGGAAACTAACTACATATAATGTCTTAGTAATTTTGTATATTCTCTCTGTGTCTGTGTGGTTTCACTTCTCAACCACCATCCAAAAACATGTATATTTAGGCCAATTGCTGACTCTAAATTGCAAGAATATAACGTGTGCATGCCAAAGGCCTGCAATGGCCTGCTGACCTGTCCAGGGTATATTCCCTGCCTTTGTCATACATGTGCTGGAGATGGGCACCTATCTCACTCTCTCTATGGAGCCCCTAGATGGTTATCTAGGGGCTCCTTCACTCTCACATCATCTTTGACGTAGCAGTTGTCACATCTTCAGATGTTTTTTGCCTGACAGTAAACTCTGCCTATAGATGCTGCAAGTGTGACTCACAGCAGTGAGTCACGAGGGCTAAAACAAACCACAGCAGTCACGCTGTCGTGGACTGCCCTGCTCAGGGCGGCATGGGTTGGCACCAATATCCTTTGTGACATCGAATCATCCTCTGCACTCCCCTGCTGGATTCCTCTTCCTGTCACAGTATCCCACCCCCTCCCCCAGCCCTTTACTCCTCAGCAACTGGCCGGTCCTCCTCCGCAACACATTCACATACGATCCGTCTGTGTGCCCCTCATTCCTCCCATGACTATTTTTCATTATTTTCTCAAATCATCAAAGGATGAAAACCGTGCCCTATATTGGTAAATAGGAAATGGACTGGTTCTTTTATAGTCCTTTTCTAGTTCATTTTCACTCAAAGCACTTCTCAGCAGTCACATTTACCCTACTCACACACTGGTGGCAGGGGGTGCCCTACATGGTCCTCCAGACTTCTAACCAGTCATTTGCATTAGTACACTGAAAACGCAACTACCAACCTACCAATCAACGGACAATGGTTATGATCGTAATTTTTTCCTCTCAATGAGACAATAATTTATTAAACTGACCATAATGCCATGTTAAAGAGATCAAGTAAATGATTGGTACGAAGGACTCAATATTAAACAGTTTATTGAGGTAATTAATCAAGTATCTTCTGATACGCTTAACAAAGTTACATAATAATACTTTACTCTGCAACCAGTGAAGATGGTATATTCTGGTCAGTACGAAACAGAGGTTTAAGATACAAGATTTCAAAATTTCAGATAAGATAAGAGTTTCAGAATCTGTCAGTCCAGCAAGTGTCCTCCAGCAAGCGTCCTCCCTCCCTGGGCCATTTAATCCACTTTTCGCATAGAGTTTTTAATACACGAAAATAATTTTTGGACGTGAAGCCATTCCCTAATCCAGGCTTTGCTGCTGGCCTTACCTATTGAATATCAATGTTCACGGAGGAAATCATTCAATGCGCAAAGCTGGTTTCCTTTTTCAACTCAAATCTGAGACTCTGGTAAACACCGTTGCAGGGGAGGGGGAACAGCAGCAGCAGTCAGGATGTCAATACAACAGCCTGTGCTAACTAGATGAGGCCGGTGCCAGAATGTGTGTGTTTAAGTGTCTGTGTGCCTTTGCCTGCCTGTTCCTTGCCTCTCTGTCTCATCAGGGCTCAGTGCTGGCACACGGGACGACTTGGCTGCCCTCCCCTTCTTGGCAGCAGAGGCTCAGTGGCTAAAATGCGGCCCTTGCTAAGCATGCAAGCCCCAGTAAATTAGAAAGGGGATAATTGGAGATCATTCTGGAGTGGAGCTGGAGGGGGAACTCTATAAGAAGGAAAAAAGGAGAGGTCGTTTGCAAGGCCGGAGGGCATTTAATTTCAATCATAGCATGTTCTGAAACTGTATAAAACCACTTGCCATAGCCTGAGCAAGGTCCACACGCTGGTAAATAAACAGCAATCATTTACCTTGTGTGCGCGACCACTCAGGCAGAACATGAATCAGGCATGCACCGTATATTTCTATTCATGTGCGCGCTTTTCACACTGCCAAAATAACTACCAAACGTCTCCAACAAACAGGCCAAGCATTACACACACACAGAAACACCTTAATGTCTAAAAATACCATCCATTTCGAGCCTTCCAAGGTGGCCACAGGGGGAGGGGCTCTGTGGGTTGCCTGGCGCAGCCGACAGACCTTTTTAAAAAGAGGAAATATGAAAGAGGGAGCACAAAAGAGCCAGGGGAGAGAGACAGGAAGCGAGAGAGAGACACAGAGAGAGAGAGAGAGAGGGAGAGAGAGAGAGAGAGAGAGAGAGAGAGAGAGAGAGAGAGAGAGAGAGAGAGCTGCCCTGCAGTCACTTGTGTTCTCCCCTTTGTGGCTCTTTTGTGGCCATGACTATTTTTGTACATTTCAGCCTCCTGGGCGAGTGACGGCAAAGCTGTGAGGCAACTGGACTGTAATACAGACACACACTAACCTTAGTTGAACACAGACAGTGGTAAAAACTACAGTAACAATCCACAACCACATTTCATGTGCAAGACTGGATTATGTAAAGACCAGAGTGGGATTCTGTGTGGGCCTTGACTTCATGTGTGTCAGATGACACCCAAGGCCGTTACTGTACCGCACGTGTTCATGTGTGTATTGTATGTTTGGCCTGGTAGGAGGCCTTTATCTGCCAGTGCAGACTCAGGAGGGTTCAGGCTGTGGGTGGGCACTGTTATTCTGTGTGCACAACCACAGAATAACAATGAGTGAGGAAGACACACGAAGCACCATGTTGTGGGTCTGTGTAAACATATCAGTCATCACAGATGTGAGGATCTGGACCTGCCAACAAAGCACACAGAGCCAATCACACTTGACCTTTTTTTCTTGTGGGAACACTGACTTGACCTCCATTCTCTCAAAATCAAGGGTTAATTGTTTCAGGAAAATTAGCTTGCGATGGACTGGCGACCCGTGCATTCCCAGCCTCAGCTCTCGGTGTGCTGGGATACACTCCAGCAGACCCTTACAACGGATGCCAAATTTGTACAAAGTAGGTGTGTGGATAAATACTAGTTACCCCACCAATGTTTGGTATGGTCATGTAACACAGACTTGTTAACCGTGACATAGAATCTATTTGTCTATGAACATTCAAAGAGGTTATGGAGGCATTCATCCAACCTAAGCCAGGAGAAAATCCTCTTTAGCAAAAACATATTTCACAAACACAGGTTCAGCAATACAGCTGCCTTATTTACATATTTTGTATATGATCCACTCATTTTCCTTTTTTGATCATTTTCCCTAAAGCAAAAGTGAACAATTATTGCAACATATACTATTTTGCATTAAAGATACAGAATTTTCCATCCGTCCATTCAGTTAACCTCACCTACTGAAGGTCTGTCGGATGTTTATCTCCAGAACGCATGGGCTGAAGGCTGGGAATACGCTTTCTGGGTCTCCAATCCATCGCAAGACAAACACATTCCTTTCTCTCACACCTTTTGGCAGCTATCGAGGGTCCCCAGTCAACCTAAACATTTAGACTGTGGGAGAAACTCCATTGAGAAAGGCCCTCTGTCCAGCCCAGGGGTCGAACCTGGGACCTTCTTACTTTGAGGTGACAGCAAAACTAACCCCAAACCATGTTGTCACCCAATACAGCATTGTATTGAGATTTATTAATTCAGAATTTGTCTTTCATTCATTCTTTCAAATAATTTAAATAATTTGCCTTTTGCTTATTTATCGGAAAAAAAATAAAAGGGGCAACGGGAACTGCTTGCAGTTTCCAGTGCTTTCATCTGGCTGAAGTCTTTTAAGGTGCATCAAATCCTCACAATGAAAGAGATGTCTAACTTCAAATTCAGTGTGACCTGGGCATCCCGTATTTATTCAACAGAGAGAGCATAAAAGCCTGAAGTCTTTTCACTTGTTAAAATCATTTAGGGTATTTCAGAATGAAGTATTTGAGCAGCCAGATCCTCCCTCCACAGCCTCATGGTGTTTAATAATTAAGGGCAAGGAGACCATTTGATGTATTACAGCAACACACATCTATTGCTGAGTAAAATACCTTGTCAACGTGTGGGCTTGTGGTAATATGGTGGTAAATATAAAACTGAACAAACCCCCAGCCAGACATCATCGCAAATGGCTGAGTAAAAATACAAAGACACTAAAAATACACTGAAAAGGTGCACATTTGTCTTCAGACTTGCAGAGAAGACTGGGCTTCACCTAGAGCAAAATCACTGTATCTGTGATGTACTTACAGCTTCAGCCTGATAAATGAACCACAGATTGTTTTTAAATTGTGCCTCTCCCTATTCCACAGAGCTTGGGGGAGAAATTTGAGGTTTAGTTGGTTTTCCTCCGTGTAGGTGATGCAGTATGCAGCTTGCAACCTCCTCCCTTAGCTTGAGTTCTCTGATTCGTGCTTGTTAGCAAAGTGCTGCCTCTCCCATTTTACGTAAGACTTCTCCGATGAGCCCACTCATTACTGATAAGGGCAACATGACATCGAGTCTGAGCTACAGTAACGTCGCCATGCAACACTAGACACAGACACACATTTACAGATTTTCCCTGCATCAAAGGGAGTGACAGTGAGAGAAGCAAAGGGATAGCACTGGCAGGGAGGAGCGTGACACCGAAGACACTGTGTTTAAAGGGAGGCTAAGCACTTAAAAACCACTGGCATTAAGTGAGTCTCTTAAGACAGGCAAATATTAAAGGATTCAGAGAGAGAGGACCTAAGACACTGGGAAAAGATGTAGAGATTTTGAGAAAAGGTGCCACAAATCAACACGGTGAAAAGAGAGACAATGACGGATATGGTGGAAACAGAGGAACGGAGGAAGAAGACACCACGAGGGTGACTAAGGAGACACAAGTCTAGGATCAAGTCTCAATAGAAATGACAGGCTTCCTGTTGCCCTTCAGATCCTTTCAGGAAACAGAGATTACTCCTACACATGGACATGTGTTGACACGTTTAGTAGGCAACCTCCAGTATTTCACCAGAAAGCCACAGATCTTTAGCCTCATGAAGCTTATGGAAAACTGCAGCACGAAACACTCCTACACCAGCCTGCCTCATACAGAAGTAACTCAACGGTACCGCATGTTAAACAGTTTATTTTCCACACACTCACGCTCAGGTACATACACTTGATCCTCTCTCTCATGCGTCAGCAAATGAACCCCCGCGGACTGGCGACATTGTGACAGCGGATGACACAGAAGCGAGGCACCGTACGTAGGGGGTAGATGACTCAACCGAGGTGTTGTGTGTGTGTGACCGTGTGTGCATCTGCTACAGCCACGATCTACAAGGTATTTCTGGGGTAAGGTGGACCGATGCCTGTTAATTCCTTGCTCTAATAGTGATTGCATTTGGTACTATGTGCGTGACTCATTCCTCCTGTACCGGTTTCAGCTGCACCATTCTTAAAAACAAAAGTGAGTAGGCCATTTGGGCTCTAAGACAAGATGGTGTTCAAAGGGACTAATCTATATTCAATTAGAGCACGAGAGGCTTGGATGCCCATCTCTCTGGCATAATTACATTTTTCCCATGCTTGGTCTCAATTAAGTGATTGTGCCGTTCAGCTCCTCATTATCCCAGCAAGCGGGTGCAGATGAGAGCCGCAGCAGAGGACATACAACTTAAAAGAACTCGAGTTTTTAAAAGTGCCATCACCACTGTAAACAAATGGCGGCCATCTTGTTTTCATATCTACTATAGTAGCTGTAGTGGAGCATGCACAGCACAAATGGATAAATACTGTCCAATCTGAGCAGTCAAACCAACAGAAAAGAATCTTTATTTTATTATTTCTATGAAGCTTTGGTCTATAGCAACTTAGCTTAGCTGGCAAACATTTAACAAGGAAAACATCTTGCTTAGGTTCTTTCATGTGCAGGTAAAATTTTGATGAGGTTCAATCTACTCTGAAAATACCAAAATATATTTCAAGTGCGTATGTTTGGAAGACTTTGGAAAACTTTAGCAGTTTTTTCTGCTTTTTTGTCTCAAAGCTCAGCTAAACTTAGATAACAAGCTTCAGTTGATCTGACATTTGTTGTTTTGTTTCACTCTAAGACGGAAAGTAGGTGTTTTCAATAAAATGTCAAATTTTTCCTTTGAAAGTTTGTAGACTATATTGTGCTGACATTAGAGATGTTTCAACCCCATATCTCAGCAACACTGACGCAAAGGTAAAGCATGATCTCTTACAAAATTAAAGTGTTAGGTATTTCCTGCTACTGGGGTGGAGACAGAGTTCATTACCAGCTTAGCTCTACTGGCCGTTACCGAGGTCTACCTAGGAGAGCCAGAAATACACAGCAGATTACCGAAGACACACTAAAACCACCCGCTAACAAAGTAGCTGACACGTGAAGCCTCTGAAGAGCTGCGGGTCAACAAACACGTGATGGTGAATCACATGACAAGGAGATCTAATCAAACATCACCCAGCGAGTGTCCTGTGGCCTTAGTGGGGTTAAATGCATATGGCAAATCACTTTCGCCCAATTTATAAAACTGTGGATATCATGAGAAACATATAGACAATAACTGGGACACTTCGCGTGGAATATTACGTGGGTGTAGCATGTGTGAGTATGTTTCGCCTGCATGCTGAGAAACCATTCAACCGAAAGCACTTTTTGGCCTGTGTTCTCATAATAAACCGAACCTACAGCACAGAGGACCATCTGTTCTGTGGAACTCACAGCACAGTCTTGTGATGTTGCCTCCATATGAGACAAAACACCACGGTAACACCAGAAAACCAGTCCCAACACCTCAGGGGGCAGGAAGGCCAAAAGTGTTTGGTTTCCCTGTCATTATTGAGCAAGCGGAGGCAATGAATGGACACACAACGTCCCATACTTTATACTCACATGCACAAATGAAACAGAGTATCTCGTATTGTATTGAGTGCAATAAAACCATATATGTGAATTCTGTGCACATGGACGAATATGTATGCTGCTGAGCAGATTCTGTCACACACACACACATGCACGCTGTGCTGTATGCACACATGCAAACACACACACACACACACACACACACACACACACACACACACACAAATGAGTATTCAGTTTCAGAGTCAAGTGTCAGCTGCTTGAAGTGCTGTTCGGTGATGGGACGTCCATTTAAACAACCTCATTTATCTCAACATAGCTGGTTGCTCTCTGCTGCAGAAAGCTTGGTAGTAATGAGACTGACAGTCAAATATGAAGCATAATTGACCACATCCTTTCATCCCGTGGTCAAACATGTTATGTGCAGATGACATTATTGTGTTGGGGTAACAGAATGTATTGAGCACAACTAATAACAGTCTATCCTCCTCTCAGAGTACTGTGCTAGAGGCTGTTGGTGGGGGAGAAAGCACAGAGCTGGAAACTCTGCAGCTCCTGATGGTATCTTAACAGTGACCTATTTCAATGAACATCTAGAGGATGTTTGCGCTCTATTTATATGCGACAGAATGCATAAATTACTGGTAGGTGCGGTGTGCTGAAAGCACAGGAAGCTGTGGGGCTGAAGAAAACCATAGTTAGAAGCAGGTTCCTTACCTCTCCTAAATGGGGAGTAGGATTAAATCCACACAGATTGCACACTTTCTTCTTGCACTCGGTGCAAAGGCTGTAGTTGGGTGCGTCTGCTGATCCCACATTCAGCTCCGTTTTACACAGGGGGCAGTTTTCCTTGGTTGCAGGGGTTGGAGCAGGGGCAGGTGCAGGTGCAGGTGCAGGTTCAGGTTCAGGTTCAGGTGCTGGGGCCTTCTCTTCCTTTTCTGTGGACAGGGTTCTGGGGGGTTTCTTGGACCTAGCTGGTGGTGTGTCAGGTGCAGAGTCTGAATCAGGAGGAGACCCAGGTGCAGAAAAGGGGGAGTCTGGCGGCGACCCAGGAACAGAATCTGGAGGGGAACCTGGTCCGGAGTCTGCGGGGGAGTCTGGCGGAGACCCAGGTGGAGAATCGGCTGCCTTCTCTTCCTCGCCGGTTACAATATTAGCAGCCGAACTCAAGAGCGACGACCCAAAGCTGAACATCTGAGAAGCAGCAGCAGGAGGTTTTGCCGTCTCTGTTAAACCTCCGAATCCTCCAAACAACTTCCCAGTTACCGACTCCTCTTGCTTCTTTGCCTCCTGTGCTGGAGGCTTGGAGTCCATCAAACCCCCAAAACCTCCAAACAGCTTCCCTGTCACGGACTCCGAGGCCTGAGAAGAAGCCGCAGGTTTCGCTGTGTCCGTCAAGCCCAGACTGATGCCTCCAAACCCCCCAAAGAAACTGGACTCCTGTTTGGCTTTAGCTGGAGACGCCTGGGGACTAGACTTGGGCTGGATGGGGCGCCCTGTTTTGGGGTCAATTTTGGGGGATCCTCCCACAGATGAGGCAGGAGAGAGTGGTCCGGGTGAGCTAAGACCAGGGGATTTCTGCCTGGGTGTGGTCGGCGGTGTTAGCCCCTGGTCGCTGGTGCTCTGCTGCTTTATCAGCAGCTTGCCGGGCTTGCCAGGTGCCTGTCTCTGGGGTGAAGGTGGAGCCGATCCCTGTTTCGGTTTGGTCATGCCAGGTGGATCCATACCCCCCATCGCCCGCTGCATCTGGCAGTTCAGACAGAGCCACTCTTTACCCTGTGCACGACACAGAAACAGAAAGGATGAGTTAGGTTTGACTTCAACCCATTTCCACACCACTGTGAGCACAGACATCAGAGCCACGTGTAATTACAGTACATACAGAGGCAAGCAAAACCAATTAAAACCCCAAAATAAGCGGTTTGTTTCTTTGTTTAGCATTAAATAACAGACAAACTCAGAGACATGTCCATTAATTAGCGTTTCAAATGATGTTAAATCCCATTTCTCACCGCTAAATGGCTTCTTAAGACATGAGAATTCAAATGTGGCAACAATTATAAAAACCCTAAAAAAAGCACTGGATATTTATATACAGACCGTGTTGACACTTTGGCTGATTTGGGTGAATTCAGTGATAACAAAAAGACAGTAAACCACAGGAATCAGCAAAGTGTTAGCAGAAAAGTAAACACTATTCATGTATCAGCACTAGCTGTTCTCTCTTTTATCATTGTTCCTGTTAGACACCATAAACAGTTGCATTTCATTGTGCTCTGACCGTGCAGCACCTGTTCCCAAGCAGAACACCCAGCCCTCCCACACCATACTGCTCTTTGTTTAGTGTAGCCGACATCTCCTTGGTTCCCACTGTGTGCAAACCACAGTGTTCAAAAGGTCCAATGTTGACATTTGATAGCTATCTACAACAGAGCAATGTGTGTTCTTCAGAGTGTAATGGCTCTTATTGCAGACAATCTGAACAGAGGCGATGGCAGCTCATCCAACAAAAAACACATAGTATACTAGGGAGTCTGGAACAGCTAGATGTATTTATCCTTGTTTTCTTGAGCTTACATAGAAGCTTGTGATCTTGTGTTTTTGTTAAACAATAAAGCTTGGCAAGTTTGAACCAGAATGCTCATCTCATCTTTACACCATAAACCAAAAAATGTAAAACCCCCCTCCCCCCCAAAAAAGATCTACATCCTGAAATATAACTGTGACAAATAAGTGACCCCTAACAGCGTAGTGCAATCTGCATAGTGACAAATCCTGGGGCAGAAGATAGCGGTCACTCCAGTGTGTAATCATGGCCTAACAGCGTCTACAGTTCATGTGTGACGGAGCGGCCTCGCAGGCTGGCACAGTGTCTTCCTGTGGCCATGACATGAGTCACCTTGATCAACATTCCCGGCGTCCATATGGTCCCTCTGTTCCTCAGATCATGTGCCACTCTTATGAGAAGCAGGCAATATGCTGCTAACAGGCTGCCGCTGCTGGATTCAGCTATACAGCACAAAATAAATCTAGCCCGTTGTCAATTATCTCTATTGTTACCAGTTCAGCTTGAGAATTTCCTCTCTGTGCATCACAAAGTAATTTCATGATGTTGATTTAACGCTTATTTTTACTTGGAAAAAGCAGATTTTAGTCTGGGTAAACAAGCCGGAAGGATTAAATATTGGTGGCGTAATAGGAGCAAGGAGAGGTGATTGGATATTTCTCGCGACACACAATTTCGCACAGAGAATTTAATGATGTGTGACCTTTTGCAACCTCTGCCATCAATAACATGGATTGTGTTCTTATTATTAGATACAGTAAATGCCAGCACACCCAGCCGCAGACAGGGAAATTGTGTCAACATTTATCATGTGTGTGGCTGACAGCTGCTCACATATGTGTGAGTCATAACTCTACTAACAAAAATAGAGAAACGGATCTTACCGCTGAGTCCGGGGGGCTGAACCCACAAAAGGTGCACACCTGGTTCTTACACTCGGTGCAGTTGCTGTAATTCGGCGGGTCCTTGGATCCAAAGTTCAGCTGGGTGGTTTTACACAGCTGACAGAGTTCACCTCCAGGCTTTCCTGTCCCCTGCTGACCAGGAGGCCCTGCGCTCTGTGCTCCTGGGCCAGGTGGACCCTGCTGTGCGGGTCCGGGTTTCCCAGGGCCTTGTTGAGGTGGAGCACTTTTCTGCTGGGGAGGTCCACCCTGTTTGGAGCCTTGACCCGGTGGTCCTTGACCTGGTGGTCCCTGACCTGGTTTGGGGCCTTGTCCAGGTGGTCCTTGTCCTGGTGGCCCCTGACCTTGTCTGGGACCCTGTCCAGGTGGTCCCTGGCCTGGTGGTCCCTGACCTTGCCTGGGACCCTGTCCAGGGGGTCCCTGGCCTGGTGGTCCCTGACCTTGTCTGGGACCCTGTCCAGGGGGTCCCTGGCCTGGTTTTGGGCCCTGACCTGGTGGTCCTTGCCCCTGCCTGGGTCCCTGCCCTGGCTTTGGACCCTGCCCAGGAGGGCCCTGACCCTGTTTCTGAGGTCCTCCCTGTGGTGGTCCTTTGGGACCTGGCCCCTGCTGAGGGCCCTTTGCTGGCGGCTTCCCTCCCTGCTTAGTCTCGGCTGTTGCGGGGGCGTCTCCGTCCTCCTCATCCCCAAAAAGCCCAAACTTGGGGATATTGACTGTGTCTCCCATGGACGTGATGGAGGAGGAGACGGAGGAGGTCATGGAGGACACAGCACTAAGTGGGTTGGCCCCACTCAGGAAGCTTGAACCGAACATGCCGGATGACTTTGCCTCTGGGTCTTTAGGCTCCTGCCGGAATCTGGACTCAAAGAGGCTCAGAGATGAGGGGCTGCGGCCCGGGGTGGGCTTTCCAGGGGGGCCCTGGTTGAAGGCGTCTACAGTTCGACTTTTGCTGAGACCTGTAGAGCCCCTGGAGGCCCCTACCTGCTGGGAGCGCTGCTGGGCATCAGCTTCCGAGGGTCTGGAAAAGAGAGAAGAAAAGTACAGTATTGTTTAGTTTTTTAGCACCCCTGTTGTTGCAGTCATTGTTCCTTTGTATTTGCTTTGGCAACATCAGAAAATCTAATTCACTTGAAAGTCCACACCAACACACAGCTGATGAGGTGGCAAAATAAAACCAAGAGACCTGACTTTTAACAACAGTTTACTTCTGCTGCTTTAGCAACCTTCATTAATCATTGTGATTTATTTGGAAGTGACATTAAAATCAACGATAATCTAAAGAGCTCTCTATCCGCACTCATGCTCCCTGAAACAATACCATTAAAAAGACTGTGAAACAGCAATTTGTCCACAACATCTCCACTTCTTTTTTTTATCAAAGGGATTTGGACTACAACTAAACATCAACAAGTTGGATATTATCGTTTCAGTCCTTTTTCTCCACCTCAAACAACACAGTTTGCTGAATCCTCTGCCTGCCTGTGAAGCTGTCGCTCCGCTGTGTGCTAATAATAAGGGTTAAGACCACAGCGCTCTCTCTTTGTGATCGCAGCCCCTTTCAGCACGTCAGCGAGCACAAAATGTGTAGCCAGCGGCGCTCGGGTGAAGCTGACAGGAAAGTGAATGCCGCTGAATGACACAGAGTGTAGATCATTGAGATGGAGGGGGGAAATGCTCGGCTCTGTGGGGGTAAGCTGAGACATCTTTGTTCGCACGGGCTGAAACGCGTACACAACCTACATACACACACTGCTGAAAGTCAGCGTTAGACGCTGTAGTAAAAATGGGCTCGTTCGTTAATGTTTTGTTATTGTGTGACGATGCGATGCAGACTCTATGGTCTCTATAGGCTGCTGCTTCCCCGAGTCTGCCTTCATGTCAGAGATGAAATGACATTTCCAGGCAATAAAGTTTAATGCTGTAGTGAATACAGCATTTTGTTATTATTTTAAAGGTGACCTCAAATGGCTGAATGGAGTATTTATCCTTGTTCTCTGGTGCCTGTGGAGATCCTCATTTTTCCATGTTGTTCTTATCCAAGGAGCTGTAGAGCTGTCATAATATGGAAGGGACAAACGCAGAAGGAATGGAAAATTGTTTTTAACAAAAACGCCTCAGATACGATTTATCAAGCCCCTTTTCAATCATATTTAGATTATATTTTTAAATGTATTCATTTAGCAAACATATACCCAAAGTGAATCATAAGGGACACATTGCGCAGACTACCAAGAGATGAAAGCGCAGAAGTGAGGATATGTGGGAATATTAGTGTTGTTATATATTCTGAGCAGATCGATTCCATGTTTATCTGGTAAACATGTTTACGCTTTTACGCTGATTGCCTGCTCTGCCTGCCACTCATGAACTATCACATGACTCCACTTTCCTTGTAGGCAACTTTGACCCAAACTAAGTGGTGACTGGAGTGATATGGCTGTCAAGCGCACACACATGTAATGTTGGAGCCACAATCTCAGTGCATATATTGACATTTGACTGAAGACCTCAACAAACTGCCGCTTCACGGTCATGTGCCTTCATTTACTTATGAGCCTGAAAATAGGTGTGTGCTGTACAGTTAACACTACATTCATATAAAATTCTGTCTCTGTTGAGATTCACCTCTTTTTTAACCTTTCAATATCCGGCGATTATTTACGAATGAGGACGCTGGATGAGGATGTTTTTGGACCTGTGTCTTTTGACTACAAATCAAGTATCATTGTCCATTACAGCCATGATGCAAGCATTTTTCCCTCTCTCTCTCTCTACCTCCACTTTAATATATGACTCCACAGAGCAGGAGGCCAGCAAATATAATAAGTAGAGTAGTTGGCAGTTCACCCCAGCTGTGTTTCAGCACCGTGGACAGCGACCAGGCTCCCTCCCAGCCTCCACAGCACAAGACTCCAATAATAATAACAATAATAACAATAATCAGATAACAAAGCAGCAGGAGGGAAGTCTGTGAGTGATGACATTAACACTACTGTTCTATTTATAGTCATATTAATATTGATGCACCCCTCCCCCCCTCCCCATCTCCAGCTCAGATATAAATAAGTATCCCTCTTCTTCTCCCCTCTCTCCCTCTCACTCCCTCTCAATTGGAGCCAATCAGCGGAAGCTGCACGTCGGGCCATTTGATCAGATATCCAGGAATCCCTCACCATTATATAAAGTGAATTTTAAATGTGAGGCAATATGGTGCTACAGAGCCACCTCCTCCTCCTCCTGCTGCTGCTGCATCTCGACACAGCATCGTCCACCTCATTCAAATACAGTGTAATTGGCTTTATTGGAGCATTGTCTGTTCACTGTCTGTTTCACTGGGGTGGATGAGGGTGGAAAAACACACACACACGCACACACACACACATCCACACACTGGGCACGACAGATGCACAGATTCAGCTGGAGGTGTGTCTCCTACACACACACCCAGAGAGACATTCCCAGCGTCACATTATTCCACGAAATATCATTACATTATCTCAGTATCATGTAAGACTAATCCAGCTGCGGCCTGCAGGTGTGAACCATGCTCCATCATCTCTAGAGGAAGGTTTTCTCCATGTGTTTACAGAGGAAGAGGAGGATTAAAATGGGCCTTTCCCCCAAAGATGCTCCACACACACATACATACACACACGCACACCCCATCACATCCCTCTCTCCATCATCATCTCTATATGCAAAGCAAATCCCCTGCCTTCGTGCGCCTCCTCCTCCTCTGCCCATGGCTGCAGCCAGCTGCCTCCTCTGCTCCGGGCTCAGCAGGCTCAGGTCCACGGGGGTCCCGTCCGACACCCGAACAAAGCCTCCCTTCCCGTCCGGAGCCAGCCCCTCGGGCAGCCCGGACGGCGGCCCCTCGCCTCCCTCCAGGCTCGCTTCGTTCCCCATGATCGACCCCTCCCGTGTGTGTCTCTCTCTGCGACGTCTCCTAGGTCCACAGATCGGCGTCTCGGAGCATCTCAAGAGGCTTCCTGCATCTTGTCGGTGATTTTTCCCTCCCCTATCTTCCCGTTCCCCTCGTCTCCCCTTGTTTTTCTGTGTCGCGCATCTCTGCAGCCGCACACCACAGTCACCACAGCTTCCAGTGAGAGGGGGGTCACTGGTTTACTAACGCAGGCGGCACACTGCGCAAGGTGACTTCCTGTTGGCGCTTTGCTTTACGAAATAAAATCACCCAAAACCAGCCGGTTTACACACAGACTTTCATCTGTGAGCACCTGATAAATGCATATAATACAGAATGCTGACCTTAAATTGGCCTAATTAGAGATAGAATATTTCAGAGAGATTAAGTAATGTACAGTTCTGGGGAACCTGGTTGAGTAGTGGTGCTGTTGAGGGTCAATCAATTCATTTTTTTACCTTTTATAACTAAATATGTATTCTTATGCTTAATATGCCGTTGCTCTGCTAGCGTTTTACCGATTTAATATTCAACACTATTGAACACTGTATTGAATATTGAACACTAGTTTTTTTGTTTAGTGATCCAATGTACCTCACATCTACTCTCCTGCAATGTTTACTTGTTATCACGTGTGGTGGGGTGGATATTTTGTCATATCACTCTGTAAAAAGTTTTTAAACATGGGTGAAAAGCCTTACCCACAGTCAGGACAGAGGAAGTCTCTTAGACTTCCTTCCAATGACTATAGCAGCCACTATAGCATGGCCGTTGTTCATCTTTTTTCTTCTCCTCTCCCACTCCTATCCCCTCCTCTACGATTCCTAAACAAGTGCTCAAAGTACATTATTGTATTCCCATCTTTTGCTACAGTATGGCCTTAGTGTGATGTAGGGTTTCATTTCTTCTATGTAAGCTTTATCTATTAAAAGACTAAATAAACACAATTTAAAAAATGGCATGAATCAAACAGTATGGCAAACTAATGAATAATTGAGCAAATATTTATCTTTTTTTCTTTATCTTATTTTAAACATGAGTACATAGCTTGGTTTTATTTTGGGTGCCATTTGGGCATCAATTTTGTATGTCCTGTATGAAACGTGCTGTACAAATAAAGCTTCGTACTTGCCCTCCTCCACATGGCATATCATGATAGACAATAAATCTGACTGGATTCCCCTGTACATGATATCAGGATCTCACCCCTCCAGTATATTTATCATGTTTGAGTTCACACAGCATTTTCATGCTCTTATGTTGAAACCCGACAAATTTCACTTCCCTTCCTCTCTGTGTAACCATGACATCTTGACTCTGTTTCTCCATCAACCCCCTCGGCTCCCTGCTGCACCGCGCATGTCTCTTCTCTGCCAGGTGATCAGAAGACATCAGAGGAGGAAAATGTGTTTTTTAAAGGGGACCAGCTCCACTCAGTGTGGTGCCGTTGTTTTAATGAGAGGAGGCTGGAAGAGCCCGGAGCACAGGTGGGGTCAGAGATGTCGTTTGTGGGTCAAGTATCTGGGGCTCCAGAGTGAGAGGATTGTGGAGGTTTGTGTATGAACACACATCTCATTACATTAAGTGTTTTTTTTAAATGTTTTTTGCGTGTATCTGTATCCTTTAGCAGCAGCAGCCTGCAATAAAAAATGTTTCAAAATTTCACTTTATGTTACTTTTCCAGCATGAAATATTTAAAAAGAACCACAAGACATCTGCACAGGTCTGCAGATGACTCATAACATGAATTATATCTCAAACGCTTTGTGTTTTTTTTCTTCTCCAGCTGGCAGTGGTAGGAGCTCTCAAGTATGTTAATGTGGAACTCAAGGCTGGCAAAGGCTTGTGAGGAAATCAGGTTGACTGTAGTCAGATAAATCAGAATGAATTTTCCATCTCTGTGCCTCGCGTGAGGAATTGATTGCCTTTGTTATCACGGAGAACACGGCATGCTATGAAACAGCGTAATGTAATATATAACAAATGCAATATAAAGGCTCATAGTTGGGTGACAAGGCAGGGGTGTGCATAACAAGATCACATGCACCAGTGTGCGAAACTGACAGTGAGATGATACAGTGCGGCTGCATCGCTGCAATCCACACACAGCAAAACAAAAGCTACAGAGCGTTTACGCTGGAACACTGTACTGAGAATATGCACACGCAGGCACCAGATCCAGAAAGCAGGATATTAAAATACGTCGGCTCGGCTGTACGTCAAGCAGATGTGTTGCAGTGTGACAGCGAGTGCTCATTTGCTGCGCCGTCCGTGGAGCTGAGGGGCAGATGTGTCCTCTGTACACCCACACACAGCCCTCGGTACCTGGGCAGGGTTAGAGAGGAAGACTGGGTGACTAAAATCTGTACTAGTAGTGGATTAACGCAGCCAGAAATGAATATTTATGTCTTTCTCTGTTTTTGGTCTGACTGCATCCAACCATTATCTTCTCTGTTTTGTGCCTGATGGTGTTGCAGGGTCTGCTTGAGCCTTACTCAGCCCACATAGGCCAAAGGCAAGACATACACTCTGGACAAGATGCCACAGGGGCGACCATTCACTCTCACACTCACATTCTCTCTCACACTCACATGTTAGGGCAATTCAGAGTCACCTGTTGACTTTGGTGGGTATGTTTGAACTGTGGGAGGAGGAAACAACCCACACGTACTGTACATGGAGAGAATGTGCAACATATGTGCAGAAAAGCCCCCAGTCTGACTGTCGACTTGAACCCAGGTCCTTCTTGCTGTGACAGTCAAAAGCAATAACTTCTAGTGCACTTTAACCATGCATAGAAAAGTGCCCTGGGCCATAAAATACTGAAAAACATGAACGTTATAGTGCCTAACTTCCACATATCAATGTCCATTTCACCTAAGCCAGTACTAGAGGAGATCACACTGATGAAGCCAATCAGCTCCTCTAACATCTCACAGTATTTTTCAGTATTATATCACTTGTTGACCAGTGCCATTTCCACACTGCCGCACAGGAAATTATGTGTTTTACCTCACTAAAAGAAAGGAGGAGGAGGAAGAGCAGAAACTCTCCTAGCAAGAGGCAGAGTGCTGCTAGAAAGAGAAAGCAACATGGCGGAGAACCTAAAGAAGCTGTCAAGCTCCCACAACAAAGATAAAACCCAGTCATTTGTGACCGACGGAGATGGCAAGCACCATATGTATCACATCATATCGAAGTGTTAGCTGTATTGTTCCAATAATGCAGAATTCCTCCATGGAACTGTAGCTTCAAATTTAGCTTATGTCATGTAGCTTATGATATAGCTCAAGCTTAGCAATATTTCCCCAGCTAACTCTCAGCAAAATGAAAAATGACCGTATTCTTAAGGTATCAGCCTATTCCACTAATAACGTGAAGGAAGTGAAATGGTTGTGCATCCTGCTAGAAACTGGTGGGTGCTGCGGTCACAGGGTTCAATCTCACCTCCGCTATCATCCTAACTGCCTCTCTTTATATCTGCCCCTACTAACGTTTCACATTTACTCATATTTCCATCATCTCTCCTGCAAATAGGTATGCTGCCTCTCAGTCTGTGTCCCCACACCTCTTCATCCTCCTCCTCCTCACCTTAGAGTGTGTGGTTGTGTAGGCAGAGGTGAATTTTGGTTTCTGTCTCCAGCTATAAATGATGCTAGCGTAGCGATTGCTCTGCCCCTCGCCTGCTTCCCACTGATCGCTGAGGCATGGCCTGATTGTCTCTACGCTGTGAGGCGGAAGCAGCTCGTACATGCATGCACCCTTTCGCTCTCTCTCTCTTTCTCTCTCTCTCTCTCTCTCCTCTCTCTCTTCTCCACTGACTGAGTCCAGTCATGCAAAGTAAACGCAGTCAACCAGATGGACAGACAGGCAGACAGTCAGCCACACAAACACACACAGGTGTAAACACACAACATCAAACACAGGCCTGGGGACAAGCACTCTCTGAGGCATGTGCAAAGCCAAGGATTTACATGCACACACACGAACACCAGCGTACAGTGGGTACAGTAGACTGACTATGCCAATGCCATCAGGGCCATTTAGGCACATTTAATTATTTATGAAGTGAACAAAGTGTTGAATTTTTATAGTTACTGAGATGTATCCTGGTCAAAAGGGTATATTAATGTTTTTACTCACATATAATATTACAGTGTTAGATTCTTACAAGTTAGTATGTTAGGATGTTTGTGGAATTTGAGTTTTAAAGCAGATTGAGGCAGAACTTGTTTTAGATTCCCCTTGTGTCATTTTAATTTCTCTGGCTTTAGGGTAAGAGCTAGGGTTAGGAGAGGTTCAACTGCTTTCTTAACAGACTGTTAAGTAACCGACTGTTTAGTGACCTAAGGATGAGGAACTTTTGGCTAGATTTTCTCTCTGGTACTCTTATGGTACCAGAAAGTGTAATATGAAATTTCACTGGTTTCAAAAGGTTGTGCAATATGATTCTAAAGTACATTTTTACCATTGGATTTCAATATTTGATCAAGCTTTTTTGCCTGGACATTGACAGTACAGTTTGTGAGAGACGTAATGGTGCTGCATGGCCTGGCAAGTGTAACCTGAGTCTGGTAACAAGATCACACATACAGCACTGTGTTCATTAAAGTTGAATACACAGCTCGTGTATGAGGCGAACTCTCCAACAAAGGCAGCTTCTTTTGCTGCTGAGCACGACAGCGGCTGAGCTACACAAGCGAGCTTCAAAGTGCAAATCCACCATTTGAACAATAACAAGTATTTACTGAAAGCTTGTGCACCATGAGGTGAGAGCTCATGCATGTACTTTTCCTAACAAACATTGCTTGAGTTGCTTTGAGAGACAAAGAGAAAACAGTTACATACCTTCAATGTAGAGACAAGACACAGGAGTGTGTATCTGCTGGTATCTCAGGGGTCAGAGGTGTGTAAATGAGGAGAAGCAGCTCCCCGGTGACGATGCCTGTGCCACTGATGTTTAATTTCTAGTATATTAGGACTGAGCCCTCCTCATCCCTATTAGTCGCCTGGCACGCGCCTAATTCCACCCGCAACGCCAATTTCTTCTGACCGGCGAGACTCCACGGACTAAAAATACCTTTAAAGTCACAGCAGCTCCCCTCCCTTCCGTTCCCCTCCTCAATCTTAATATCTGCCACGCGCATGCACCCCGGCGCACAGGTAGGCGCGCTTCGTTGCACCTGCTGCCAACACACAAACGCAGGCAGCCAGCGAGACAAAGCCACTCTCATGCACAGACATAAGAGGTCCCTCTAATCCTCTTTTCCTCTGGGAGATAGGCCAATCACAGGCCGCTCTGTACTCTAAGCCTGTTTTCTTGATCAGGAAGTACCGCTGCAACTCTCCGCTGCATCTGAGGGCTCAAGTTAACTCACCAGCAATCAGCGTAAACAACAACAGGCAGGAAAGGGCTCTCGAAATCAGCCCCTCGCCACGGTGCGATTCACTCTCAGAGAACTTTCCTTTGCTGTGGGCACAGGCACCCTCCAGAAGCTGCATTGATAAGCCATAATGCGGCCATCTGTTGGAGACAGAAAATGCAAATAAGGGAATGGATGACATAAGTACTTCACTGGAAAAAAAAAACATGTATGATTTCTTGTCAGTATTTGAGAAATAGGCCAGATTTCTTTCTTCTAGCATGTGGAGGCAGCTACCCTGCAGCTAATTTTTTCTGTGAATAATGTCCCTCGCTCCCTGGAGAAGCACAAAAGGCGCCTGATTCAGACACACAACACAATGCCGGAGTTACACAAGCCATGCCTTTTGTTTCACACAAATGCAGAGCACAGTCAAGGAGGCATGTATGAACACTGTGAGCAGACGAAAAGCTGGAGTCTTTGTGCTTTTTGTGTGGATGAGTGTAAAATGAACTTATTAACTTGAGTCAGAGGCTAAATCCCACTTGATGCAGGTGTCAGAGGAGGTTTAGTGTCTGGCTCCGCATCACCTGTCGTCATCTGCGTCCACGCTGTAGTGGATTTCAAGAGGTGCATCATCATCCGGAAGTCTCTCTCGTCAGCTCACATCGCAGACTTTGAGATCTTATCCTGCATGGGTAACGATTAGATGTTTTTAGACGGGTCTGAAATCAGGATTTGTTTCAAGGACGTCATGGTACTTAGGTGAAGGGCGTGGGAAGGAGACTTAAAGTGGCAACAGGACGGTTAATAGGATTTACTGGGCGCTGTCTGGTAGCCAATCTGCAAAGGCTCTTGTCCAGTGGCTGATCGATGTAACAGCAGCTTCTCCTAACCCCCTCCTACTGCTCTCACCTCTTAACTGGTGCTTAAACGCTGCACTTGTACAAGTACTTACACTACTGCACTCTAATCCTTTGGTAGCAGTATTTATTGTTGCAGTGGCGTGACCACTAAAGGTCAAGGAGGAGTTTCTGCAGCTCCAAGCTCTGCTGGTCT
Organism: Karalla daura; assembly: GCA_029224185.1. NCBI lineage: Eukaryota > Metazoa > Chordata > Actinopteri > Chaetodontiformes > Leiognathidae > Karalla > Karalla daura. The sequence goes on along the minus strand of CM055209.1, from coordinate 11,195,335 downwards.
GTTGAAGTGAAGAGGGAGCTCAGAGTAAGGGTGAGGAGCTCAGATACTATACATTACTCAAAGTAGAGCTGCTGCTCCTCATCTGGCCAGGGGTTTTGGACATGTCCACCTGGGAGAAAACCCCAGTGCAGACATTGTGTTTCTTGTCTGGTTTAGAAACAACTTAGGATCCTCCTAGAGGAGCTAGTAGATGTGGCCTGGGGAAGAGGAGTTTCTGAGCTTCTTTTCTATAATCTAGATCTGAATACGTGGATGACGACAACTGTGAACTTTTTTTTTACTTGAATACTTTTTCTCCATCATAAATCGCTTCAGATTAGCCAAATGATTAAATTTTAATGAAGTAACCTGCTTGCCAATTTAAGGTGCAGGGGTCATAGTTAGGTAAGAGAAAGAAAAAAAATTACCATGGAAACGAATAAGTCTATAATCATAGTTATATAACTACTGTAAGTATTTCCAGATTTTCACTACCTTCAGTCATTACTAGCTCTCCTTCCTCTCTGAACTTCCCAGAGATCACATGTTTGACGCGTCTTGTTCGGTGGAAGTCTTAATTCCTGGGAGTATAGCAGTCATTGTCTTTGCTCAGCGGAGGCTGCCGCCGCAGCTAATGAACAAGATTTTCCACAGTGTATTCAATATGAGCTGCTGCCAGGGATGAAAACTCGCTTCACCGGAGGATGTTTGCAGAGAAAGTCCCACCTACAGGGAAACTGTGCGGGGAGACAGAAACAGCAGAGAGGTTTCATGAATGGAGGAAGAATTACTATGCATTATTACCTTATATAAAAAAGATCAGTCACAGAAATGGAATATGGAAAAAGAACACGCAGACACCATTGACACAAACATATGTATATATATATGTATGTATATATATACATTTATGATTCTGTAGTCAAGCAAAAATCACTAAAAAGCAAAAATGTATTATTCACCCACACACATTTGCACCCTGGGTTGATATTTCCGAGGTTCACTTTCCTTTCTTAATTCATTGTAATGCGGCATTTGAGAGAAACCCTGAAGAAACGTGGTTCAACAGAGTAATGTATTCGAGTCATCTCCTCACCCACTCTCACTCCACACTCCTCTCTTATTTTCCTCCGTAAATTGACGGCAGCCGACATCTTTAACTAATGCTGCTCCGGGATCCAGTGGGCTGATTCATGAGAAGCTGTGAGAGTGGTCCTTGTTGTTTGGAAGTTTGAAAAGCCAATCAAATCTCACACAATCACACAGGCACCTCCACAGTTTGTGAATCATTAACAGCACTCACACCTGTTGTCAAGGTAGTGCGTCACAGCTGGTGTCGTCATCGCTCTGCAGCGAGGGGGTAACTCCCTCGAGTTGGACCACGCTGAGCACAGATGAGTCACACTTGAGGCAAATAGAAATGCGCGCGTGTGCGCACAAATACACAAACATTGTCTTAGCAAAGCCTACAAGGGGGTTACATAAAACACTCCAAGGGGAAATGTTCCAAACGCCGCCTCAGCTTTAATCAAATCTGTTTTTATTTTTCCTGGAACATTGCTAGGGTGATATTTGGACCACAATGCGCTGGCAGTCCTCTGCGATTTACCAAGTCCTTGAACACAGCCCAGTGTGAATCAGTATTCTCTCCGGACATGGACGGGAATAGGTCATTGATCACCTCATCAATCCCAAGCAATCAGCGGATGGCGAGCGCGTGAGGTCAGAGTGGTGTGAGTCAGGCTTTATCGGGAGGCCTCGCGGCGTCTCTGTTTACGACAGCCAGCCTTGGAGCTCGCTGTGGAGGAGGCAGAGGCCCAGCCATAAATCACAGCCGCTTCACTGTGTCACTCCCAGAGGTCGTGGTATATAGTACAGTGACACCCCGAGGAATATATGTGCTGGGAGAAGAGAGAGGAAGAGCTTGGTTGTATGATTAGTGTTTCAAGCTGAAAGATAAACACGGTTTTGGCTTTTGTTTTAGGTCATACTAAAACAGCTAACCCCGGTCAAATTCATTCAGTTATATTAATAGGACAGTGTGAAGAGGGAGTTCCATGGCGTTATTAATATTGGCTCATTTTGCAGTTACTTTCACTATCAGTTAATCTGCTAATTATTTTCTCCATTAATCATTTTGTCAATAATGAAACTCTACAGCTTCACATGAATCAAACATCCAAAGACAACGATTTAACTATTGCTGAACATGCTGTAATTGAGCAAATCCTTCAAATGAGAAACTACAAGAAAGGAAGGGAAGAAATTATGTTTTGCCTTCTTTTCCCTGAAAAGATGAATGAAAAGATTATTCGGGGATCAAAATAGTATTTGGATCATGATTAATCATTTCATCTACAGTTTTACATTTTCCTCAGTTCCTCAAACCGCACTTGGATAAGATATTTCAAAACATCACATAAAAAAATTACTATATCTCAAGCCATTGCTAAAAAACCTGAATATTAAAACTGAAAAACTGAAAGACAATGGTTCACCTTTAACCTGACTACATTACTGGCACAATCATTTTCAGCATTTTTGTCCTCAAATCGATATTTGTCGGATTTCTCTCCCTTTCAAAAAAATTAAAAATGTATACTTCTGGGCCTTCAGCCCAAACCCTGCTCAATTACTGGAAATAATTTTACAAATGTATTCAGATTATTCATTATGGGCAAAAATAGCTTGTGAAAACTGTTATTTAATGTGGTTCCAGTAGGAGCTTCCAACAGATTATGTAATTGGCTTTTTTAGTTGCAGTATGTGGAATATAGGAGTCAAAGGTTTGTCATTACCACTATTGCACAGTATTCAACCCGTTTTCCAGAGAATCAGTGGTTTTCATCTTAAACCACCAAGCTGCCATACAAACAGTGGGAATATGTAGAGACACCAAATATATAGGTTGGGAGAATTTTGAGTGAATGTGTCCAACGTGATCTAGGAGACATGTAGAGATCAGCCAAAATAATACAATAAAGCATCTTGTGTGGGATAACAGGTGGGAGCTGGAACAAAATGGCTCACAATGCACAGTGTGAATTAGCAGAATGACATAAGATGATTAAACCATCAATCCATTGATTTGCTCTCCCTCTTTGTACCTCTTTAGTGTTGTGGGGTCTGCAAGCACCCATCTCCAGCACACACTGGTTGAAGGCAGGGAATACATTACACCCTGGACTGATCAATTACAATGCACAGACACACCATTCACTCTTACTCCTAGGGGCAATTTAATCTTCAGTCAACCTAAATATGTTTGTTTTTGAGAGGAAATGAAAGCAAATAAATATGCAAACTCCACACAGAAAGGTCGTCAGTCTGACCAGAATTTGAAATGAGAACCTTCTAGTTGTGAGATAACAATGCTACGCATAAATCCCCCCAAAGGCTTTGAGAGACATGAAATGTGTTGGCCTGAGTTTTTTGTGTTTTTGTTAAAAATCATGTACAAGACATGTAGAGATGTCAGTCAAAACAATGCAATCAAAGGCAGCTTGTGTGGGAGGTGGTACGAAATGCTTCACGATGCACAGTGTGAAACTAACTACCAGAAGAACTAAGATTTCACCAACCGTGATCTATTAGCATCCCAGTAAAAACAATAATAATAATAAAAAAACGCTGTGAAATGTTGTGAAACCCTCAAAATCAAATTAAGGTGATAAAGAGAAAGTGTGTGAAGAAAACACAATGTGGTTTATGCTTACACATACTTCAGGTTTTGACTAATCAAATGACTGCAGTAAGCATGGAGGAGGAAGCAGATGAGGAGGAGGAAGCAGATGAGGAGAAGGAGGAGGAGGAGGAAGAAGAAGAACATGGCTGCGGCACAGTGGGGTTGAGTCTTGATGGGAAATGTCATCTGTCATCAAGGAGAGCTGCTACAGTCTGATATGTTGCCGGTTGCCATGGTTTCTGAGGCAGCTGCCACTCACCTGCAGGGCTCCTAATTAAAGGATCACTCAAACATTAGTGCAGTGCACATCGGGGATCCGTGCTGTGCCACACAGCACAGCTATAAAGTGTCCTATGCCTTAAGAGCAGCTTCCTCTGCAAATGCACAGGGGGGTCAAAGGTCAGATCTCCACAGATGTTGTAACATCAGCTCAGGAGAAGGGAGATGAGCTAGAGCGGACAGGCGTGAACATAGATGGAGAGTGACACATACTTCTCTTCATATCTCCTCATACTGTGTGAAGGGAAGATAGCTATTGTATATTTAACATACCCTGGTAGAAGAATTTGGGGTGAGAAGAGATGACCTGCTGTTGACCTAAATCTCCCCCCTCTGTCTGTGTCCATGTACTTAATTTCCCACAATCCCCTGGGCAAAAAGGAATGAGTCAGAGGTTCTGAGCAGAGCCTACGATCTCTGGATATAAGCACACACACACACACACACACACACACATCCATGTGTCTGTTTAGCTCAAGGCAACATGAAGAGATTTTTGATATTGACGTCTCAGTTTCTCTATCATGTTTCTCCTCTGGTCAACACACTCAAATACACACACATATACACAATGACATACAGTAAACAGTGGGATATAAATAGGAATGTCCTCTGAGAAGGGTGTGAGGATATGCATAGAGAAAAGGAGACTGAGCATCAGATGTAAATAGGAACTCATGTTTGTTTGTGTGTGTGTGTGTGTGTGTGTGTGTGTGTGTCTATATATATGTACATATACGTACATATATATATATATATATATAGGGCTGCCAGTAGAATTCAAACTAGGGTTGTAGTGGGTACGAAGCGGCAAATATGAAGATGAAAAACATAACGTAAGCATGAATTTTTATAATAAAATGCAAAAAATGTTTAAAGGAAAAATGACATCATGGCAAAGTTATTTGTCACTAAAACAGTAAAACAAACTCCCAAACCACTGTTTTTGAAAATAAATGTATTTTGGGTATGAAGCAGTGTTCATTGTTTCTAGTCAGTGTCATTTCAGTGTCATTCCAACCTGGATACTACTACAATCAAATTTTTCTATCAGCTGAGAATAAGGCTGTTGATATTTCGGGGGCACTTCATTACAAACATAAACATATCGTTTATTCTGTGACGAGTAGTTTGGATTGGGAGAATTGTTAATGGAGAGGTCTAAATGTTGAGAAAGGTACAGTAGTTAGCAACTGGTAAAAACCAGTTTGCCACTCTTGCAGTCGCCACTGCCACATCAGGCATATTTTGAGTGTACAATATTATAGAAGGCAGCTCTCTTTTTAACCCCAATATTATGAGTTTATTCAAAAAAATTTCAAAGGTATCCTGATATACCCTGCACTTGTGATTATTGTGACACTTGAATGCTGTTTGCTGACATCTACATGCGTGCCACAGCAGTGAATGCTGGAAGCCGGGTCCTTTTGTTGAGATAACTCTGAGCACAAGGAACAAAATGCTGTCCGCCGAGCGGTGGATGTGAGACAAGGGCACGAAGAGGAAAGTGCTCGAGACTGCGACGACGCGAAGTAGCTCCCTAAAGCGAGAGCGCAAATAATAGTAATAAAACCCTGCGACATAATGGTCAAAAGGGCCTCCGCTCTACAGCTGAAACGTGTTATGTGAAGACTCAGACAGAGACACTCGCAGACGCACACGCTCACTCACAGACTCACAGGACGTTCAAGGACAGTCGTCATGGTAACAGGAGAGGCGAGCTCACAACGCGTGTGAAACTTGAATGTGATGGCAGCCACACACACACACACACACACACACACACACACACAGATAGAGAGAGAGAGAGAGAGAGAGAGAGAGAAGAGAGAGAGAGAGAGAGAGATAGAGAGAGAGAGAGAGAGAGAGAGAGAGAGAGAGAGAGAGAGTGTGTCTGAAACAAGAGCGACCTCTGCTGGTATTTTGTCAGAACTAACAAATTACATACATCAGCGCTAGGACTTCAGGGGCAAGCTCGGCCTTCACTTCTAATATTTGTTTTATACAATTCAACGAGTTTATTCCCAGTAGTGTATCATATGCATAAGAAGTTCGTTTTCCAGCAGCTCTCCTAGAAGAACTTTTATCTTACCTTACCCATTATTCATGTTTTAATTATTGAATGGTCCGAGAGATAATAGAGAGAAGTTGTACAACGATAACTCGGAACCGGATGTGGGATGATTTTTTCTTTTCTTTTTTTTAACCCACAATGGCTGCCAGAGTGAAAAGAGTTAAAATTAATTTGGTCTCCGAAAACTGAAAAATCCCCTTTCAATGCGGAATTTTCCAGAAACCTATGGATTTGTCTTTAAATAATCAGCATATCCGGTGAGTATGTTGTATTTGCTTTAAATTTATTTATGTCATATTACGAGATAAATATTCTAGGCTGCCCCAGACGATGTACGTAGCACAGTTGCGTGTAGAGGGTTGAAGTCACCTTTATTGCTGTAGTGATAATAGTATTTACCCTCGATACGTAAAATACCTCCCTCGCTCTCTCGCTCTCTCTCTCTTTCTCTATCTGTCTCTGTCTCTCTGTGTGCGTGTGTGTGTATTCCACACCATGTTACGTTGCATTTTTAGTGTTGATAGTAGATTTATTCAGGTCAGTGCCCATTGAAGTCCCAAGAACCAAATGCATGGCCTGCCAACGATATACAAATACATGGTATTGTGGAGGAGTAAAAGAATTCATAGAACAGAGATATGTATTTGTAATACAAAACATGAGTAACTTACACTTTAACTCAAGTTTATCGACTTTTGCATACAGATATTTGGCGAGTCAATTGTCATATCGAACTAGTTTAAAATGTAGTTCAGGCAAGCTGAATACTGAATACTCTATTGTAATATGGAACATATTGCACTTTGAGACATATACTAGTAATTTGAAGTGGAACACATTTTTTGTGTAAAACATATCCCAACACTGTCTATGAGGATATTTCATAAAATCTTGATATTAGTGGTTATTACACTTTTACTAAAGCAGAGTCAAATGTCTGTTGTGACAAATGTACTCATAGCAGGACAATGCAAATATTTATGGAGCAGAATCAGACCCCAGACATGGCTTTTGGCTGACCATAAACTTTACATCATAAAAAATATGAATTACCTCCAGTGTTATCCAGCCATCATATCGTTTATTGGATCTGCTCCCGCCTCCGGCATCTTTTTTTTTTTGTTAAACATTTTTACTTGTCATAGCAGGAGAGGCTCAGGTGAAACCCATTCCACTAACGACGTACTGAAGCACCCCACCCTGAAATTAGCTCAATACAATGAAATGTATAGTCGCCTTCAGGGCTATCAGTTCCATGTGTGATTTCCCTGCTATTTCTTGCCAAAACGTCGGCTGCAATATAAAAGCTCTTTTACTTGATGAACCAAAGAGCTTGTAGCGATAAATTCCAACTGGATCTGCTTCTGTTCAAATGGTCTCCGTGTGAAAACTGCTGCCAGCTTTACTTTAGTATTGTCCCGGGTTACACACACAGAATGTGTGGAAACCGAAATCCTGGTCGGGTGCTTGTGCAAACGTTCATGGCTCTCAGAGGCAGAAGACAACTGTGGCAATTAACTGGGGTAGCGTGGGGTGGTTGTGGCCTAATGGCTGGAGATCCCTCTTAGATCACCTATGCTGGGAGGAGGTGGTAAAGGTCTGAAGTGTCACTGAGCAATGTACCTACCTTCATTCAGATATGCAAATAAATAAATGAATGAATGAATGATGGCTGAATGCCTATGTATGTGCATGTGCTCCATAGCTGTATCAGGAAGGAGTTGCTAAGGGCCATTATTTAGGAAGGAATGTTACCATGTTACCATTTATATGAATGGCAGGAAAGACAGCCAATCAGAAAAAGACAGAAAAAAATGTGTTGTTGCCAGAAAAACATGAAAATGCTCTGTATACGATTGGACCATAGCCACACCACATATAGGATTATAAAATAGCATCTGAGGCATTTCTGATGAAACCAACGTTCCATAGCATCTATGTTAGCAAAAGAAATTACTTTCAGTTTCAATGTCTCTTCAACTATTGGTTGGCTCATCGTAAAATCCTGGTCAAGATGTGATATGGTAACTTTTAACTTTTTTTTTCCTCAAGTCATCTGATTAAAATTCCTTCCCAACTAATGTATCGATACCAAATATATGGAACCAAGATCAGCAAAACTCACATCACTCCCATGAGCTTCAGCTCCGCTTTGTGTTTAGAACAAATCAGAAAATGTTTACACCTGGAAGACATCAGCGTGTTTGCATTCTGACTGTAGTGTTTCCCACCGTGTGATTGTGTGCTTCGGAGCTGCGCTTTCTCATGAGAACAGCAAACACAGTCGCCCACATCTGAGGCTCTTTGTGTTTTCCATACATGAGGCTGGTGTGCAGAAGGTTCTGGACTAAAATGAGAACAAAGGGACTTTTTTTTTTTTCTCTTTTTTTTTTGTAACGGAGATGTTTATTTAGACAACTGAATGCATGCCAGAAAGAACTGTGTTACAGCAGCTGTAACTCGCAGCTCTCTCACTTTTCTAACTCCGAGGGAGAGACCTGAATCAAGGACACAGCAAACTTTGGAGATCTGGTAGAGAACACGATCTGCTCTAATTTATTGCATTGACACATTACTCTTGTCATGTTTTAAAGGGGACGGAGGGGCGGGGAGGCGGGGGATGGCGGGTACCGTTGCTGAAGATTAAGGAGCCTGGATCTTACACAGTTTTGGCCACAGTATCATGAGTTGTTAACATCACTGTTTTTGGCAAAAAAAGGACAGAAGTAATTCACACCTTGCTTGAAGGAAACTTTACCTCTCACACGAAACACGTAAAGAGACGATAAAAAAGTTGCACTTACTGTAGGTAGCATTCACATGCAGTATAACGTGTCTTTTCTCCTTCAGACTAGGTTTAACATTTTTCTCCACTATTTCTTACAGAGATTCACAGCTAATGTTTTTCAGTTCAGGGGAATTATCTTACACATAATGGCTACTGGATGAATGGACACGTGTTGGATGGACTTGGGAGAAAGAAAAATAAAGTTATCTGGTATGAAAGTCAAAAGAGACAACATTGTGCTTATCGTTGGTGGGATTTAGTGAACGACACAAACCCCGGTACTGGTGCTCCCACACTTTCAACCCTTTCACCGCTGGAAAGGGAACTTCAGCCAGTTGGTCCATCAAAGTTTTCTAAGTCGCTGTTGCCGTTATTTCTCCAATATATTGATGAGCCAAAAATACCATAATATCAAAAATAAATGCAACCCTTTCACAAAACAATGAGCAATAAATAATAATCAAGTGGTGTTCTTGTACTGTATATGTACTGTATATACACAGAGAGTTAAGTTTGTTGTATATATGTACACAAAACGACTGGCAGTCTACTTCAGACTGAGTTTTTTTTTAGCATAACCTACGACTGGAATCTGTGCCCAGATTCTCTAAATCCCAGAAAAAGCAACAACATAATAACTTACACAGAATTCTCGAGAGCAAAACAATGAGTTGACTATGTTGCTTGTGACTTTTTTTTTTTCCCTTTTTCTTGTTTGTTTGTTTTTTTTTCGTTTGCCTCCAAAATTAGAAGCGCTGGTCTGGAAAGGAAAGGAAACATAAAAGAGAAAAGTAACTTTTTGTTTGTAGGTAGGGTGTAAGAAAAACAAACAAAAGAAAAAAACGAAACTCTAGAATTCCGCAAAATAACTAGCTTATTGAAACATTGATTGACGACAACATGCACGATGCTCTCTTGGCCTCGGGAGGAGACGGTGATGATGTTGCTCTCTCTGCTTGTCTCTCTCTCTCTCACTCTCTCGCTCTCTCTCTCTCAGCACTGCGTGACGCTGCAGTTCCTGCCTGTCGTAATGTTTCTGCAGGGCCCGCCGGTGCAGGCCGTGCACACCTCGAGGTGAAATGCAACCCTTCCCCTAATCTCCCCGTCATCTGTTTCGACTGGAGGAGACCGGACGGGAGCTTCCTTTGAACCCAGTCCATGTACGTTAACTCTGTTCACATGCTCTGGTGGGAGAGGGCGGCAGGCTGCAATGAATGCATAATTCCCTCTTCCGTAAACGTCTGTGTATCTATAAACGTCTCCGCGAGTGTCCTCTCAGCACATCGAGTCCACCTGCTCACCAACAAACACCTCACTAGACATTTTTTTTTGTCCCAGTCTTATTTTAGTAGCTTATGTACAGGAGGTTGAAGTGTCTGCCAGGCGGTATCCCAGGCAACCAGGCCATATCCTTGCACATTTACAGTTTGCATTCCAGTTTCTCAGTCCTCTGTTCATCTTTGTCCTCTTCACAGGTTATGTGCATTTGTGTGTGTGTCTGTGTGTGTGTGTGTGTGTTTGCCTTTGAATGACAGCTTTCTATGTATTTCTACCTATAAGTGTGTGTTGCTGCTTTTTATGAGTTATCCTGATGATACTGAAAAATAACCTGGATACACAATCGGCGGGATGAGTTTGTGTCTAGAGTGCAGGCTTGTGCTTGCATGTGTGGTTTTGGGTATGTGTATGTGTGTGTACATCTGGTTGCATGTGTGCTTTAGCTCAAACGCTTCGTGGGGGTCTCTGCAGCTCATGGGTCCTCCTGTTGCGTCCCTTCTTATTTTCCTGCATCCGTCTCCATTTGGCGGTGTGTTGGGTGCCCGCCCTGGAGCCCACCCCCACCCCTGGCCCTGCCCCCGCCACCTGAGCAGCAGCCACCCCGCCCTGCTGCCCCTTCTGCCCGCTTTGCGTCTTCTGGTTGTTCTTAGGAGCCTGTCCACTCAGCAGACCCAGGTTCTGCTGCCCTCTCTGGGGGCTCTGACTCCGGGCCTGCGGTTCTGCTCCGGCCTGGAGCCAGGGCCTGCTCTGCGGCGGCCCTGCCTGCTGCTTCTGCGTGTTAGGAGCCTTGGGACGTAACGGGGAGCTGGAGGTGCCAGCGTTGTCGGGTTTCCCCGGACCATTTGCGCCGGGTGCCTTCAGCCTCTTTTGTTTGCGCTCCTTCTTCCAAACGCGGTCGCAGAACTCCTCCACGCTGTTGAGGTCCGGGTGGTCCAGCAGAGACAGGAAGTCTCGGTACCAGACGCGGTGCTTGGCAGAGTGTCCTGTGCTGCCGGCGGCGGGGAGGCCTGGCATGATGTCTCCAAGCTTCTGGGCAGGGATGACCTGCAGGCTGAGGCGCAGCAGAGGCTGGATGAAGCCGTGCTCCACGGCCTGGCAGTGGTAGATGCCCGTGTCGGACTGGCTCAGACTGCGGATGAGCAGGCCCTGGTCTGTGCGCAGCACACGGTCATCCAGCTTGATCTGGAAACAGACACCGAGAGAAAAAACAAGGTGTTAATTCACAGGAAGATGTGTAAATATAGCACGAAAACTGACAATTTTAACAGATAAATAGGTACATAGATAGATTGACAGATAGAAGACTAATAGATGATAGATAGAAAATGGAAAGATATCTTGAAATCTAGCTAGCTATCTAGCTAAACTGTAGCTATCTAGTTTAATAATATCCTTCTATTTTAGTGAGCAGTTAGGCAAAAACTAAACACAAATCTAATAAAGGTAGCAAAACTTTTGCAATTCATAAAAACCTCCAAAAATTTGAGGAAACTTTAGATTGACAGTGCGAGTATGTTCGAGCTTTGTGTCATATATGCTTTTTACTGTTATAGCGCTTATAAGCTATACATATCTATAAATGAACCCCAACTTGTGAAGATACTCTCAGAGATAGGACAAATACAGAAATTTAACTCTCAGCTAAACTCCCTGTCTTTAAAAAAAGACAGAAAAAGCTGATTTAGTTTCTGCATCAAAGGAAGTTAGGTACAGAAAGTACTGGTGGTTGACTATTAGTAGCTACGTAGTACATCTTTTTTTATTGAATATGCATTAAATTTCTTTCCTTTAACATTTGTATATCACCAAAAAGCACACTCTGGTTGTGCACTGAGAATTACTTGTCAAGCCACTATACATTACATGATGTCAGCTGTGTCTCACAGTTCAAAGCATCATCTGCCTTAAAGCTCATGGATCTCAGTTTCACGGGTTGTGTTTCTACGACCACACACCCTGAACACCCACTTGGATAAATAGAGCCGCGGCAGATAGTTAGGCAGGAGTAATTGGCTACATCACGCGGTCAAAAGTCAGTTGCAACATCCACACCCACAAGACACCACCCTTTAAATGTCGTGGAGGTTACAGGTCGGAGGGGTCAGAGGGCAGCGCATGATGTACCCTCTGGCAGGGAGGTGTTTTGTTTGCAGAAATGTGATTAGTGTGAGATAGAGCTAAAATGGTCGGCCAGCTGCACACACACACACCTCGTGCTTGCGGTCATCGTTGGGCCTCTGCAGCTGCCAGTAGATGAGCGCTCTCTGGGACTTGGGGCTGCACTCCAGGAACATGCTGCTGTTCTCCACACCGTACACACTCCTGTCTTCCACGCTGCCCAGCCCGTCGACATCATCTGCACGGACAAAGACTGACTGGGTGAGGAGATGTGGGATGCTGGGAGCATGGTGTGAGTGCATTCCTGTGGTCATTGAGGTTTACCTTGGTGCTGCAGGTCCGAGCACTGGGACAGAGGGTCCCCGTTCCTGATATCCTGTCGCCTGGTTCTCCTAAGAGGAAGAGAGCAGTTGAATGAGTACCACTGCACACACACCTGGTTGCCCTGGCTGTTCAATCAGCTCAGACCAGTTCTGCTCCCTGCACTGTCTCATTTCAGCCACTAGGGGGCAATGTTCCACAATCCTGGTCCACACAGCGGCAGAAGCCCTGAGTGGATACTTACCCAACCTCCAACTTCTCTGCTAAATCGTATTGATATTAAAAAAAAAAGGTGAAACCTTGGCAGAATGCTTGAAACAAAAACCCGCCGAGCAATGAAACAGCGTGCTTCATTTCCTCCTGATGAGTCCAAATCATGAAACGCACACACGCAGCTTTGTTTCAACCTTGAAAAGCAAAGCGATTTGAAAAGCAGGCGCGCTCTTTGTCCTCTTCCTGTGAAAGTCCACAATGTCATTAAGTGTTTTTTTTTCTCTTTATACTTTAACTGCGGTGGCGGTTTCACAGCCTGGCTTTACTGACTAGCTGCAAATGTGCGTCCCCTGTTTCGGGTTGTTATGGTCGTAGCTCTAATGTCTCCGAGTCTCTGAGGGGCGACTTAAAATCAAAGCGGGGGAGGGCGGCGAGGCAAGCCAAAGGTGAGGAGGAAGAGGTATAGGGAAAAAAAGTGGAGGTAAAAAGGAAACAGATGGAGTGAAACGAGCCAGAGTGAGTGTGTGTGTGTGTATGTGGATTCAGCATGAAGCATGGCTGCTGTCACACCCTCCCTCCTACGTCTCTGTGCCACTCATCTGTCTGCCTCCCTCTTGCACACATCCCTCCTCTGTGTGTTTCCAGAGGTTAGGCATTCCTGTCTTCTTTGGCCTCGTCCGAGCACGTGCCTGCTCCTCGAGGAGGAGAAAATATTTGCCGTGCGGAGGAGAGAAGGCCTTTAACCGCGGGGTGTGCCGCCGCCTCCTCTGTCGCCCTGCCAGCCTGGAGCTTGCCCACTGGCCTACTTCTGCTGGTGTGAGAAGTTCTGGATGAATGAGATGCAGGGCTGTAGTGCTGTGTGTGTTTGTGTGCCTGAGTGTGTGTTTGTGCACGTGTGTGTGTGTGTGTGAGAGAGAGAAAGAGAGAGAGAGCTGTAGTGGTCAGCCTAATCCCGCTGGATACAGCAGAGGGTAATTTGAGGGTGTGTATGTTCATACCTCCTGGCTGCAGGGTGAAGCGGTCAGACAGCTCCTGTCGGCTATAATTTAGAGTGTCTGTGTGTGTGTGGGGGGGGTGATGGGCTGCCGGTTTCGGAACAACTGTGACTGGCAGAAGTTATAACCCAGGTTGTTGGATTGTAGCTCTTGGATAGAGCCCCAGCACGTGCTTCTTTTTTTTGTACCGTACCTTGCGCCTGTGTAATAATTGAACTCCAGGTTACTTCCATGTTTGGATGTTTAGGCCTTGCACCACGTGCCTGTGTTCATTTTCCCTGAGATCCGCCATGCTTGATAATTCACCGGTGGAGGTCTGAGGTCAGGGGAAGGAGGACGCATGCCGAGATGCCCCCCCGAGCAAAGAGTGTTTTACGGCGCGGCAGCAGACGCGCAGGTGTCCTGATGGCTCCCAGGTGCGAGCGCGCTGGACGGCACTGACACAAAGGCGGGAAGTGGCTGAGAGGAAGCGTGCATGCTCAGCAAACCCTCCGAGGATAAATAAAGCCCCGCGATTTGTTTACTGTGTGTGAGCGTGTCGCTGCGTGTGTGTGTTCTCACCTCTTGGCGGTAGGAAAGTATCTGGAGCACTCGGTGCCGTCCCAGGCGCAGTACGGGTCCCGGGCCAGGCAGCACTCAGCGCAAGCTTTCCCATACACCTCGCAACGATGTAAAGACATCTGCGATACACCCAGGGCCGAGCCAAGGTACAGCTGTTGCTGTGGGAGCCAGAGACAAACGAGGACGTAAAACATTTGATATTCCTTCTGGCGAAAAAGGACGTCCATTAGTTATTGGCGTAGTTTGCTTTAAAGCCCAGAAGTTCTTGCTTCTTAGTTTTGTTTGAATGTGAAACCCTGTTAACAAAGGCTGGATAAATTATTATGTGTGAAAACAAGCCCTTACCTGCTTTGTGGACAGCTCCATGGCAGTTATGGGAGTAGGCTCCTGCGCAAAACAAATACAGTGCAGATGCTTTACAACCACACTTTTTTAATGCTTTTATGTTATTGCGTAGTGGGACACGTGCACAGAGGAACCGAGCAGGCGGGTCAGCAGGGGGAACACAGGATAGCTCATAAGTTAGCAGCAGTCAGCTTCTTGTTCTAACTTTGACAGTAGGACTTGCAGCTGTATAAACTACCCAGAATGACTCTGCTTCTTTGACATAAATCTCCCCAATATGTGTACAATGACGGTGTGAATCGACGGAGCCAAAAATCGCAAAGCAGAAACCTGAAGAGAACTACAAACGTGACAGCACCGATAAACCACCGACATGTGGACGAGGAGGAGAAAGTCAGGACAGACAAAGCTCAGTGCTAAGTGTTTTGCTCCATATTCAAAAATTGCTGCTTGTTGGCTTGTTTCTTAGTAATTCTCGGGGAGGTACCCGTTGTCTTAGATTTAATCAGAATATCAACCATTATGCCAATTTGTGTGTTGTTTTCTAATTGTCATCACTGCTTACTGCTCACAAACTATTGAATTTGTTTACCCTGAAGACAGTCATCTCCTCCAGCACCACCTCCTCCAGGTCATGCCAGCTCTCTCTGGGAATCATCACTACCTTCAGCACCGTGCCCATGTCTGAAAGAACACAAACATTCACATATAGGTTATATAAATTGTATCAATAATATTTTTGGATGGATGGATGTTTAAGATGCCATTCAATACACCCAAAAATGTTGTGTTACAGCAGTGAAAAATAACTGCATTTCATCTGATAATCCATTATTAGAACAGCTGGAAGTATGCAGAGATATATAAAACATATACACAGAACATTATATGCGCACAAAAGTATCCCCTTGCAGCAGGAAAAGAGGATACTTGAAAAGTGTTAACATTCAACCTGGACAAAACTGCACGCCTACCTGTGCCGATGAACATGACGTCATACTGTCCGTCCTCCGCCTCCACCCTGTCCACCACCAGCTGGGAGAACTGGTAGTCCACATCGGTGCGCACCATGATGGGACGACCGCCCACGGGGTGCACTGGGTTGTACATGGCTGGGTGTCCCCTGGCGAAGGTGATGACGTCATCGGGCAGGTCCTTAGTGGAGTCGAATCCCCCGAACGTCTTACTGGGACACTGGGGTGCAGAGGAGTACGTTTGAGATAACGTCGTTGTGCTTGTTCCATCTCTAAAACCTAAAGCGCATGTGTGTGGACTCACAGTGCCAGGGCGTGGATAAGGCACCCGCCCTTGGAAAGGCACCCACTGGTAGTTGGGTCCATCTCTGTGGGCGTAGGGACCCAGGAAAACCCTCCTGATGTCAGCCATGTTGTACATACACACCGCTGAGCCTTTGAAGATGTTGCTGCGGATGAAGAAAAAAGGTTCAACGGTGAAGAGTGGGAGAGAGAGAGATGACAGAGACATATAAAGGGCCTCATAACCGATCAGTCGCAAGACAGGGATTAGGAGATTGTGAAATACTGAAGAAAGACGACAAAATGACCCTTCATCGCACAAAGACGGAGGGGAGCAACATTGTCATTACCTAAGTACAGGAATGACAGATTGGAACTTCGCTCTGATTGCTTCCAGCCTCCTGAGAACAGACAGGAATTTGGGCACGCCACCAACAAATCGGGAGACCTGCTTTGCGGAGCATATTTGAAATCGCCTCCAATATTTTTTTGCGAGCGCTCGCTGCAGCCAGATGGGTGGGTTTCTGCTTTCACTGGCCGGACGAGCTCCAGAGCGGAGCCGGGTCGATCAATCATGCGAGAGGATAACTGGAAATGATGTGTATTTTATTTCGATTCATGTTCTGTCTCAGGTCGTCCAGAAGACAGCAATATGAGAGGTGAGTCATGAGGTTGCGGGGCAAGGGGAGGTGCACCGGAATATTCCACGCTTTAAATATTCCAAGAGAGTCGTTAAACACATGTGGAAATGACAGAATTAAGACAGTCGAAGTCCTTTAACCTGTAGCCACCAGAGAGGGGGATCTGTTTCACCGTTTTATTGATCTGCTTATATTTGCTCCCTCCTTCAAGGCTAATTCCTGAGCTTGTCTTCTTGACAATTTCTACAGATGGCAGATTTGAATTTGGACAGCGACGCTTGCATGAAGGCGTCGTTGAGATCGGGACGTCCTTTGTCTCGCTGTGTGCGGTGGGAAGTCGTATCAGACTAATTAGGGATGTGGCTGGCACGCGCGCAGGCGGCAGCACCCGCCGCAGCGTGGAAGATGAATGGATTAGCATTTGAAAATGTTAATTACAGTGAAATTCAATTAACTCCAGGGGCATCAAAAAAGACGCTCCGATTTCTGCGCTTAAGAAGAAGAAGAGGGGAACATGTGTTCGAGCAGATACATGCGGTTTAAGGGAGGGGCGCGGCAAATTCAGTCAACCCCACGCACACACACACACACACACAAGAAGAGGGACAATCAAACATTGATCTGTCAGTGGCAGCTTCTTTGTGCCCCATTAAGCAGTGATATTAAAAGCTGGTCCCTTGGAATCTCTGCTCTATTCATCTCTGAAAACCGTCCACTTAGAAAACCAATTAAACCACTCTAATTCCTCAATGCCCCGTAATTGAATTTTAAAGCGTGTGTGCGTGTGTGTGTGTGTGTGTGCGAGCATGGGGACACATGCGGGCACATAGGTGCGCCACCCGCCGACCTCTCGCTCTGAATACATTCCACAGAGCTGAGAGAAGCCACGGCGGGCCCGGGGATGCGAGGTGCCTGTCAGCACGCGTTAGCCCGCGCCGGCGTTCCATTCAGCTTGTCTTATCATTAGCGGTGATTGATGGTGAAGTGTTTGTCCTCTTTTCAAAGCCAAACGGAGACACCGCCGGACAGAAAACCCCCCCCCCACCCCTCCTCCTCCTCCTCCTCCGCCGCATCCCCAGATGCAAATTCATCATCATCACGATAAGTGCCACCATCTGTGCCATTTCTGCTCACTTATCCGCCTTTGCCCCCTCGCCTTCACCTCTCCGCATGCTCCAATAGAGCCACGCCCGGGCTCTGAAAATCCCATTCAGGCGCTGGGGCGGCGGCCGGGGGAGAGACGCGCGTTCCTGCTGAGCGAATATCGTGTTTCTCCCTACTCCCTCCTGCGCCATAATCTGATTTCCCTACAAGCCTCCGCCAAGGTTTCGATGAAAAAGGAGGGGGACAGGTAGTGGGGGAAACGCGGAGAATCGGCTAAAAGCAATCTCCAATCCCAGACGCGGGGGAAAGCAAGCATAAGACACCTGTAAGTGGATTACGGCAGCAGGCGCGCTGTCTGGGAATTTGCCCGGGTGCACGCTCGGTAGCTTGCATCCTGCCGTGTCATTTCAAGTGCCTCGGAAATTACAGATAAAGGGAATAAAGGATGTGAAAAGGAAGAATTGTTGAAGGGAAATACAAGGCGCGTGTTTTCCAGATACAGAGGAAACCATTTGTGCAGGGCGACTACCTGCTGAATGCACAGTGTCAGCTCGCCCTGACCTCCTAGCAACAAATCAACAAACAAACAGGACTCTGCCAATATCTGCCGGTCTGCTTGGGAATTTCAGCCTCTGCGTGCACAGCATTTGGAAGAGTCGCCGTGGGACGGATCTAAAGTGGCGTGTGTACCTGGAAGTGGTGAATATAGCATAGATGACGGGGTTCTTCGGGTCCTTGGAGCTCATGAGAAACACGTCCTCTGCAGGTACAAAAGGAGGAAGGTTGGAGGTCTGAGGCTTTGGAGGGAAACATTTGTTCATGTGTAAATGAGGCGAACACACTCACGTAGCTCGTCAAAGTGCGTGTCGATGCCGTTGACCCCCGGCACTGAGCACATGAGTCGGGCTTTGAGGAAAGTGGTCCATTTGTTCACCAGACTCCTGTGACCTCCCATGTCGTTCTGGAGTGCAGTCGCATGAAAAAAAACATCAATAAATTTCCACATGTGTGGTTCATATTTGTCAAACTATGCACAGATGTGATACGGGACATGATCTTTGCTCGTGTGTGTGTTGTTACCTTACACAGTTGTCCTATCCTGGCGATGGTGGCCTTGCCCGTGTGCTCCCCGTCCATGGCGTTCTCCTTGAAAAACAGGAAGATCTTGTCGTCCTCGGGGTTGTCGCTTTCTGGGATTAGGTTCACGCCTATGAACCTGGGGTCTGGAAGAGAAAGCGGCGAAGAAGCAAATGAAGCACAGGAGCTACATTGTGCGCGGTTTGTTCATACACGCCTCAAGCTTTCGCAAATGTCATTTTTTACGATCCAAACCTCTGGCAGTCCCCTCACCCCTACTTTACACCTCCGAAACCAATCCTCCATGATATTCTCCAGTCACGGCTCAGTAATAACATCCATTCACTTTACACCCTGCTGTCACAGTATCTGACTGTACCCTGAGAGAGCCCTCCAAAAGTCCAAATCCCCCTTGGACCACATCCTCACAAACACACATGGCTATGATTGTCCCGAGGAACACGTGAACACATTTATCTCAACTTAAAGCGCAAAAGGAAATCAAAGTTAAGCGACTGAGGCCAGGGCCTAAGGGCCTGGATATCTCATGACTCATAGGAGGGCCGTCACTGAGGCGTCGTCACGCGTTACACGAGCCGGTGTCTAAAAGCTTGGGGGGTTAGCTGGAGAGAAACAAGCAGTGCCATGTTACGCCTCCCCGGCCGTTTAGGATATAGAGTAGCTGTGAAAAAGACAAGTGTGGCCAAAGTGGGAAGCAGATTTATAAGTGCAGTGCGGGCGCCTCTGGTATCTCGTACCTCAAATCGTGCATACGCCGTTGAATCTGCACCTTCACAAAGTCGGACCAGCGTGCAAAAAAAAAAATGCCGCGGACCGAGGTCACAGAACTCATCCCAGTGATGAGCCAACAAAAGGCCACTTTATTCAGGGGCGGTTTAATCCAACCTCACTGCGGAGCGTAAGGCCACAGAGGGGGAGAGAGAGATGTGTAAATAAACTGCACGAACAGGCAAGGCTAAAGCTGCCGTTTAACCCGAAATCCTTCATAGAATCCACCATTAGGGATTCACTTTCAAGCTTCTCTCTTGTTACATTTGAGTACCATGTAACCTTGTTGATAAAGGCTCAATAGAATATCCCCGTCCCAGTAATCCATGCAATTACAATCCCTCCCTTTGTGCAGAAGGAGCTGGATTGTGCTGGGCCGGATGGGTACGATCCTCCCCCGTGTATTTGTTTGAACAAGGTGAAAGATCGATGGGGATTAACGTGGCAACAATGGCTCCTTCCCTTTAATTCTCTCGGCATTGATATGTCACAGTAATCAGCACCACCGAGGACAGTGTTTTGTGATTTTTGATGCCTTGATGCTTTGAGGAGGGGAGGGGGGTTGTTTGAGGGGAACTGAGAGGAATTTGACTCCACTACAGGAAAACAGCTGAGAGCGGATTAGTTCTGTGGGAAAGAGGGGGGATACGGGATGGCACAGCTTGAGGGAAAGGTTCAGACTGACCTTTTGTGGCTCCCCAAGTCCTCTGCGGTGCCGAAAGATAGCCAGACAGGCTGGGCAGTCAATAACCCTCTGCTGCTGTGCTAATCTTACGAGCACAGGCCAACCCAGTGACTTTGTGAATGGGCTCTGATATCTGATGTCTGCACATGAATGGGGATGATTGGAGACTTGGGGCTTGTGAGAGACTTTAATGCCTCAAAGTCCGTGGAAAAGCTCGGTGGTATTCTTTCTCCATAACCGGTCGATGACATCAAGTTACATCTTGCACTGAATGGTTGAGGTCTGTGCACGCCACAAGTGTCCAATTTTGCTTTCATGGTTTAGTTTGCTGAAGCTCCTGAGGTTTGAAAATGAATATTATCTTGCTTTTGCCTGCTTTTCCTTCTGTGAGTGTGTAGATGCAAATCTCTTCTTAAAAAGTACAATATTACAGTGTAGTTAATATTAAATTATAGTTCTTTTTTTTTTACTTGCTAGGGAAAACATTAACGTAGAAATCACTGGGAAGTGCCCGTCAGTGGGAAAGATATTCAAGTTTTTTCAGGTCTTTGATGCTTTCTTCACATGTTAATCTTCTCTTTTTTTCTTACCATTCAGCCATCTTGAATCATGCTGCTCTGTCCTGATTGGATGATGATCTCCCAGGGTACGGAAAATAGCAAAGTCCCTTCCCATGAAATCAGCAGATGTGCCAGAGTACAGCTCTCCATCTGCCAGTGAGAAAAGTATAGTTAGGAACAAATGACCGGTTCTGAATCGAATGCGGGCTTCCTGGAACTAATCAAGGCAGAGATCAAACTCACCGATCAGAAGCGAGGCTGAGAGCATTTTGGGGTCATAGGGGCTTTTCCCGCGGCCGTTCTCGAAATGTGAGGCCAGTCGAAAGATGTTGTCCTGCGGTGGGAAGGGTCAGAGTTCAAAATGAGGCCAGTGAAAGCCACATTAGGGCCTGGGCGAAAGGTACATTTATAGCCTCTGTTTCAAATTACGCCAAATTCTCATTTTCCCACTCTGGAATGGGATGCGACCACAATGCCAGGCTGGACATATGCAATGAGACGCTTTTTTAGACAAATGACAGACTGTGCATTGGTTGCAGGTCAACAACAGCTTTTGCAAATATGCAACAAGGAGGCGTACTGCGCAGTCCAGTGCAATCGTTCAACGAAAGAGCGAATACATTAAACGAAAAGTTACACGAGAGAGTCCTAACTCAAGTTTCCTTCAAATGAAGAACTGACAACACCGCTTTGAACTGAAATGAGCACACGCTGGGTCTTCTCCACTCGGAGCCTGTGTGGTGCAAACAGCCAGACTGCAAGAGCCCCGCTGCTGCACTGATTAACCTGCAGACATTCATCACGATGACTGATTAAACTTTTGTGCGGGGGAGAGGTTGTTTAATTTCCGAACCATGTAGTGACCACTTTTTCCCCCCGTTCTTAACACAAAAGAAAACACTGATGTGAGGATAATCAATGAAGGGAAGGATTACTGCTGTGCTCGACAAAAGAAAATAACACGTGTGTGTGTGTGTGTAAGCGCACACACCCTGCGCACAAATCTTTTAAAGGGGGAAACGAGATTGGACGTTGTCTCTCATTAGTTTACCGCAACACTGTTGTCACATTTCATGACTCAGCAATGAATGTTCCGATGAGGTTCATTTACCTTCTGCATATACTGCATATAACTCATTACACATGTCAAGAAAGTGCACAATACACTCAGTGCATTACCTCTGCCCTTTTGCCCATTTCCAGAAAGGCACAAATGGGGTGGAAGGCACCTGTGCCACAGATGTACAGATGGGTCTGGTTGTATGGTTGGAGCACTCGGATGAAGTTATTACACTCCCTCTGAAAGAGAAATGAGATAAGGAACATCAAAAACCCAACCGATGTCTATACAGTGCGACATACAGCTGGTGAAGAGATTCAAAGTCACTTGTGTGTGCAATATCTGTCTCTGTTTATGAAGTGATCTTACCAGCAAGTATACTATTGCACCTTGTAAAGCGCACGGATCCTTTGGGATTCTTATGAAAGAAACTGTTAGTATTAACCTCCCCCGTATCATAAAGTTTAAATGAAGTTTTATCCTTTATGAAAATAAATGCTGACACTTTTAATAGGAAAAAAAAAAGTCGTGCCGTGAGTCGACTGGAAATAGAGAGCAGAGAATAATGGAGAGTAGACAAAAGCTCTGTTTGAATTCCCTTTAAAGCAGGGGGACTTTCCAACGGGTTTGGAAAAGACTCGGTGTATGAAACTGAGTCTCCTTCACGGAAATCCCACCTGTAAGTCAAATCAGGCGAAAATCTACCTCAGATCTTTAATGATCCATATGTTTGAATTTACTGAGGGTATTTGGGTTGGCGCTGCGGCACATGCTGACAGTCCCAGTGGTGTGAGACTGTTTATTAGAGTGCTAATCAGCGGGACTGGTTAATGTAGGAGGGTCATTAGCAGCCTGGAGGAGTTGATTTGGGCACATGTGTTAAAAAGATTAGCCCAGGCTTTGCTTTAATATAAATACATGTTAAATATCCACCTAACAAACAAGCACACATTTGCTCGGGGATTTGAAAATGCATTAGAAGCACAGGGCCAAAGCATCCCTTGTTTTCCGAACTTTTACACATGTATCTCTTCAGGCCTCTAAGCCTCGCTGACATTTCACTGTGACGTCCCACGTATGAGATACACAAGGCTTCACCGAGCCCAGGCTTAAGTGATGACATGTTCCAGAGCAGCATCAAATCGACTCTGGCTTCCCACACTGCATTCCCTTTCCAAGAAAACAAAATTTCCTGCTATTATTCAAAAAGGCAGAAACCCTTGTACGAGCTCAGCTGCTTTGTCCTCCTCAGTGGAGGGGGGATTTGACAGTTTGTCAAATAAGCCTAGTCACTTTCTCGCTGAGGCTTTGATGAAAAGGTATTTGTACATACGTTGCAGAGCTGAACCAAAGCATGAAAAATGAAACTGGATGGAATCTGTCTTCTAGTCGATTTATCTCAGCTGATTTAGTGGGGGTCGTAGACTGGACTGTTACTTGGCTCGGTGACGTGACCTCCTAAGATACCCCAGCTAAGAGGCAGGACCGCACAAAAACCCCCATAAAACTACAAATTGTCAGTGTTATACTTGAGATTTTGTCTGACTGAACAAAAGTTTGTTGGCTTTGGATGCTGCTAACCAGCTGCCAACAACAAATTCATATTGAAAATCCATCCTTTCATTTTCTCAGACCCCTTTAGACCTTATCGGTGTCTGCTATGGTCTGCTGGAGCCCTTCCCAACACACATACAACACGGTGAAATCAGGGAACACAACCTGAGACAGGTCACCAGTCCATCACAGGACACACACACATGCACCATTTCTCAAGGTAATAAAAACATTGCTTAAGTAAATTTCCCAAAATCTCATCCCACAAGATTCCACTCTGGGGATAGATGGGTGTCCAGAACATTGTTTTATTCAATATTTTCCAACCCTGGAGTCAAAATCATGTCTTTCCTGCTGTGAGGTAACAGCGCTGAAGTTACCATGTCATTGCTCATTTTGGACATAAAAAAAGCACATTTTCAGAAATGCTCTGAAACGACTCCCTTTCTCTGACTTGATTTGTTGTGACTCTTGCTGTTGAATTCCACATTGCTCTCTCGTTCAGCAGGCCATTAGTTGCCTGACTGGGGCTTCACTCGGGCCCAAACTGTGCACGTTATCATTAACCTGCCATGCCAGTAGCGTCTGAGTTCACAGAGCGGGACCACACGGGCATGATTTCTGACCTCAGCCCTGCACGCCTCTGTGTCTCTGCCACTGTGGAACATAATGACTTTACCCTCTGCGTTTTCCTCCGCTGGACACCGGGAGAGCAATTGGCACCCTCCATTCCCCACACACACACACACACACACACACACATCACTGTCAGGGCCTTTATTATGTGGATTTCAGCAGCTCCTCCATCCCAGGTGTCAGCCCTGTTTAGGATTTGACACGGCCGTCCGCGGGTCGGATTCATTAGCCGCGACGTAGGTGGGTCGTACCAAAACAGCGACGGGCATCAGTCATGAATAATGGCTTCCCTGATCACAAACCGTGTCATTATGTGAAAACACCCCGCCGAGGATGAATGAGTCATAATGAGGGAGTAAATGACTCTCTTTGGCCTGGGTATTGATGATGAATTTCCTTTGGAGAGGACAGATTTGTGCGCGTTTGGCGGAGTTGAGTGATTTTTGAGATTATGCTGAGGTTTCTGGCTAAATATGGGAAAAAGAACAGGAGATGTATGATAACTTTGGACTGTTCTCCACAGTGTTGGGGAGTAACTGAATATGTATAATGGAGTTACGCTTGGAATACAAAATGAATGCATTCCAGTACAGTTATAATAGATGGTAATCAGAATCCAGTTAAAGGGATTGGTATATTTTATGTTTATTAACTTATAGTCACAGGAGGGAAGTGAGATATAGCAAATAATTGAGAATCACAGGTAGTAATTATGGGCAACGTGGTTGATTGGTGATTAGCACTGTCTCCTTACAGCACAAAGGTCCCTGGTTTGAATCCCAGATGGACTGAGGGCCTTGTTTTTGGTCTTGTTCCATCCCCTCATACTCGCTGTGCATTTCCCATAAACATTTCAGTTTTGCTGACAGTAGATGAATGGTTAGTTCTGTCACAGCATGAAGGACCTGGGTTCACAGGACCTCTCTTTCTTCTGCAAAGTTTGCATTTCATCCCTGTGTCGGCACGGGTTTTCACTACTATCCGAGCACTCTGGTTTCCTCTCACACTCCAAAAACATGTATTAAGGTTGACTGGAGACTCTAAACTGCCCCTAGATGTGAGCATGAGAGTGTCGTATTCATACTGATTTAAGTTGTACAAGAATTGTAGGGTAATCCAAAGTATTGAGAATATGCAGTTCACATTCACCAGTTGAACAGAATATGTTTGGAGGCATAAATGTAACCCTCCCAGCACTGGTTGTTTCTGGTTTCATAGCTGTAGAAATGATTAGAAATGACATCAGACAGCAGAAAATCGCAAATCCACACTTCACTCTCTAAACCCTTTGTTCTGTGGATCGAGTGCAACAACCTGGGCAGCGTTACGCACTAGTCCTGCCAAGGAGAATGATACAGCCATCAGGCATTTTGCAGGGCAGCTGTTACATTTGCTCTGTGGCTGTAAATTGTGGTTTTGCAGAAATGCATCTCTTAGGGAGCTCCAAATGCTTCAGTAATGTCCTAATCAAGGCCTCTCCGCGCTGCACTCTGTCTCTGCCTCTCACCGCCTCATTTTGAAGAGTAAACATTTTCGCAGCACGCAAATACCTCATCATTGTGCAGAGCACTTTCCCTCTCCACTCTGGGAGGCAGCTAAGGTGTCTGCACTTGTGTGTTGCTTCCCGAGCCAGACCCCAGTCAAACCTCCGTGATTTTAAAAGGACGCCGTAATTCCGGATAATCCCGAAAACCCTGCAGCTGCTGCACTCCGGACGCGTCCAGCCATGAAATTAAGATCAGATACAAAACAGAGAGCAACTATCCAAACACAAACACGCAGATAACGCACGCTAAAGCTCATCCTGCACACAAACCGAGCCGGGTGGCCTACACACACACACAGGAGTGTGTGTGTGTGCTCGGCAAACTTGCGCAGGACGGCAAATGTGAGCTAACACACCACGTCAGATAACCGGGGCTCGAACAACACACTCCCAACTAAATATGCACATATGTGCACACTCTGGAGTATACAGAAACATACTCCCGGCAGCAGCAAATAACCTCTGCGGCAGTGCGTCATTGTGTCCCGCAGTGTGACCGGACATCTGTCCTGGACTGTGTTTAGTTGCAGGCGTCACTGGGGGATGGGACCGTAGAGAGTACACTGTGCTGTGGAACCTGTATACTGTACTGCATTTTCTCATCTGAGCTCATTTCCCTGCTCTGGAGTGGATCACGGTGACTTATCCTATACTGTGTTATTTCCCAGAGAAATGCAAAGGATCTCATGCAGGGCTATATAATTTGTACCACAATGGGAAGCAAAAACAATTGTAGGGTTACGAGTTGGAATGATGAGCAGGAATGTGGACTTACCCCGTAGTCTTTCCCTGCCCACTTGCATTCATCCCTCTTCGAGGGGGTGGCGGGCCACGCAATCTGTAGCAAACGAGAGAACGACAAAGTCACACAATGCAGGAGGTGGAGGGGAGAGACGCTATTTCACAAAACGGTGAGTCAGTGCAGTGAATCACAGGAAATCGGATGTGTATTACTCGCAAAAATGAAATTTTTTATAGTTGCCTTGTTTACTCATTTCCTCTGAATCCCCACTCATACCAGGTGCACAATAAATACGGGGTGGCCATAAATAACAGTGTCATGGTAGAGCGCTTGAAGGAAAAAACAAGTTTAGGTGACATGTAAATGGAAAGCAGTAGACGTGTGGCCTTTATGTAAAATAAAAGAAAATACTTTTCCAGGAAAAATACTTTTTTCCTGTGTCAACGAAGACAACTTGTGGAGTCCAAATACAGGTACTGTGCCAAATTATGGCACTTACGCCGATTAACTTCTTTCTACAGTCAAAATCAGTTGCATATGGTTATGCTTTTCGCTTCAGATTTGGGCCGTTTTTGTTGCTGCTTTCTGTTTGGGAGAGAAATCGGAGTCATGTGAACCGAGGGATGGCTTTGTACTATCCGTAAGCCAAATCCATCTGTGGCCCATGGCGTCACGTGTAGTAACACGCACACTCACCGAGAGGAAAAGCGCATGTGTGAGCCGTAAAGAGCGAAGGAGCGATTACATGCTACAAAATTGGGTGCGATTGATCTCGGCTTTGTCTCTCGTGGCGGCGCAGATGTGGACCGAGAGGAAACGTACGCAATGTACGCGCGTTGCAATATGCGCACATTCCCCATTTGATCCCTGGACTTTATCTCCACATCAGCTGAGTTCTCCTCACTTGGGAATCTGCGTTACACATTTCAGGGTAATTACATTACATTTGCTTAATCACCGTAAATGACGCAGAGATCGGGGCAAACGAATGAAACCAGGGGAAAGAAAATACACACGCGTATCCGGGCCAAGGGCAGAGAGACTTCAGAGGCACGCTCTGTCTCTCTGCACGCATTCATTTTTCAGCACTTTCCTAGCCCTGCTCCGCTCTGTGCAACCTCCAGGCAAGAGTGTGTCAGTCTTGTGTGTCTATGATAGCAGGCCCAATCTGATAAAAAGACTGTTAACTTAGTCCAGGTGGTGTAATGGAATTATGGACGGGCCTGTCTGGACCCAGACAGACAGAGGGAGGGATGGAGGGAGGGGAGAGAAGTGATGGCATAATGGCCTCCAGAGGGAGAGGAGAGGAGGAGGAGGAGGAGAACTAAACTGTTGACTGCGTTCGACTCGTACCTGTTTGTTGTCTCTGTTGATGTTGACGAGGTCGAATGAGAAGATGTGGTCCTCGGCTCCCACCAATAGCCTCCCTCGCTCCTCGTCCAATAGGAAGGCGTCATAGCTGGAGCTGTTGGCCAGGCCATTGAAGGTGATGAGGTTACTGGACTCTAGCATCTCTGCAAGAGAAGGAGGGAGGAAGGAGGAGGAGTGAGTGAGTGAGTGAGTGAGTGAGTGGTGGCTGCATATGGTGATGGTTAGCCAAAGGCTAAGAGGTGAAACACAGGTGAACCTCACATTCAGATGGTAAAGACCAAGAAGGCGCTTGCAAAGTTCATCCATCGTCTTACTGTACTAGTTTCACACCCAGCGGTGCCATCACAGGACACACATACGCTCCATTCACAAACCTCTGGATGACTGCAATCAACCCTAAACATGCACGTTTTTGGACTGTGGGGGTGAAAACCCAGAGAAAACCCAGTTTGTTTGTTTGCTGCTGCAATAATGCAAATTTCCCCCATTGTGAGAAAAAGGTTATTTGTAACTTTTCTCATCTCATTTTAACAAGATGGATAATGTAAGTGACAGAGAAACTGATTTGTCTCTGCCCCGAAGGATAATATTAGTGCCTCCATCACGCATTAATGTGCCCCCAAGTATGAAATTACTCACTTTTTTCATGTTTCCTTAATTGCTTCTCCACACACACACATTCACACACACTTAAATCCAGACATATGTCAGTCAGGTATAGCGTGAGACCTTTGGAGGTGAACGCAGCATGTCCCAATCAGGGACATGGTTCAGACTGTTCAGCCGTGTGATTGGTTGAATAATTCATATGGAGTCGCGGCCAGGGGAGAAGCCGTCTGGAGGTATGTGCGCATGTGTGTGTGTGTGTGTGTGGCACACCACTGTATATGGGTTATTATGGAAATCAACAGTAAGGAGGGTGTGACTGTACATTTCTGGCCCATTCAGGTATATGAGGTCCTTTATCCGAGCTGAATGAAAAAAACAGCACAAGTCGGTCAACGTTCATTCACCTCTGACATCAGCTGACACATTAACACAGAGCCGCACTCCCTTCCTGATTTAAGACCAAACCAGTCACTTACACTGGCTATAATTTAACAAGTCAGGTTTCAGCGCTCATGTGAATAAATGGGAAATCCAGAAACCAGGCCACTTATTTTCACATGGTTTATGAGCGCACAGGAGCTCAAGAGTATATTACTCTATATATTAAACCATTTCGATGGTTTAGAAATCTCTGGATTCAGCTTTAAAATCTGTTCTGATTTATACCTAGTGACTACATTATGTCTGAGCAGCTTGGGTATAAGATTTGATTAAACCAAGCAAATAAAATGACTAAAAACACAACCTTGATAGCATTGAACTCAGAAAATGTGTTTGTATTGCATTCAGATTGGAATAGGAATTGTATTAGTAACTATGGTAGTAAGTGTAATTCATAAGTGTGGATCAGCCCATCTCACAGTGAATACATAGGGTCTGATCAGAACTTTGTCATCATATCATTAAGAATAAGAGAGGGGAAATGTTAAGCTACTGTACTTGAATATCAGTCATAACGGCGACATTTTGTTCACAATGAAACGAACAGAAATGGAGTCGAACCGCCTTGACCATCTGCCTCTGGTTGTTTCTCTGTAGCATGTGCTGGATCGTCCGTCATCATCAGTGTCACCGTACAGCACTGACACAAGCAGGATCGCCATGCAGACACCAGAGCCGGCACGAATATTCATACAAACAAGCATATACACTACACACACACACGCACATACGCACATACACATGCACAGTCCGGCGGATTGTAATCTCCCCGCCCCGCCCCGACAAAGCTCTGATTGACGGGCTGCTATAGGAGCCATCTGCGCCCACTCACAGTGTGTAAGATCTTGGACATCTGTGTCTACATAAAAAGAGGGGATTGATGCGAGGGGAGATGGAGGAAGTGGTGTGTGGAGAGCGCGCGCGCGTGTGTGTGTGTGTGTGTGTGTGGAGCACCAGCGGGGCGGATGGGGGGCCGCCAGTGGGAGTGGTCCTCACCTAATAAAGGCGGTTGCAGCTCATCTGCGTCACTTGGATTTGGGTTGTGGGGCTGGGGGGGAAACGGAGTGGGTGTCTGGGTGGGTGGGTTGTGGGCATGAATGGAGGTCCGTGAACGTGTGCGTCAGTGTGAGAATCCGTAGTGCACCACAGATGGGTTGAGCGTATGTGTGTGGGTTTCAGTGCGTGTGCCTACCGCTCTTTCTCCAACACTGGCCACTGCACGCACGCACCCGGGGTACCGTGTTACACAAATTATGATGACAGGTGATTTAAGAATCGAAGTTGAGACGTCTGGCGGAGCCGATCAGATAGCCCGTCGCTATCGTCGCGCCAATCGGACACCAGTTCGAAGAGGGGAGCGGGGAAATGTGATTTCCAGTCCACGGAACGCCGGAGGAGGTCTTCTTAGGTTTCAGCCGTGAAGTCACGGAAAAAGAAATGGACGTGGCAGGGGGCCAGAAGTATTCATAAAAACGGGAACGAAATGGAAAAGTAAACAGTTACGGGTTATAGAAAAATTAGAGCGAAACAGAAAAGGGGGACGAGAACAAACGATCCGAGCAAACAACAGTGGCATCTGTCTTCCCTCTGTTTCCACTCGGGCCAGACTTTTTTCTCATTCCCACTCGGCTGCCATCTTGGCTCCGTTCGTGACAACCTGTATCATCTGAAAGTGAGAGGCTGGAGCTGAACCCGGGAGCCAGGAATGCGGTCCAAAATGGCAGCCCCCGAGGTCCGTCACGAAAGGTTTACCCCAGATGGGCCAAAGAAGAAAAAACACATGCGCGTATTTCAACACGTGGCAATCTCTGACACAGACACGGTGGCCTGCTCACACACAAATACACACGGGGAGCGGTTTTATCTGAGCGGTGATCTACTCTCTTTTCCTCTGTGTGTGTGTGTGTGTGTGTGTGTGTGTGTGTGTGTTTGGGGCCACGAAGGAACTGGGCGTGAGCACCTAAGACCTCCAACCTAAACAAAGACACGCTCGTTTGGAAATGAGAGCATGAACAGATATGGAGCGCAGAGCACAGCTCATACAAAATATAGTGAGGGCAGGAGACGAGTGTGCAGTTGTCTGTCACACATACACACACACACACACACACACACACACACAGACACACACACACTCACTGGCAAAGCAGGTTCAACATGAATTCACTCGGCGCTCTGCTTTAAAAATGCAAACAAGAGCAAACCCTTGAACCGACGTGCATATTATATTTATATTGACCTACATGTTTATACCTCATCAATTCTCCAGGAGCGCACACACATACTTGCGCGCACACACACACACACAGATATAGAAACTTCTACCCAGACCAAGTTGTAATCCAATCAGCATTTTTGCTTATGCAGCACCAACTAGAGGAACAGTAAGCGCACTCAGCAGCTTCCACCTCCAACACACTCCCTGGCCACGGACCCCCCTAGCCCACTCACACACACACACAAATACACACATGCATCCCGCCACACATCTCTTCACGTCTGTGTGTGTGTGTGTGTGTGTGTGTGTGTGTGTGTGTGTGTGTGTATGTGTGTGCGCACAAGCCACACATAGTCCTGACACAGACAATCTGCTTACATGTGCTGATGGACACATGAGCACATTTAAACACATATAGTTGTGTGTGTGTGTGTGTGTGTGTGTGTGTGTGTGTATGTGAGAATTCCACTCACTTGACACACATACACATATGGCTACACACACACACTGCTCAGTCTCCACTGCCCACTTTTATACCACTTTCTCTTGTTACACAAATCCTCCATCTGCTCTTATTCTCTGTCCCTCTCTCACACACACAAACACACACACATACACAGTTGTGTCTTAAATATTGAAATGCATACATCCACATCCAGGCTATCCAGGCCACACACACATGCTCGAACATTCACCGACATAAACACACAGATGCAAATCTGCAGACATGGCTGGGCGGCATCGCAGATATGGTAAAGTCAGTATTTGGACTATGATATGTATCTGTGTCTCCATATGTGTCGTCTCTCCTGACGACCCTGAGCTTTTCGTTTTCACATTCACTGCCCGCACTAACTTGCACAGCGTACATCCAAGGATGCCCCCTCGACGCAGGCCAACACAAACAATTCATTCAAATAAATTATTTGTCTCTCCGCCGTGCTCCATTATGGAAAATAACCTGCCTCTTGTCTTAAAAAGCAGCAGGAAAAAAAAAAAGAAAAAAAAAGCTACATTCAAAACTCGAGTGCAATTGTCTGTGGAGTACTCTTCACTCCCCCACTCTCCGAACAGGCGGGCGTTTTAGACGCCTACATGCCACGCAATAGCAGAATAATGAAACGGCATGAAAGAAAGGCGTCAGGGCATTAAATTATGTTTATCTGAATGTGTGTGTGTGTGTGTGCGTGAGTGAGTGTCTGAGTGACATGAAACATAAAAGCTTGACAGAGGAAAACACTTTACAGTGGGCTAATATTCCATTAAACTAATGCAGCGGCGGCAGTGGAGTGTTTCTCTGGTTCTCGTCTATACAGGAGAGGAGGCTCTTGATGCACAGAAAAGTGTGTGAATGACACATTTTTCTTGCTAATTTCCCATTGTTGACACAGCTTGGCGGGCGGCAGGAGGTGCGCCACCTCGGCTGCAGGTGTGTTTCCGCGGTTTTGTCGGAGCGTGTAACTGTGATTTACAAAAGAAAGCTTGGAAAGGTGTGTGTGTGTGTGTGTGTGGGGGGGGGGGGGGGGGGGGGGGGGGGGGGGAGTGGCACCTCAGAAGAGAATTAAACGTGTTTATCTTCTCAGTGCAAGGCTAGCTTCAGGAAACCAAGGGCACACGGTACTGGAATACCTCCAGTGGTTTGGTTTGGCATGCAGAGCCCCCGTCTTTTCCCCGAACCCCGCTCTCCAACAGCTCTCTTTTATTCTCTGTGTGTGGTGCGATCGCCCGCCCTCCCCGCCTCCGCCCCAGTGATGGCCCCGGCCGCAAAAAAACACAGGTGTCGGGCGGGGGTGAAAAAAAAAAAGGGGGCGAGACGGGCCGCCCGGTGGAAATTTGCCGAGAGCTTTGCTTAACAAAGTGTGCAAATATTATCCTAAGCTCAAGGATATCCACGCATGCCTCAAAAGTTCACCTCCCTTCTCTTTTCTCTCTGCCTCCTTTTTTTTCCCTCGCTCTCACTAAGCGCAGTAGCAGGTGTGGGCTGGTTTCCATGGCGACCGTCCGTACAACACAACCTGAGGGCCGTCGGATTTCTCGTTCAGGTGCGCGCGGGCGACACATCTGACAGGAAGTGTGCGACCTCGTGCATGCCATGTCCCGACCTCGAGTGCGAGGAGAAGCGTCTCACTGTTTTAAACCAGGAAGAGAAAACAAAACTGGGAAAATGCGTGTATGAGAAAAGTGTGTGAGCGAGTGCAGGAAACACAATTTCGGCCGAAATAGAAACTTTTTTTCTCTCTGTGTGTCAACCCCAGTGACTCACGGCCATAATTCATAGTCGAGCGCCGCGTCTTATGGGAAAATTTAATTCCATACTCTCCCCTGTGAGTATATTCGTATTCAGCCATAGGATATGTATGAGAGGGACTAACAAGGAAAAGGTGACCACATCCCCGACCGCACAGAATCTATAAGAGTAGGCTAACTATGTGTTGAATTTCACCGTAATGCCACCGTTCATCCCCTCGCAAAACCCAAATGCTAGACTTCCTCGCCGCCGCACGACATTCCAGCTCTCCCACGTGGGAGCGAGGACACAGACAGCACAGCACAGGCTGGGTGTGTGTGTGTGTGGGGGGGGGGGGGGTTGGAGCTAAGGCAGCACAGGGAAAGATAAAGCGGAGACAATAATGACGGGCAGAAACACGAGAGTGAGAGAGGAGAGGCGGGCGGCGGGGAGAGGAAAGCACACATAGCGCGAGCGGTCGAATGTGGAACCGTTTCATTAGCGTGTGTCTCCTGCTGTCGTTGGACGGCTGGACCGCAGAGGGCGGCTTGCCTCCAGCGCCGTGACCACAGACGGCCCCGGGGCCTGGCCCGCGCCTACCGCAGAGAGCCCACTCACACACCACTAAACGCTCACGGTAAAGCCGGGGGCCCGCTCGGGCTCCTCTGCCTCTTATTACTTTTAAGGGGAAACACACACACACACACACACACACACACACACACACACACACAGACGCAAATTACACACTCCCGTGTGCAAACGGCAGGCGCCGACGCAGACGCAAACTCATTTGAATATGTGTGAAAGGGCAAAAAAAAAAAGAGGAAAAATAGGGCCCGTGTGCATACACAAATAATGGTATCAGAAAGCCCTGTGCGGAGAGAGGGAGATCGTGAGGTGGAGATGGAGTCTGATGGAGGATCCAGGCTGTGGTTAGCGTGGTCATGTCTGGAGCCACTGCCTGTTAGTGCAGCCTGTCAGCTGTAGCGTGTAAGCTGAATGTCAGCTCTGCCATTTTATTAGGAATTAATGAGCCGAGGCTACGGATCTGAACATGTCGCAGGAAGAAAAAAAAAAAAGCGGTGACAGCAAAAGGTGCTGACGCCACGCTCGAGACGCGGAGCCACTGCTTTGCATTATCGGGGCCTCCAGGAGGATAATTGTGGACGAAACGCTTTCAGGCTGGAAAATTACAATCAACAAAAATCCCGAACGCTGAAATTATATAACGTGGAGATTTATGTTTGCCATTTCGAGAGTGTGGCGAACTTCAAAATACGGCATCTGAAGGAAAAGGCTTTTCAGAGGCTTCCTCATTATATCTCGTGCTGCTTCTGACATTTATGACAGGGGAAGAGAAATAACAAGTCCAAAGGAAAGAAAGTAAAAAAAAAATGACTCAACAGCAAATGAAGTCTTAAATTACCGGAATTTTAAAGGACTGGTATTTCGAGCTGACCTTAAATTCTGACATTAAAAACAGTGAGAGTCGGATTAAAATCACCGCCAGTGTCTGTAATTACTCTAAATCACTGCACATCCTCCCCGCGGAAAAATTCATTACGGCGCAGAGACTTTCTCCTCCTCCGCGTCCGTCCGTCCGCCCGTCTGTCGTCTGTCAGTCGCCCAGTCTGCGTCTCTGCCGAGATGTCCCTCTCGTTTGTAACACGACTCTGTTCAGATTGAATGGTGCGCCCTCTCTCCATCTGACTGACAAGACTTAGCAGGTGGCGGGACCCATTCATACCCACGGTTCAGCAATCTGCACCCCGCTGTAACCCAAGCCTGCGTCCCCAACACAGATGCACAGGCGGAGGATATTTTTCCTGCGTGCATGTCCGCACAGCGCTTATGTACACACAGACACACACACACACACACACACACACACACACACACACACACACACACACAAGGAGGACGGCGGACGTACACAACTGTGGCCTGCGAGCGCACATCCAGCTCGCTCCTTGATAATCGTCCCTGTTCGAATCTAATTTCCT
This sequence comes from Karalla daura, assembly GCA_029224185.1. Lineage (NCBI taxonomy): Eukaryota > Metazoa > Chordata > Actinopteri > Chaetodontiformes > Leiognathidae > Karalla > Karalla daura. Next base: position 11,160,177 of record CM055209.1, on the reverse strand, counting down.
TTAACCAAACGCCACCTCGCAATTAGGGAACTTCTCGGGAGCGCGGGGGGAGCCACGCCACCGTTTCCAAAACACGCGCACACACGCCGGCTGGGAAGGCAAACCTGCATGCGAAAAAAGAAAAACGGAGAAAGGGAGAAAAAAAAAGGAAAAAAGGCAGTCCGCCTCGACGAATGATAGCAGCTGATTTCACCACATGATCCGTCCTCCTGCGTTCCCTGCGTTAGCTCCGATTACTCACAACAAGAGGAACGGTATGAAACAATCCACGATGACACACACGCTCGCCCGCTTCCTCTTCCGCCAGCGTAAAAACTGCAACAAAAACAAGTGACAGATTTCCCTCCGACATGATGAACGGCTTTTTTGTTTTCCAAGCGTGCCTGAGTCATTGCGCAGCTATCTGCGGGCCAATGAGTGTCAACACCAGAACACGCTTTGCGCACACTTTATTACACCGGCTTTCAGTGTGTTGACTCGGGTGATGGGAGCTCACCAAACACTGCGGTCAGGTATGCGAGCCAGCGCGAGGAAATGTAATATATTCGGATGTAGCATGGGGGCAAACCGCTGCAAAGCGCTGGCTTACGGCGCTGGAATGTGTCTGTGTGGGAAAAGACACGAGGGGAGTTTGGTTCGTGTCTCCAAAATGGAGTTAAAATAAAAGGACAGCCAAGAGATATGTATCAACTGAGCTGCAATCAAAGAGGGAGGGAAAGTGGAGAGGGGGGAGGAAAAAAATGACACGCGCGCGCACACACACACACACGCATGCACAGACGCACGGCCTGCTTAAGGATTGTACTTAGGGTCTGCGGTGTCGTGGCTTCCTGAGATGCGACTGAGCCGCAGCAGAGGAAGGAAGGAAGGAAGGAAGGAAGGAAAGAAAGAAAAAGGCAGAAAGAAGGGGAGAATGAAGGAATGAGAGGGAGAAAGGGAGAAGTTGACACCTTGTAATTATCCACATCCACCGTGTCAGTCCTGCTGCAGCACGGACAGATGCAGCGGCAGAGACGTCCTCTCTCTGAGGAGAACAAGTAAACAGAGATGCGCCGATAAACCAGCACACATGCAAACACCCACAAACACACAAACAGTGCATATTTCCTTGAGCAGGCACGCCCACACACGCATGCATACACACACACACACGTACACGTACACACAGACGGGCTTATTATGGGGCCGAGTCCAGACTGCGCTGAGTGCGGTTCCACACCAAGTGTCTATTTTGAAGGCCTCGTCGGCCGCTTCCAGATCGCCTGTCTCTTTCTCAGTCTCGCTGTCTTTTGCTGCTCAGTTCCACCCAGGGCGGCCGGCGCGGGGAGGCTGCGACGGCACGGCGAGGTCATGCGGTGGCCTCCATAATTAGCCACGGCAGGGGTAATTATCAGGTTGTTTCACGAGAGCTTTTTGGGTTTTAAAGAGGCGCTCGCTGGCCACCGTCCAGGGATCACGGTGGGGTCAAGTTTGGCAGCGGCCTGGATCTCTCCCCTTTGCGCGCTGTACGTGCACGGAGTGACCTTTAGGGGTCACTGTTCCGTCTGATGACAGCCCAGAGTGCAGGGGCGCCGCGGATGGGTCTGTTGAGGAATGTGAACGTGTGCAGGTATGCGCTGACTGGCTTGTTGCAGCGCCGGGACGCCGACTACTGAAATCGCCGCCCTTTAAATATTACAACGCGGCGGCGTTTCCCTGTCAGGGACGATAACAATATGTGAAATCTGTGCCGAGCACGATCATCTCCACTTCACCTTGCATCTTCGTCTCCGGAGCGAGGCAAGTGAGCGCTATTCCGGTCTCAAGGAGAAGAGAAAATCATTAACTCCAGTGATCGCAGCCCTGTCCGTATCCAGCCAGATCCTTTTACTTGAATGTCTAACTGACCCCTCTGGGAAATCATTTACTCTGCACTTGCTGCGCCGGCAAGTCCCTCGAGGAGTCATTTTATCTACCTGCCTCCGTCTCTCAAGCGTTCCACCTCTCAAAACTGCTCACTCTGCAGTCGTTCGCCTGTCCTGTTCGGCCAAAAGGAAATCTGTCACTTTTTCTGCCCCCCCCCCTTCTACCCCCGCTCCCTGGAGGCGTGTCATCAGCGCTCATTTGAGAATTATTTCACGGGAGTCTGCTCACACGCTCGCCGTGGATTTGACTTCTCCAAATCACAGGCCCTCGCCGTTTCTCGTCACCGTCTCTCCCCTTCTCTCTCTCTCCCTCTTTGCTCGTGTGATCGTTCCACTCCTCTTTCCCACTTGGCGCCCGCTCCGCCGTCCTTCCCAGGAGGATTCCTCCCTGTCGTTTATTTGACTTAATTACTATGCCGGCTTTGGCAGAGGGAGAGGGGATGAGTGACACTTCGCTCATCGACCAGCCTCCCTTCCTTCTGTGTCGTCTACTGCGTGTCTGCCAGCTCTTCCTTCATTAGAAGCAAATTTCCTCCCCTCTGCCGTCACCCCCCACCACCACCACCACCACCACCGTGGCTCCCACTCCTTTGCGCCACAGCGTGGGTGTTAACTCAAAACCCTCCCCTGACAGGCATCGACAGAGCCATCACACACCTGTGGGCCCGAGACACAAAGGCAGCGTCGCCCGGCGCGGTCTGCCAGCAGCAGTTTGCCGTTGCGTGTAATTACAGAAGCGCGGACTCACAATAAAAGACGGCGAATTGTGAGCTTATGCATAAGAAGTGCACGCGGGCAAAACCAGGTGTCTAATTATATGAGCACACGCCAGACCTGACACATTTCTTCGTGCCTCGCTAAAACACACACACACGCACGCGCGCACGCACACACAGACACGCACCAGCTCCGCACACAGAGACGCTGCTTACAGTCTAAGGGGAGGAAATCACAAGAGAGGGTGTTGAGTCCTCACACCAAGACGTGGCAAGAACATTCACACACACGCATACACATAAACAACGAGGCCTTTGATGTACTTTTAGCAAGGAGATAATTCCGTTTCCACGAAAAGTACATCTATCCTGACAGGCGACCGGCTCCCTCCAGACCTCCTCTGCCTGTTTTGACAGTTCGCATCCATCGGCGGAGCGGTCCGTCAGCGTACACTTTGATGCCCGATGACACGTCCCTTGTCTGGTACTGTTGTCAGCAACATGTTCACTTGCCGGTCTGAAAACAGTGCGGGATCACAATGGAGGGGCAGGGGGGTAAACTATTTCCAACATTCTCCAGACAGATGGCCGCGTAAAGGGGAGATGACATTTTCCCATCATGCCTGGGGGCTCCGACTCGTGTGAGCTGACATGATGGAGCCCTGGGGATGTGTGACTTGCGCCAGGTAAGTTCAGCCATGATTCCTTCCAGATTTGTTTCGTTGTCGCGGTAAATGCGCGGTAAATTTTTTTTTTTTTCCCCACCAAAACCTCGGCGCCACCAGGGCGCACTGAGAAGAGAGGAGAAGACTGTTAAATCGCTAAAAGTCGCATTTATTTTAGATTGAGAACACAATCGGCATACACAAAACCTTGGAAGTGAACAGGGTGATAAAGGAAAATATACGCTACCAAAATTACAAGTTGGCCTCTATCGAAAGAATAAAGCATGTCACATAGCGGGGCCTCTAAATACAAGTTATACCAAGCCTCTCCGCCAAAGATAGAAAAAGAATAAGAGTGAGAAATGTCCCATTTGGCCCCTTCTGTGAATGAATGTTTCCCTCACGTGGTCTGAAATTAGGACCCAACGCGTGTGACGCAGCCAAACGCACCAGAGGACCGTCCGCCACAAACTCATGTTTTGTGCTGCGAAAATGACAGCAAATCGGCCTGTTTATTCCTTCTCGGAGGGCATGTTTTATGAGTGCAACAGGACTAAAATAAAGAATCGGGAGACCACACTCCCAGCCATATACTTTCGGTCAACAATAGCCTCCCTCACTGACATTAAAAAGCGAAAAAACCTCCCCAAAATATTCCAAAAATGTTGCCAGTTATTTCTAGCTGAGATGAAAAGTCTGCTATTACAAAGAGCCTGATTTAGTGTAGGGTGTGAGAGAGGAGACGAGACAGAGCGAGAGAGAGAGAGAGAGAGAGAGGGCGAGAGAGGAGGTTGAGGAGGAGGAGGAGGAGAGGAAGAGCCGGCGCTCCGCAGTCTCCCCTCAAAATAACACAGAAGGAGAGAGAATAACATGTTTGCTGTATACGTCAAAAACTTACACGTGCACGACATAAAAAGACACATGAAACTCTCATTCTCTGCCAATGCCTCCCGCTGCAAATAGAGCATTTAACGCACACACACACACACACACACATACGCACGTCAAAGCCAGCGTGCACACACACTGGAGGTCTCCATTTGGGCAAAACTCTACAACTGTTGGATCCATTTCGGACGGAGTAATGAGAAGTCGGGAAATCTGCACGGCCCCTTAAAGAAAGGCTCTGTGTCAAGCGGACTTTTTGGGACAGATGCCATCAAAACAGAGCCTGTGCTGCCTGCTCACAGCACTTAACAGGGCTGTACAGTGCAAGCAGAAGGGGACAGCACAAGGGGAAAATTGGTACAGGGGCCAATATATACATTTAACCCCACGGCATATGGAACCAATCTGACTATTTGTCAGAAGAATAGTGCATTCTGGAGGACAGGCGCAGGGAGAGTGGGAGTGGAGGAGTGAGTTAATGGCAGAGAGGTAGAGAGAGGAGAGGTTAAGCAGAGAGTTAGATGCTGCCTGCTGACCAAGAGCGAGAAAGAGTGAATGAGAGAGAGACACAGAGGCAGAAATAGATTCACAGAAATAGAAAGAGAGAAAGAATGGATGAAAAGGCAAAGCATGAAAGAGCAGCCACAGGCAAAACAGAGGCGGGCGAGCCGGTCTGCATTAAAAGCACCGGCTGCCGCCTGCGGGTCCCGTACGATCCTGGAGAGTGGGCTTACCCTTGTATGACAGCTTTAGCCTGGGTACATTGTGCTTGGGCTCCGCTCCTCTTCCTGGCTGCACCGCCCCGCACAGCAGCACTACAATCCCAAACAGGTAATCCATGGTGCCGGAGCGCCGCCGGCCGGCCTCCAGACCAGGGGGCACTCACAGCAGACGCCCGCCCGGCGCCCAGAGATGAGGACTTCCTCCCGCCCGGGTGCACAGTCCCAGTGCCTCCACAGGAGCCCCGAGAGTGGAGGTCTCCAGGGGAAGAGGGGTACAAAAAAAAAAAAGAAGAAAAGGTAAAGAAAGAAATCCCGGTCGTGCTCCCCAGCGCAGAGTGCAGACAGTGTGTGGGAGACCTCTGTGGTGTGAAGTGGGTGGAGAGGGGGTGCCGCTCACATGGCTCCCTGTCTGGAGGTCCGGGGCGACACAGTCCCTTGGTGCTGCTCTGCCCCCAGGTGAAGGCTCAGTGGGGCTTCAGGGAGGCGGAAAGGTAGAGCCTGCACAAAATCAGGTAAATCAGATCACTTATCCACAGTGGTGAAGCTGTCCTTTTCCTAGAGGTTCTTTTTTGTGTTTAATCTCTTCTCTATCTCTTCTCTGCCTCTCTCCTGGCTTCTTCTCTTTGAGCAGACACTCGCAGCAAACCCTCTAATCCGTGTGTGCGCCTCCACCAGACTGTGAGGGAGAGAGAGAGAGAGAGGGAGAGAGAGACACCATCCACGGGAAGAGAGGGGAGGGGAGGGGAAGGAGAGCAGCTGAGGGGAGTGCTAGTGAGAGAGAGCGAGAGAGAGAGAGAGAGAGAGAGAGAGAGGGAGGGGGGCGGGATGACTCGAGAGCAGCATGAAACCAGTGGAGTGGATAGGAAGTGTGGCGGATGGTGTTGGGTTTTTATAGTGTTTTCTGTTCTGCTCTCCAGCCCCTTTTCCTAAACATCATTTCCTTCTGTAAAACACGGGTTGAATGTCCCTGTCCCCCTGGGTCACCTGTGTGTCAGAACAGAAGGCGGACTCTGTACCGACATCCTGTAATAGATTCAGCGGTTTACAATATGGACCTTTAGCCCCTGTCGTCACTGTGCTTTTGGAGGCAGCACCTGTAAAACACGCATGATGGACGGAGACGTTGAAGCTCCTCAGGTCAGTTCAAATCCTGAAATTCTGATGATTAGCGATTGACTCAGCGCATGGCTGAGTATCATTGACTGTCTTCATTGCAAAAGGGAGGGTAAGATGACGCACAGGAGTCGAGGAGATAACTGCAACTCTGGAGTCACACATCCTGCTGGGATTTGCAGCATCATTTCAGTTTCAAGAAAGTCAACTCATCCATTTATCGTAGATGGTTTTTACCCCATGGTGTTGTGGGGGTCTGCTCAAGTCCATCTCCAACACACATATCGTGAAAACACACACACATACAGTACCATTCACACTGACACTATGGGGTATAGAGTCTCATATGAGCCTAAAATGTTCATGTTTTAGACCGTCAGGGAGACTGGAGAAAACCCATACAGACACCAGGAGAACATGCAAACTCTACACTGAATGGTTCTCTGTCTGATCGGGATTCGAACCAGGGATCCTCTTGCCCTGAGGGGACAGCACTACACCACTATTCGCCCCAGTTACAGTCGATTATTTATTTAAATCGTTGGCTAAAATATTTTCCTTCGTGTGCTGTTGAGCTTGGAAAAAACAACTAATCAAAATGTTTCCCAATGAGGTCTTTTTGTCTGTTTTTCTGGACTGAAACTTTTATTTGGATTTTTCCAGCACTTTAATATAGCTTTACCCCATGTTGTCTTTCGATGCTGAAACTTGAAATTGGTTCGATTTCGGCTTAGGAAAAGGTTTGGAAGCTTGGAACAAAGGGAAAACTCGCTTCAGAGACCAGTTGTTTTTTAACTTTTTGACAAGGAGAATTTATATGTCGTTTTTCCCATCTGGGGGTCACTGGGTGCTGCAGCTGTTTTGGCGCGTGATGTGGCTCGACAGAATTTTGCAAAACACGCAGAAAACAGGATTTGGACCAGACAGGTGAGAAAGTCTCTTTGAAATTCAAATGAGTCGAGGATCGTATTCATGGATTTTTCGGGACCTGAGACTGATGAGAATTGGGTGTTGGTAAGGAGTGGACTGCGTGTCAGGGGTGATAGAAAACAGTCCTGCTCCTGGGAAAAGTTGTGAAATACATGAGGGCCTTTGCAAGACAGAACAACAGTGTCTAATTTCTCCAGCAGCCGTATCACGTACGGCCGTAAGTCGGCCTCCGCCTTCAGCAGAGCAGATTAGGAAGAAGATGGCTGTCTCTTGTCAAAATAGCTTCCATATTAATTTCCCACATTTGTTTTCTTTTGGGCAGAGGGTATTTATTTACATATTTTCCAGAGAGTTAGGAGGAATATTGTACATAAATCACAAGCCACATTTTTTCCCACAGCCCCTGTTTTGGACTTGCCCGGGTGAAGCCAGTCAGTCCAGGGGAACACATGCTGGTAGTTAACCTGCATAGTCTGAAACGGATCCTGTATCTGGTTAAGTCATTCCAAGGGAAGTCAAACACACACACACACACACACACACACACGCTTTTCACACCCATTACCACCCCTTCCTCTTCAGCCCTGCTTGCCCCTGCAGGTGTTTGTGTGCGAGCGGGCACCCCCTGCTTCCTGGGTGACGCAGCAGTGTTGAGGCGATAAAAGCTTTGATAAACACGAGTGCTGATGTGTCGAGTCACACACCTCGAGACTCTCAAAGAAAACAACCTAAGGATGAGGCCTAGGGGTTCTGAGGCGCAGCTAGTGCATCCTTGTTTTATATGGGTGCCCTCATGTTGCGCACCCCCGCCAGTGTAACCGCTGCATTGCAAAGCCTATCTGATCTGGGCTTTTTGTGTACCATGTAATCTTAAAAACAACATTTTTTTTAAAATGGAAGATAGTTCCAAAATCAGGTTTGTAAAAAGAAGAGCTTGCCTGCGGGACATCTGGCCCTTTACATAAAGACCAGTCCTGAAAGCTGACTCTACTTTTTGATTGAAGATCTGGATACAAAAGACGTTGCACAAACCCAACCGCATTAGAGTTGTGACGCTAGAGCAAAAAATAAAAGGCTGTGAACACTTGCTCATTCTTTCCGACACTGCACAGACCTGAGGATTTCATGGATTTACTTACTCAAACAATTATTCTGACTTTGCTAAATTCTTTGCCAGCAACACAATCAAGTCAGGACAGGATTAATAAAAGCTGCTTGGAAACGTTCTAAAAACCACCTGTTCAGACAATTCCACAACACTGTAAATCTGATAGTTTGCATCCTGTTTCTATTTTTCAGGCATTGTCCCAACATTTGCAGACTCTGACTTGTCTTATCAGCATAAATAATAAGTTTATACAGAGGCAACACTGTCTTACCTGAAAATCTGTCATGGTTTAATAGGCAGTTTAAGTTCTTTCACCTGTGACCTGATGTGTTTCTTAAAAATGTATGTATTCCAGTTTTCAGAAATGTCAGGTGGAAGGTATTTAGTTTGGTTTAGGTTTAAATAATCAGGTTGAATTGTTGACAGCATGATTGATCATTGGACTGACAACAGTCCTCCGTGTCTCCATGTTCCCAGACCAAAACCATAACCAATATAAACGACTGAATCCTTTAGACCCAAATATAGAAGAATCGATTGGATTAAGTCCCGTTAGCATTTGTAATAGTGATAGACTGATTAGAGGAATCGCACCATAATCCAGCAGCTCCACCATGCTCTGCTCGGTCGGATGATTTCAACCGGAGCTGAGGAGCAGGCTGCAGAGGTCTGGAGAACTCACTCCCTCTCAACTCCACAACCCCAGACTTTGTCTCACTTTCAGCCTTGTACTCTTCAGGCCTGTCTGACACTGCCTCAAACACTTGAGGCAATTTCTCAGATTTCACGCAGCTCCCTCTGGGGCCACAAATGGCTTTATACACATTTTTTTCACATACGCAGTGGAACTCCTTGAGACTTGTAAACGGAATATTGCATGAAATCAGCTCCACTCTAAGAACCCCGGAGTCGCTTCACTTTGCTCCTTCCATCTGTTGAAGTTGCTCTGAGTGATGTTTGCCTACACGTCCTCCACGGTGCATTCACTTCCACTGCTGTGGCGCCCATGTCCTCGTATCTCATCACCCTTTTAGTGTAAGCAGCCTTTTTGCGTGTTTACCCAAAACAAAGCGATGTGTGGACAGACAGGCGCATGGAAGTATCCTCCTCCGACACTCAGCCTCTCTCCATCGACCTCTGCCTCTCTCCTCTGCCCCGATCCGCCACCTCCCTCCCATTTATCTGCATTACCCCGACTAATGGCAGCCGGGCTACCTGCATCGATCTCCGCCGGCGGAGTGAGATGTGCTGGAACACGCCTTTATGCCTTGCCCTTTAGGGAGTGCAGCAACAGCCCGACCTATCCCTGCCCGATCTATTTACGACCCCCCCCCCCAACACACACACATACATGCGGCAGCCGGAGTGGCCCTGAGTAATGACGACTTAATAAATGGTGACACGCCGTTGGCGGTGGAACGAGATGCCCATTGACAAGGAGCTTCCAGAGGCTTTCAGCGCCTGCCGGTAAAAATAGAAGAGGACATGAGACACCCTGCTTATGAGGACGTAGCGGATAGAGGATAGGCGTCAAACAGGTCCACATGTGTGTGGCCGAGTGTCAATGTGCTGTTACTGATACAAAGGCGCATCTTCATCCTGTAGTGTGGGAGGCGCTGTTAATGTTCTGTGGATGTGTACGCGTTAGAGAAAATGATTATTGCGACATGACGCCAGATGTCTGCTTCACAGGGAACATCGGAAATTTCCCACCCAAAACTTTTGCACACACTGTCCTTCAGCCTTCCCGGCTCTGATGCACACACCCATGAAACTCCACACTCATATCCTGATCTTTCTGAGGCCTATCGCTCCTGCCAGAGCACAGTAACTAATAGCTCCGATAAATGACACACGAAAGTTCAAGGTGAGAGCGGCCATCACTTCCTCCACGTCGCGGGAGTTCCTCTTCCCGCTCGCTTCCTGTTCCTGGGCTGTGTTGCGATGGGTCACACGGCAGCTCCTTACTCAGCAAATGACAGGTACAGGAAATGTGGACAAGGAAAAGGTGGGAGATGGTTGGGAAAGCTGGGCGTGAGGGGGTGGGGGGCAGAGGAAGAACAGTAGCACGCAGTGACAGGGTTGCATGTCCGTTTGTGAGGTGGTGAACTGCTAAGCAAGGTCCTAAAGCTGCTTATCAGGCAGGCGAGGGCAAAGGGGCAGGGGCAGGTATGTTCATGGGAGGATATGGAAGGGAGAGAGTCTTCAATGATCATATGACACCATAAAAGATACCGGAACAGATGACGAGAGAGGAAAGTGAAACTGTAAAGCACCAGCACATGGCTGAGTAGTACTGACTGTTTTTATTGCCAAAGGGAGGGTAAGATGAGGCACAGGAGTTAAGGAGATAACTGTGCAACTCCAGAATTGTTCATCACACGCATGTGGCTCTTAAAAGAGAAAGGAAGATCACCTAATATATCACCGGTTGCATGAGGGATACGTCACAAACATTTACCTGAAGGTGAAGGCGTGGGAGAGGAAGAAGATAAAGAAGAGTAAAAGAGAAAAACATCTGCATGGGCAATCATTACTGAAACTCTGTAAAACTGTCTCTCTCTCTGTGAGAGCCACACAATGAGCAATATATCACAGGATATGAAGTCTCTGTGACCATGTGTAAGTGTCAACTCAGGGTTTCTAAAGTTTCCAAAATGGAGACACAGAGACAGTTTTAACGGAAGCTACATCTGGAGCGTGATCGAAAGAAGGCCTGGCAGTTACGTGATCATAGACAAACGCTTTGATGTCATTCTGTAAAGTTTTAAGAATCGGTAAAGAATGTAAAGTCACCTCCCTGTTTTATAATCTGTCCAGTCAAGGGCTGACACCTGTTCCTGCTCTTTTTTGCTGCATTCACTGGGCTTCAAACAAAGCAGTGGTTGCATTAAAAAGCCATTCAAGAGCTCATTAACAATGCATCCTCCAGGCGAGAAGAGCCAGGCGGAGGGAAATGGGTGGTTTCCCCCCCGTTTCATCGCTTCTCAAAAGGTCAGAGGTCAGCCTCCAGGTTTACAAAGGGGTCACGTCACCCCATCGTGTGCATTTCAGAGGCTGGGTAATCTTCAGCAGGGCCCTCCGCCTACACATGCATATATACGCACAGTTTCATGCGTGCGCTTCCAGTTCCTGCATCCACTCGAGACAAGTGCGGGAATGACCGGACAAATAAACAAAAGTGGAACCACATTTCACCATGGGAGAGAAAACACGATCGAGCCGTAACATCTGTTGCGATGAGGGAGGGACGGAGGGGAAGTTGTTGGGTGTATTTATTCACCGCTGACTCGTTTCCATCCATCTCCCGGCGACGGCGGTCTCCTGCGGAGCTCGCACAGATGTGTCCGCTCGGCCTGACGTTGGCACCGGGCTGAGCGTCGGCCCGTTTCGCAGGAAGTGCGGAAGTTTGTCCGAAACCTAACGGTGATTCATGAAATTCGATCATTTCCTGCCGTGAGCTGCTGTTGACGTGCGCGCAGAGGAGGACGTAGGAGTTGTTTTGTCTAATATCAGCTGGCGTGCACTCGTTGAGCAAGACCATAACCACATCCAGAGCAGAGGTGTAATCTTTTCCTCCGATAAAATTGTAATAATATACACTTCATGTAAACCAAGGGACCTTCTAGAGCAGAGCAGCTGAACAACAGGTACAAAGTTGCATGTGAATGACTGAGCGACCAGGATGAAAGACTCCTAACTGGTCTGCGTCCAAAGGAAGCTCATCATGAGGCGCCACTGGTGCGGAAAGCACCAATAGAAGTCTTGAAGTGAGGGGGGCATGGACTAATCCAAGACCCGAAGGATTCTTTTTAAGTCTTATGTATATGTAAATGCAAAACACACCAGTCATGAATGGAGGTTAGTTGGGGGGAGGGCGTTTTCGTCCGGGGTCGGCCTCAGACAAACAGTGGAGAAGCTCATTATTGCTTCTATATGGTCAAATGAGGGAGCTTATAGGCCTTGAAGAAGTCTGCTCTCCATTCCTCCTGCCTCACATCTACGCCCCCGGTCAACGTGAATAGGGCCTGAGGGAGATCTCTCAAAGAGCATTAGCTTCTCTACTCCTCACTGAAAATTAAAGCAAAGGGATTTTGTTAAGTTGGGTGAGAAGTGATGAGACCAAAGACACTGAGTTTGGACCATGTTCAGGCTGTGTCCGCACTCATTCAGATGAAGTTGGACCTGGATCAAGATGTTTTCACTGTTGAAGGAGCACTGAGTATCTTTTTCCAGCGTTCAAAGCTCTGTCATGTCGCAGCTCCGACTTGTTGCATTTTATTTTCATTGGACAAAAAGTTGTTCTTATCTTCGGGACCAGCCAAGGACACACTTCTGCCTAACAGCTGGCATTTACAGCTGCGAAGCAATAAAGTTTTATACTTGCGTGGCGACCTGACGACAGCGACTCAAAATAAAACATGACCAACATCGAAGAACGTTACCAGTATTGCATGACAGGGAAAATTAAAACAAGGCCGGGTTTCCCTATCGTTGCCTCAGGATTTTAAAACAGGCCAAATCAACAGCTGCAGTTAAAGACTGTTTTCGGTATAGATAAAGATCTATTATTCCGTTAGTTTATAAAACGTCAAGTCATCATTCGCTCCATAATATTTAAGAACATTTTTTAAAAACACAATTTCCTGAAGACCAACACGATCGTCACGGTCAAATAACTGATTCTATGCACTTCACAAAAAAATTGTTGACTTATTAATGAAACTAATACAACTGGTGCTGGAACCTGTGAATCCTTGTCTACATGGATCAAAATGACCTGAAGAAGGAACTGATTATTGAACTGATAATTACATTTTTCTTAATGCTATGGGATTGTACACAGTGGCTCAGTGAATGGCTTGGATTAGTTTGGATGTCATATGGTTTAATCCAGAAGCATCATCTACATGTGGCACTCAGCATGTGTTAACATATTCTACACCCTATGTATAAGACAAGACAATGGATGGATGAGATGATATATTGAGGAAATGGACAGAGGGGACCGGGTGGGACGCAAGTGACACAACACCAACAGCCTAGTTTACGCATTATATGGTGATCACTACATTAATAATCTACTCTTTAATTTGGGGAGAATATTATTCCTGGCTCCAAAATGAGCGGTGACACAGGACAGCAAAATAGCATGGCACGTTTTCAGAACTCGCGCTTTCAAACCCCGATTTCACAAAAATATTTTCATTGACGTGTCGCCCAAGCAAAATAATAATGAGCAAGAACTGAAAGCAAAGTCGGCCGAGGGTTTAATGTGACTGTTTGTTATTTCAGCTTTGAGGACGAAACACGGCTCCATGACCGAATAGAGTTTCAAGCTCAGCCTGTCAAAATGGGACTGAAATGTGTGATAGGCCTGTGCTGTTTCAAGAAATACTGGAATATGCTGAGAAATGTAAAAAAAAATGCATGTCCACCCTGTGGCCATTGTGAGATAACAAACATTCGTTTCAGCATACATCCTGATCCAGGAATGCTGTTCGTCCCCATCATGTTTCATACATATCAAGTTAGGCATCAACATCTATACCAACTGACATCTCTGCGACCATAAACAGCTTGTATATCCATGTCTGTGTCACACGATCCCAGAATCCGACTGCGACGAAATACGGTTCAGGACGAGACTTGGATATGAATCTTCTCGCCGCTCCATAAATTTCTGCTGTCAGGAGGAAATTTCCCCCAGTATTTCTCCCTCCCTGCATCTGTACGGCTGACGGGGCAGGAACAGTGACACAGCACTCCATCCCGCTCTTCTATTAAATATTTACACGCTTGTGAAACATATAAAACTAACCGCCGGCGCTCACATTACCGCTCGGCGGAGGAGTCGGATTTAATATGGCTCACATTCGCTTCCAAGAATATGCGCGTTAAATAAGGAGAGGTAGACGCACGGACAGACGGACAAGTCAGTACAACTGCTGAGCAAGTGTCCGACAACTGACTGGGTCTGAGATTTGTTTTTTCACCTTCGTCTTCGACTTGAACCATCTATCTATCGATCTATCGATCTATCGATCTATCTATCTATCTATCTATCTATCTATCTATCTATCTATCTATCTATCTATCTATCTATCTATCTATCTATCTATCTATCTATCTATCTATCTATCTATCTATCTATTCTATATTTGGATGTAAACCAAAGTACCTGGAGAAAAGCAACACAGACAGACATTGAGTAGGGAGAAAATGCAAACCAGGTCCGGTGTTTGAACTGGGAACCTGGCGTGAGACACCACGTCTTGAAACTTGAAAATGTCACACAATGAAACCGTGCATATACAGTACCTTGCTGTAAAACCGTGCCGAAGTGTAAGCACACATTTCACTGTATTTCTAGATGCAGTGCAGGAAGCTTAGCTCAGAGACAACAACTCTATATGAAGAGATTTTAAGAATTTTGCCGAACAGAGTCATTATTCAAAATGCATCCGCAATTACCGTCAATCATGTGTTACGGGGTTGGGAAATAACAAATTACTGTGTAACATAATTACTTGTCGCTTCTTAGCACAGCAGTGACAAATGACTGTTTCATTTCGAGCAATTACAGCGCAGTTACCAAGTCTCCTTTCATGTAAAGCATCACCTTTTAAGATGTACGGATTAATATGAATTATGCAAAAACACGACACCAGAGCCAGGAAAGCGTCATTAGTCTTTTCCTCTCACACAGGAAAGAGAGATGCATTACACCTCTCCCCACTCTGGACGGATTTTCACTCCTTTTTCCTTTTATGATAAATGGAATATTGGATTTCTATTTTGTTTCAGTCTTATCTGCAATCACTGAAGCGAGGAGGAGGAGAGGAGAGGTAGCTGTGCTGTCTTGGCCTCTTGGAGTAGGAGGAGACACGCTTTCCAATTTGTGGTGTGCAAGTAAAAAGAAAGTAGAATATACATTAAATAACTGCTTGCTGGGAGTAATAATGAAAGCAAAGTGGTAATATTCCTCCTGAAATGAAAACAATTTATTTTTTGAGATGCGGGCCCGGCATTGATCGCTCCCACATGATTCCAGGGAGAGTGAAAATTATGTATTTCGGCCCCGCTTGGCGAATATCTCCTTTTAATTTAGCTGATGTCTTGTGGCATGTGTGTGACTCAGCCACCGCGTATTTCTCCGCAGTGATTCGGCCCAGCTGTGCAGACGGGCTAACACTTCCACGCCAAGCGAAAACATCCCTGTGTTTTATCAAGTCGGGGAAACTCATCGCAGATATGCGGCGGTCCTGCTCGGCTGGCACCAAACCTCATCACCCCTCATTACCCAACTCTGTTTTTCCTCCAGATAAAAGTCCACACTCCCACACAGAGTCACGGCCCCCATTTTTAACAGCGTAATTACATTCTTTTATTTATTGTCGCAGCACTCTCCCGAAGCCATTAGCACAATATTATCAGTTCAAAATTTATCAGGGGCTCATAAATGCAGCCTTGGGGAACTCCGGGCAACCTTTGTGGCCCCGGCCGTCTGGGGAAAGTGGTTCATGTCCGTCGCCTTTAACTTTTTTATGAAAGCCCGTGTCATGTAACCCCGGGAACAAAACTGTCATGTACGCTCTATTCATTACTCTACGCAGACACGGTCCTCGTATTGGACCAGCTTTATGGCACTCATATAGGGTCCTGGGTGAATACAAACCATCTGTGTCAACAGACTTCTGACAGGCCGCTGCGGTGAGCGATGAGTCCCACCTGTGCAAAAAGCACAGCGGCTCCAGAGGAGTCGGCTGCAGCCCCGTAGCTCCTCACACGACGCAGCCTCCCGCCGTATACTACCTGGGAGAGGTCGTCCCTGATAGAGACTAATGACGAAAATGACTCACCGCAATTTGACAAGGGATAATTGAAGGACATCCTGCCATGTTAATGAATGATATATTCGGCCATCCTCTCTCTCTCTCTCTCTCTCTCTCTCCAGCCCAATCACCCACTCACAAATTGATGCTTCACATTCGCTGTCCCTTAGACACCCTGTAAATCAAGTATAATTGACGGACAGAAGTGATGAAATGCAAAGCGGTGCAACTAAATGACTCCATCAACGCAGCTCCATTAAAACCTCCTAGGTGACCAATTATCTTTCACACTTGCCTTGCAAATAACGCGCGCAGGCAAATTCCAAAGAGCAAAGTTTCTGCCTGGACACTGTAGACGAGTGATTTGCATTGAAGCACTGCATGGAAACGAATGAGCTAACCATTTAAGGTAGCACTTGCAGATCTCCTGCATCTTACTTTAATCAATGTCATTTTGATACTCAGTCTGCAGTACTGCTGCTACAATTTCACATGACCATTAGCGCCATTGCTGTTCGATACGATCCAGTTGTACTGAGAGCTTTTTGCATGTTCTCAGAACATGCAAACTGGTCAGAAAAATGCATGCATGTCAGAAAATGCATGGTAGTTGTGAGAGTGTATGTATGAATGGAGTGTGTGGGCCCAACACTCACTCTGTGTGTGCTGGTGACTGGCAATGCCATTAAGGTACAAAGCAGCTTTAATGCAGTAATAGACTGATGGGCAACTTGAGAACATCCAGACTTTCTGCCTTCACTCTTCAAAAAGGACACCAGCAGGTCAGAAGTAGACCATAGTCTGACAAAGGAGGTCTTAAAAAGTTAATTGAAAGGAATTCTGATATGTAGCATACTTTTACAGGAAGCAATTTTATCGCTTTGCTTTAGGTACCTACATGTGATTGCAAACCAGGTTTAGAGCCTCCCTAGTGCTTAGAAAACTGAGGCATGTAAGCCATTTTTGGGAGCACACCTGAATCAAATTAATGGAAAATCAAGGTTCATATCTATTATTTGTAGCTGGCTCCCAGGCTGTGGGGTTTTGCGGGGGCAGTGGTGGCCTTGAGGTTAAGGAGGAGACCTATGCTTGCAGAACAGGATAGGTTCAATGCAGAGAAAGAATTTCGTAGTACGGTTTATCTATGACAACAAAGACTAACTTTGCTTTTGTGGAGCTGTGTGAAATGTTTATTGTTCCAGGGGGAGGACAAAGTCTTTAAGAGAGTCTAATGCATTTTATGTGCTTATAAACGTTTAACCTGCACAAGAGCATCTCTAAAGAGAAAAAGTGTGAATAAAGCATAGATCTGCAGTCTAGAGTCAAAACACAGGAGAATTAAAACAAAAAGTGGAGAGACTCGGCTACAAAGGTTACAAAAAATATTTTTGTGGATGTGCTCAATGGGTTGGATCAAAAAGAGCCATTTTGCAGCATTTCACTGTTATAAATGTTGGTCTGTCTCGTACAACACAACACAACAATTGAAGTGATGCTTTAATTTCCTTTTCACAAATCCCAGTGGGAACTCTTTAGACAGGCTCACCAGCATCTGTCTGAATCCTTTTTTTTTTTTACCCCAGGGGAACTTTCAACTGCTCATCTCACCATCAAGCCCACACTTCAATCCTTTGAGATGTGAAGGATTCAACTGCTCTGCAGACCGCCAGCCCTTGTGTCCTGCGGCTCAACTTGGACTATTAAACCACTGGACAGATGGATTCAAAGCACTGTCCACAGGGTGATTAGGTTTCATTATAGCAAATGAAACACCCCATTACTCTTTACTGTCTTATAATAAATGTCTTTAAAGAATGCTTCCACGAGTTTGGGGAGGAAAAAAAAAGTGCAGAGATCAGGACTTCAGTGCTGACTCTTCTTGTGACCAGAGAATACCCCAGAGACAGAAAAGATGGGGAGGAAGAGGGAGAAAAGAATATAAATATCTGCGGTTTGTGTCAGCACAACAAGGCTTGTTAAGATAAATAAGTCAGTGTGTCATATACAGGCCATGTTCGACCGGCACAGCACAGTCCATCTGGGGCCTGGGAGAAAAAAAAAACACTCAGATCCGGATTCAACAGCTTTGCATGCTGCAAATTAGGAGAGGAGCTCGAAACCCAATTAATCTACAAGACAAATACCCGGCTGTGTGTTTGTCCGACTACCCAGCGTCACAAACGAGGACTTTCTTTACCCTGTTAAGTGCTGACAAGGCAGCAGCAAATGATACCCATCTAATCCAATCCAATTTGTGCCGTGTCCAAAACACACTCGGGCTGGCTGGCGCACACACATCCGACTCGCATTGCAACACGGGGCAGCCTGTTTGGACAGTTCCCTGGAAATTCTGTTATCAGCGCACGTCCAGAAACGAAGGCGGGGCGGGTTGGACGGCGGGCTCGTGGGGGCGGAGCCTTGTTGGAAGAAAAAAAAAAAAAAGATTCGGATGGTGGCCCCCAGCTGAGGCTGTCTGGCACGGGATCAGTCTCATTCCTCCTCAGTCCAACGCTCCTTTTCTCTGACCCGTCAGTCCTGACGTCTCAGAGAACTGACGCAAGACGCGCAGCTATAAAAACAGCCTCTGGTCCTGCTGGTGAGAACCAGGCACAGATCGCAACGCGCACACACACACACACACACACACACACACACACACACACACATAGTCGAGTCACGCAATGATATAAAGACTCACTGTACTGCAGTCATGTCAATAGGGAGAGTCAACAACATACTGTACATTCGCGGACGGGGAGAATGTGCATGTGTGGGGCGGCCAATGTCAAAGAAAACGGGGATGATACTGATATATTACCGATATATTGGGTGTCTCAAACAGCTGTATCACACGTGTTCTGGCACCGAGTCCCGCCTTTGAACTGAGGCCTTTGTGGCGGCTGTAAAGTAAGACGTAGAGCACTGACAGCCCGAGAAACCACATCAGACACCTGAGCGGTGGGCGCCGCATAATGCGCCATTGTTCAAATTAGCAAAGGCCGCACTGAGCTTTTTCACAAATGCCACGCAGCCCCAGGCCCATTCAGAGCCACACTGTAATGGTCATCTCACTGATACCACTGCCAGCTTCTTGTTCTTCTTTTCTTTTCTTTTTTTTTTTACACACTTGTCCGCTTCCATATGAAGAAGAAAACTGTTTTTGTGAGCGGGAATAAATGCAGCCACTCTTTGCTGCATGATAAATCTCAAGGGTGGTGGCGCAGTGGTTCCCTGGTCACCTCAGGCACAGAAACTCATCACAGTCTGTTTTTCCTTCGCCGGCAAAGGTTGGACAATAGCGGCGCATCCCGTCCCTGTGTTTTCCTCCGGGGTGGATTCTTGTTGGATGATGGATGAAGCAGTGTCCTCCTGTTTCCCTCTGATGTTTGGGCTCTGGATTATCCCTCAGCTCAGTGTGGTTGTTTTGGGTGGATTTCGCTCTAATCTCGCGGGCTTCTGTCACGCTGCGATGAAAGACAGCCTGTTGGCGTTGGCTCAGGGCTGGGGCTGACTCACAGGCACAGGTGCAGCGCCAGAGAGCAGAGGCCACGCCACCAGCCGGACGCTGACTGCGCAAGTGCATCCTCGCCGGCAATTCATCCCGGATTCAAACAACGTGCAAATGAAACTGCCGCTCATCCCAGGAACGGTCTCAAAACAAATGAGCCAAAGTGACTAACATGAACTTACACCTAGTTCACTCTCAAGCTGCAACTTGAAAAACCAGATTTTTCTGCGACTAATCTGACGATTTACAGAATTTCGTCTTTGCCCACCTCCTCCCTTAATCCTTTAAAAATGCTGTAGCTTTTTAAACAAACCACTCACTGTGTTCTTTGTGTGAGGATTTTGCAGTACTGACAAGTTTAGCCTTGGCAGATGAGCTATTTGTGATTAACATGTCTTTTCACAGGCCTTTTCTCTACACGAGGGATTACCTTAAAACAACAGGTGTCAGAATGGAAACCTGGGCAAAGCCTACATTACAGAACAACATGTCCTTTGCCTGTAGAAGCACCTATTGTCAGCCACGCTAGCACTGTATAGACACACAGTACACATCTGCACGCCACAGGTGTGTTCTTAAGTGAGCATCATATATTAATACAACTGCTTTATCTGAAACATGTGTAGGCGAGTGTGGCTCAGGGCCTTGATCCCTGCATCCCTGGGAACCATACTGAACCCTAACCTGCCACTGTGTGAATGTTGTGCTAATCTTAAAAGCTACTGGTTAAGTAGACAGACCGTGTTGGGTAGCCTCTGCCACCAGAGTATGAATGGGTGAATGCAGCTCGTGATTATCAAGTGCTTTGAGCAGCCACAATGTCTAAAAAAAGACTTCCAATAAATGAAAACATAAAGGTGTCTCTGCAGGTCTGAAGCTGCACTGACTTTGTGCCTATCTGTTACGCCCTTTTTCCGCTACATTGTTCTTGCACGGCTCAGCACAGTTTGACCCGATTCAGCTTGGTACAGTTCCTTTTCCATTACTTCAAGTACTTTTTCAATGTGGGTGGGGGCGCCAAAGTACAAAATGGCTGTGACGACAATTGACAATAACACATAAACAATGGAGAACATTGAGACGACGTTTGGAAAGTCTGCAGCTCATCGACAGACCATGGTGTGGTTGCAGAAGCACACAGCAACTCGCGTGAAATAAATGTGTTTCTAAAAATGCAGAGTGTTGACAGACCCGTAGTGATGACCGATCAGTGGCCAGCAGTCTGTTGGCATCACATTTTGGTCTTGGCAAAATGGAGAAAAATGGTGCCAGGTACCAGGTACTACCCCTCATGGAAAAGGAAAAAACAAACTGTGGAACTGTGTACTGGGAGAAGAGTATTATTTTTCTGTTTCTGTTTTGTTTCATTGAGCCAATCGATGTCTCCTTGTCAGCATCTATTAAGATTTGATGGATTGGCTATTGGTGTTGGATAATAATCTAAGTAATCCTGGGCTTGGCATGCAAAAGAAAAATCCCAGCGGACGAGGTGGATTTCAAGACATGCTGCTACACAGTATGAAGCCTCTAATCCCGCCAGACAACTCCTATGTCTTACGCTCGGCCAGAGAACAACATGTTTTGGCCACAGCCATTGAATATTACCCTACAGAACATGCATTGATTCATTTCGGGGGGCACGGGAGCCTTTTTTTTTTGGCCTTCTACCTGCTGTGGTGTGATGGGTAAACAGAGGCTCTGATGGTGGTTGGTGGTCCATGGTGTCCGGCGGTTTTACCAGGGATTCTCTCCTCTGGGTAGTGGTCCTGAAGAGGAGGGGATTACTACAATCCTCTCTCCCGGCTTGGCCCCGACCGACTCGACACTTCAGAATCAAACAAAGGCTCTGGGGGCTGTGGGCCTCCAGCCCCTGGCAGGTTGCTAATCCCATTCCAGCTGGACAACAATGCGTCTGGTCGCTGGCCCCCGCAGGGCTGTAAGCCTCCGGTAAGAGGCTTGGAGGAGAAGTCAGACAGCTCATCAAGGATGAGGACTTAATTAGCCTTGCAAAGTCAACCTGGCTAATTGAAAAGATTTGACCTGCTACAGAGGCAGAGCGGCAGAGCAGAGCATCTCGAGCTCTTTCTGTCTCTTTTTGTTTTCCCGAATTGTTCCAGGTGTTCTGTTGCCAGGCGCAAAGAAATGCCAGGGATGAGGGTCCCCTGCTGCTTCGGAGCTGGCAACGTGAAACAGGGCCTGCTTGTAAGGTTAATTGTGCTGGACACGGTGCCAAGATAAAGTATGGGGGAACATGTCTTGAAGTGTTTCGCTGGATCTGAGCTTAATCTTTCATGACGGGCTTTATCGCCAGGGTCAGGAGTGTAGTTCTGGGAATGATTGTACATGCTGGTTTTATTGGATGCCTCAGCATAAAAAAAACACACACACACACACATGCACGCACAAGAAAGGTCGCTGGGTGTGTGTTTCAATTTGTGACTTCGCTCGCATCCGTTCCACACGCATGTACGTGCAGCGTGAGCGGCCTGCGAGCATGTGTGTGCCAGCAAGCCCTCAGGTGTGCTTTCTGTGGAACGAATCGCCCGGAGAAGTTTGTGTACCCAGGCGGCGCTCATGTCAAACCTCCATCAGCACTCAGCGCGCAGACAAAGCGCACACACCTCCGCCGAAATAAAACAGAAACCCTCTCGACCCGCTCCCCGTCCCCGCCCTCCATCAACAGTCTGTTTATGCACACGCGGCGGCATAATGTGTTTGGAAACGCTGCACTCCCTCAACCCCTCCGATGGCCTAATGCGTTTTGCAGCGCGGCCCCCGTCTCTCTCTCGTCCGCCTGTGTGAATGCGCCACTCTTCCCCAAACACGCCGCGTGTTTAAAGAACGCCGCGCTCTCGCCTCCCCGGCTCAATCACTGCGACGCGTGCGAGAGAGCGCCGGCCGCCTCTCGCTTTGTGTCATTTGTTTGACGGTGCCGGCCTCTCCGACGCCACTTACACCTAATGTGTTTGAGGGCTGGCGGACCCACACCCACCCGCGCACCCACACACACACACACACACACACACACACACACACACACACACACACACACACAGGCACGGCGTCGGCTCATCTGCACATTACTGATGAAGCAGGGAAAATAACTAATTTCATAGCTGGCTTCATGAGACGGGGTCGGCCGATGGTGCTCACAGACTACAATCTTGGATTTAATTATGTGATGATAAACTGTGACTAATGAAAGGCTGGAGAAGACAAAATACATCAACGAGAAATAATTAACATTAATGTGTGGAGTTTTCACGTTCTCCCTGTGCGCGAGTGGGTTTTCTCCAGGTACTCCAGTTCCCTGCCACTGTACAAAAATACACAATGAGGCTGGCTGGAGACTTACTGTAGGTGTGAGTGTGTGCGAGTGAGTGGTGTGTGTCTGTTTGGCCTGCAGTGGACTGGCAGTCTGTCCAGAGTGTATTCCCTGCCTTCGCCCTTTGTACTCTGGAGAATATCCAGTTCCTTGGTTCCCAGATGATGAATATTGCAAATTTTGATGACCTATGCATCTTGTCCTATGGAGCTATTGTACTTTTCCTACTGTGAGCTTTATATATCTATTATACTCCACCAAAACACTGCGCTGCAACATTGATGTCTTATTATCTAAAATGCTCTCAGTCCATTATGTCGATTCCTGTGTGCACGTGTGAATTAACGTTGTGTTTAAGGATTTCTTTTTATTGCACAAAGCTTAAAAATACAGTCACATGAGAACATATTCGATGATTGGATAACATTTCTGCTGGCAGTTGCAAAGAGATTCTTATTTTACTATACTAGCAGTGAAAGTATTCAGTAGTGATGCACCATGGGAGGTTTCAATGATCTTAGTGCAGCCAGTAATCTGTAAATGGGTAAATCACCTGTCAACTCGTTATAAGTTGCAGCCTCTCGCTTTCTTTCACAACATTTTTCCACTTTGTCAAGTCAAATGTGTCTTCCAGTTAATCCCCCCCGTGTCTCTTGTCTGCCTGTCTTGGTCCGGAGCCCTGGCTTTGATCCACGTCTTCCTTTCCTCTGGGCCGCCTCAAAGCAAACTCAGTGCTGACCCCGGGCAGCAGAGACCAATCGCCCACGCGCTATACCACGCTAATGGCCCCAGTGAGGTGACGATGGCGCGCGCGGCGTGGTCGGAGGGGGGATTAGCGCGGCTCTCCGCACATGGAGCCATCACTCACAGGCGAGGACAGCTGAGCGCAAAGGCAGATTCATCTGAAAATGATTTAAGAACTTAAGAGATGTTCTGAATTCTCCCCCTCGCTCTCTCTCTCTCTCTCTCTCTCTCCCTCCACACGGTTTTCCTGTAGCATGACGGCCACACTTAAAATAAAGAAAACGGACAGCTTAGCTTTATTACCTCCTTTTAAAGTTATCTCCATAACGTACACCGCCAATTAGAGCGTATCCCATGCGCATGTGCAAATAATCTTCTGGCACACAGCGTGTTATCTCTTGTCGGTTTAATATCCAATGCAATGCTACTGGATTCAGCTGAAATAACACCGCTGGTGTTTCAAGCAATTAACCTTTTCAACTGTGTAAATGGCCTGAGGGGGGGTGAGGACGGGGGTGTGTGTGTGTGTGTGTGGGGGGGGGGGGGGGGGGGGGGGGGTATGCGAGAGAGAGAGAGGAACTCGAGTGGGAATGAATGTCTGCCTGTGCGCTCCCTGCACTCTGGGAGAATACACGGCACGTTTCAGGGAGGCCCCAGCCGAGACAGGCAAGAACCCTACACAGCCTGTGTGTGTGTGTGTGTGTGTGTGTGTGTGTGTGTGTGTGTGTGTGTGTGTGTGTGTGTGTGTGTGTGTGTGTGTGTGTGTGTGTGAGGGGTGTGTGGGTAGAGGAGGCAAATGCAAAAGAAATCAGCATTTGGAGTTAATATAATGGGGGAAGGGGAGTGATGTGTGGACGTTAGAGGGGGAGGAAAGGGAGGTAAGACATTAATAAAAAGTAAATCATTCAGGCCTGACATAAACACCCCTTTGTTCTTTGATGTGATGGCAGCAGCCACACACCGCAATATGATATATCATGCACAGCCCCCCACACACACTCACACACACACACACTCACACACACACACACATACACCGCTGCCCCCTCTATTGCTTCATGAAAACCACATACGCTCATGCTTTCTCTGACTCTCTCTCTGTCTCACACACACACACACACACACACACTGTGAAGCTTAATATCCCCTCCACCTCCATCCACTACCTCACATCCAGGGCCTGATAATAGCACACTGTGTCTGATTCGTGTCTGCAGGAAGGAGCCATGAAATTACCTTCCTATGCATCAAGGGCTATAGCATAAAGCTGCACCTCAATCACCCGGAGAATAAGGCCTTTTGTTATGAGCCAGAGCTTTTACCAAAGTAAGCGATCCTACTTAGGGAAAAAAGAAAAGAGAAGATGATCAGACTTGATATCCCTGAATAGTACGACTGTCGCTGGGAGTTAGAGCTTTGCGAAAATCCGGGTCAAGCCCCCTCTGCGACTGTGGGATCTGGGAAGAAACTCACGAGCGTGTGATTATACATTAACCCCCCAAGTGCAGGAGGAGCTCTGTCCTGACGTTCAGCGATGTTTAAAGGAGGGTAGGTTTTCAGCTGGCGTTATCTCACCTTTGTCTTCTTGGAAGTCGCTGGCTATGAAACTTGGCAAGAGCAAACCGCCATTATCCTCTTACCTGACGAAATAATGGCCGATGCGGCGCTGTAACAGTGGCATTCGGTGACCCGGAGCGCTACAGGTAAAACAGGGTCATCGTTTTCTTTCCGTGCTCGAAAGGTCCCTAATGGCCAGAGGTCAGCGAGTCATGTTTGTCCTGCCCGGAGTGAATGACAATGGAGGAGGGTGGCGATGGACAGAGGCAGGCAGGTAGACAGATAATTAGATGGATGAGTAGACAGAGCTGAATCTTATCAGCGAGGAACAACAGGGAGGCAGACAATGCCGGATCTGCACGTCCTAGTCTCTTTGTTGGAGCCACAGAGGAACTCGGCTCATTAAAAGTTTTGTCCTACATTCAGACAACACACACACACACACCCACACACACACACTGACACTAGAAAGACAACAAAACAAATAATGCTAGATGCTAATGTGATCTGGAGTGAGCATTAGATCAATAGTCAAAAGAGATGAGGAGGAAGAAATCTATTCCACAGATCTGAGTTGGATCACGCAGACGTTTCCTAAACCTACTCAACATGTGACCGAGGGAAGAGTTTATTTTCCTCTTTGCGTTTTCTTTCCGTCCTGGCCGCCTGGACCGGTTCTAATTCCAGGAGAGCATAATTTAATCCAGAGGGGGCCGGGATGATTTTTTGATAAGGGGAAATTCATTAACAGAGACAAGCCATCATTTATTTAACTTTAAAGAAGAGGACGGCGCAGCCAGCCGGGGCCGCTCAGGTCCTCGGAGCAGTAGCTATTCTCGTCGCTCGAAACTTTTCCTCGGCGGGAGAAAAATGGCGGAGCGGCTCGTTCTGATGAGTACAAACGAGGCCTAAATTCAGAAGTATACATTTGTCTCATTAGATTAAACGTGAGATAATGTCTCACTTTGCTTTGGCGGCATGCAAATGGAAATAATGACTTGCAGATTCGAAGCGCCGGCGCTGAAAGGAGGGATTTAAAATTTATAAGTCGCAGTCATGCAACGTGCAATCACTGATGAAAAATGCTACTTTATACTGTTTTGACAAGACTGCAGTGACATATAGGCACAATCCCAGCAGCATTGTTTTTATCATCCTGTCAGCGGTTTCTCTGATTTATCTCCTCGCCTCCATTAGGTCATACATAATTATAAGAAGCTGTAAAAGATGCTTTTCAACCTCAACTCAAATCTGTTTCACCGTGGAAGAGAAAGGCAGGGGAGCGAGATTCATGGCGATGATTAAAACCCAGATTCTCATCCTTGGGCGGAGAGGGAAGCTCAAACAAATGTTTGCTTAATTACGCGAGCAGGAATAATTCCATCAATGCTCAACGACTTTGGCCGGATTGATGACTCCTGTTGCAGTGGCATGAACCGCGTTCACCAGGGATCGATCGGGCACTTTGATTGACCTGGAGCCACGGGCGGCCGAGACGGGTCGATCCTGAACCAGGGCCGACACTGACCCAGTTCCTTCTCAGCATGGGTGCTGTGTCTACCCAAGTCCATCATCACTGTCATCAATAGTTAAATCCCCCCGCCCTGGAGGGGGGGGGGGTGGGGGGGGCAGCAAAGTGTGCATGAATTGATTGTGGAGCGCACATGCGGAGTATTAGCTGTGGAGCCACTGGACCCCATCCAAAAGCCTACATCCATCACCACGCCGCCTCTGTTATCAATTCCCCATTATGGTTAAATTAAAGCTCAGCAGATTTCCACTCAAACATTTCGCCTCATTAGCTGCGTGGTTGTTCTTTCACTTGACCAAGAACATGCGAGAATTTGTCTCGCATAAAAGTCGAAATTGAGTGCAAGTGTTTGTTGCCTTGTGACTGAAAGTGAATCCAGATCTCAGCCACTGCTATTGTGCTCCGACGCAGGGTTTCCTGCATTCTTTCACCTCTCTTTCTCCCTGCGCACAGACTTTGGCTGCCCCCCGTCCCCACTAAATTATGTTTACACACTGCTAATTTGCTTCAGCACGCAGATTTTTATAGAAAAAAATGCATTTCTTTCCCTGACAGTATTTGCCAAGAACATCAAAAGAGCCCTTTACGGATATGCAAAATGTTCACTACGATTTATTTTGGTGGTTTTCCGGCAAGTTCCAATCACATATTTCAGAGTCTGCCTGATGTAAAAAAAAAAGCCATTCATGGTCATGTTTGGGCAGCGACAGCTGTTACATTAAGGGAAAGAGGATGGACTTAGTTAAGATTTGAGAAAAATGAATGGCAAGTTTAAGTCCGAAACAGGACGTGTTCAAAGTGAAACCACATGTTGGTGATTAGACCGACTCACGTCTGAGCTCTGCTACAAATGACCTGAGCTCATCGTTTGCAGCGATGAACGATAAAGTTGTAAACTGCCCTGCAACAAAACCTTTATACTGCATGACATTGTTCAATTTTAATTGGATTAAATTAAAAAAATCTTTCAGGACCCTGAGCCATAATTAAACATCTTGAAACAGGTTATTTAATGAAGTCGTTCTTTTGATACTTCAGGCAAAGTTTCGTGGTAATGTTTATCTATTCTAAGCGTAAATGTTGGGACATGAAGCTGGGTTCATAGTAAGAAGGTTACAGGCTTGATTCCTAATTGAATCAAGGGACTTTCCATGTTGCATGTTTTCCCTATGTCTGCATGGGTTTTGTCCATGTTTTTGCACTTCTACTATACAAAAATATGTATATTTAGGTAAAAAAGAGACTAAATTACAACTTCGTTTGAGTGAATGGTGTGTGTTCCCAGCGAAGGGCTGGTGACTGTCCAGGGTGTGTGGATGTTCAAAAGTCTTTATATGATTAAGTTACATCCACATCGAAACAAATTAAATCCAAAGATTTGGGGTGGACACAAGTGAAAACATTATTAATGCCTTAGTGTTTCACACATATCTGCCAGCTTAATGTCTGTTTCATTATCCTCCTTCACCCTCCTTCATCCTAATTCAACACTATTCCCAGTACGTCGCCTCTGCCTCTGTCTTTCTCTCTGCAACAGCTCCCAGCTCTTCTCCCTCCTCCCGGGGGAGTCACTCCAACAGACAGGACCAATTTTCTGCTAATTGGGCCTCAGGAAATTGCTCCTCGTTTTAATTTACTGTTGGACAGCCATGAAGACATGTGATCCACCGCTGCCTGGCTCTCCGCCGCCCTCCACCTCCTCCCCTGGGCGGGTGCAGGTGTGAGGATGAGAGAGCTGCACCTCCTTCCTCCCCTCCTCCCTCTCTCTTTCTGTCTCTCACTCTCTCTCTCTCTCTCTGGAAAAATGAAACGGTACGCAAATGTGTGCCGAGTTGAAGGGTTAACACGGCGTGGCAGCCAGATGCATTAAATGTGACACGGTCCACGGTGTAGGTCAGGTACGCACACAGCGGGAGAACAGGACTCAAAGGCATTTCTCTGGTTCTCGAAGGAGGAAAAAAAACAGTTTCAAGAGACAAATAACCCATGGAGAAGCAGGACCTGATCCGGTCTCGAGTGTTTCCACAAACACAGACTGTCACAACATTATCCAAACCACCAGGGTGTATTCGACTCGCTATCCAAACAGGAACTGTATTCGGTGTAAAAGAACATTAACCTTTGCTATCGGGGCGGCGGCGGGCCTGCAGGACTGTGAGATCACCGGGATCAAATGACGCCGTCTGACAGAGCGTCGTCTGGGGGTTTGCACAGATAAGATTCATTACCACGTCGTAGCAAAACTAACATAATAACTGTGACAGTAATGACCCACCTTACTCTGTTAGGAATTACTGAACAAATAATGTGGGAAATCCAAACCACACTCCAGATTTATAGACCTAGATAATGACGGGTAATTTAGACAGGTGTCATCCATTGAAAACTATTGGGAATTAATTGCGTTTATGACAAATGCGTATGTGTGAGTTCATATATATATATTTACTTGGTTATTTATATGTAATTTAGATTGTTTGCAAAGCACTTTCAAACCTGCAAATGGTTCATTTGTACCATTTTTCCAAATGAATCTGAATGTCAATATTTTAAGTATGTACAGAGTCCATTTTCAACTTCATTTGCTTTCCAAACACATCCTGTGTGTACAAATGACAACATAAAGGAGTTTTTGTGTGAGCATGGATCCCCTAACATATGAGGAATGTGGATTTAGCTACATTCCCGTGCAGCATTTTGAGTTGTTTTACCGCCTCAGATACGCAGAAGTGATGGTGGGAAAATCTGGCGTCTGTCTTCTCGTTCAAGTGCATATGCAAGCACCTCAGAGCGATAAAACACCAAACATACAACAGCTTGTCATGTTTGCATCAGGCAGTATCAAAGTCAGCATTTAGATCGTGTGGCTTCCATTTTGACATCTTCCAGTCAGTTTTACTGACTGGAATTTCTCCGACCGGCTGGTACTTGTTTGTGGATCGCAATCTCTGGAAACCACAAAGTGCTGACAAATCATGGTACACATGTGTGAGTCCCTTATATTTGCTTATCGTGGTACACGCAGATTTCACTTCTGTATGTCTTTCGTTGGGCTCTGTTTGACGTATCCTCTCCGTGTGCTGAAGATAAAACTGTTTCCAGCGCTACAGTTTTCCAAGAAAAAGTGTCGACCTTCCTCCCTCCGTGACACTTGAGCTGAAATTACTGAGGAATCAGGAAACAATCCAAACTGTCTGCACAAGTCAAGCAGGAAAACTTTCTCCATTCTTTGCACTTCTGTTTCGCGTTCTCTTCTTTAGCATGTTGGTCAATTTTTTAATCTCCACCTACTTTTGGGGGGTTTATCCACAAACATTAACAAAGTAAGAGGATTTGATTTGAAGGCTTACCACTCTACTGACAATGTGTAAACCTCGAGAGTAATGCAAGTTTGTGTGGCTTTCGGCTGTTTAATGTAAACCTTGTTTGAGGAGCGGTGAATATACAACCGTCTGAGAAGATCTCTCCGCAAATCTGTCTTGGCGTGGACGCGTGCCAGCAGACTGATAGCCGTGCAATTATATTTATTGTGAGTGTTTACTGCACAGTTTAGGCTTTGAAGTTTAAACAGCATGTGGGAGAAAACATTCTAGGAAATTACTCAATTTGGTGCTCAGAGCAGAGACACTTGAATTAGAGACACTGGGGCTGAGACGCAGACACATACACACACACGCATGTACGCGCACACGCCCTTTCTAAACACACGTGTTGCGGAATGACGGGTTCCAACCTTGGTTGACATTCACACCGACACATCCCCGGCCCCCGAGGGCCGCCCCTGACCCTCCAGTCCTCTTCATATGTATCAGCCAATCAATGCACACGCATGTTTACGAGCAGAATACCTCCATCCCGGCCTGTCAATACTGACATGTTACCCGGGCGAAACATCCATCAGGCGACCCGACATGTTTTTGAGCTGAGTGCCACCATCCATCAGCGCTGGGGCCTTTTATGGACCTAACGACCTAATATGAATCAATAAGTCATGTTTTCAAACATTCTGCATGGGGGGGGGGTCGATACGCAAAGCTGCTCTCCAACACCAGCAATGACCTCCGCTTGAGGACCTGAGAGACACTCAGGGCAAACGCCTCGGTCTATAGAAAGATGGCCTTTCTGGTATTGACGTTCTCTGCAGCAGGCCACTGTAAACAAGCCGGAAATGAAGTTTAGCATGACTTGTAATAGTGTCCATTGATCCAGTGTTTTTCAGGGATTAGTGAGCTAACAAAGGCCCTGTGAAGTAGCCAGGCTTGACAAATCTGCCGTGTTTAAGCTTTTTTGTTCTCATTAGAATAAGTGTCAAGAGTGTGACCATGCGTGTGTGTGTGTGTGTGTGGAGGGTATAGACGAGGAGAGGCGAGTAGGGGGAAAAGGAAAAGAAACAACCACTCTTCTCAACACACACTTCTCCCACACTCCCTCACACACACACACACACACACACACATGCCCTGAGCTCATTACATCCACCCTGCTGCCTGATGGCTGGTTGACAACTTAGCACCTTCAACTTACTTTCGCACTTTCCAAACTTCCTAACTGCTCGGCCTGTGCGCACAGTGGAGCTCATTCACTCGAATCCCGACGGACGGAGCAGAGACAAATAACCCTGCGAAACCTCAGTCTCCACCCCGCACCCCCCCACCCCCCCTCAACTCCTCAGTATCTTATCAGCCTGAACTCCGCACTCTCCACCCCCGCTTTAATTGTTTGCACACTGGCCAAATGGTGCCGTTGGAAAACGCTCTTCAATAAAAGTGAGAAACTTTTTTTTTTCCTCCCCCCCCGAAGCGACTCAAATCTCCATCCATCATGCAGATCGGTATGTGTCCCTCGAGGCGACTCCAGCGCTCCTTGGCTGCTGTAATAAAGTGGACCTATCAGTCAGCGGAGCAGACTTATTACTGTCTGTGTGGCCTCCCAATGTTTTACACGTTCTGTAAAACCTCCTGCTGCTGCTGCTTGTGCTGCAATAACAGCGCTGCTCAAAACGTGGATATGGAAACGACGGGAGGTGAACCCCGGGGTGCAGAGCGGGGTTAAAACATTTACGGATTACCAGCGGTATGATCGGTTTTGACAAATTTAACGCCGCATTCGAAAAACAAACCTTAAACAACAAGGTTGTAGGTGTCAGTCCGAATACTGAAATACATTCATTTAATAATGAATGGCCGGCTGCTTCTGGACATTTCCTTTTTTTTAACTTTGTTCAAATATAACACAAGGACACTTATCATGGACGCAGCGGAACCACAAACGTGACAGAGACTGTGTCCGAAAATACTCAGTACTGCATTTTGTAGTGGAGCCCGGATGAATAGTGAGCATTATTACACCCTATGAAGTGGACTAATACCCAGGGCAGATACATTAATGAAATCAAAGTTACAGTAGACCCATTGTACGTTATTGTTTGTTGTTGTGGGAAATACACTAAGCATAATATGGGTTTGTTACAAAAATGCACATACATATTTGTTTTGAAAACCCAGCGGGTTTTATCCATGTAACATTCATGACGGAGCGATGGAGCAGAGTTTTTACGAAAGTCTAGGGAGCAGTGAGCGAGTGGGTGAGTCCTGACCCAGGCCGGGACTTTCTCCTCTGTTTTTTGACCTGCAAACCACCACTAAGTCCGTGGCCTCAGCACACCACGAGTAATTACATCAAAGCTACGATACAATGAGACAGTTGGATTCAGCCCACGGTTTCTGCTCTGCACAGACGCCTCAGTCACTCCTGTGATTTCGACTGCGAGCCAAAAGGTTAAGTGTTGGAAAATAACTAAATTATTTCAATGGCACAGTTAACACCCCAAAAGCCATATGCATCGGGAGAAAGCTCCAGTAAATCACGGCGTGCACTTTCACACAGTGCGTCCTTCTTTTTTTTTTTTTTTTTTTTTTTTCTGAAGGCTGTTTGAGTTTGATGGCGTGGCAGGTCATCTGCGCTGCGTTCAAACGCCCCCTGGGACGGAGGCGAGTGAGAGCCCTCGTTCAAAGACCTCCAATATGTACAGCTGTATATTCCACCTGGGTGGCGAGCAGTAAAAAATACAGTGGGAGATCAGTGGGAAGGAATGTCATGGATTTATGCATGTCAGGTATCGCCTGTCAGAGAGTGGGGAAGATATACAGGCAGAGATCTATAATGAAGAGGCCAGGGCTTGTAAATGAGGTTTCCATGTTTGTGGCTTATGCGTCTTTGTTCACCTCATCACACCTGTTTTCCCACTTAATCTCTCACCCTCTCTGGACTTTAGAGGTGAGACATTTCTATGAGGTCACTGAGTTCACAGCAGCATTTCCTATACGGTTCTTTGGTCCAGAGCTCTTTTTCATTTGAGTAAATGTCACATGGTAGCTACTCTTTTTGTACTCTGCGGGAAACATATTTCATGTGTTTTACACTTCTTAGAAGAGGGACCTTTCTGCTTTTGCTCTGTGAGCTTTGAATCAATTTGTTAAGCTTCTCCGCCGAACACTGATTATCCAGTCATATTTTAGCAGGCATAAATCTTCTCAGAAGGTAGAAAGGTCTCGACTCTTGCTTGACTGAAACTCAGAGTATCAGACAAAAACAGTGCGTGCTCTGCTTTAGCAACAGCATGTCTGGCTAGATCCACCCTATCCTGTGATCTGTGTCGCAAGTTATGATGTAAAAATGTGTTTCAGCCAATTCATGGGTTGTTGATAGATTATAAAGCCCCCTGGAAGTTGTGGTTTCTGCAATATAAATAAAATAATGTGTGTGGCATTGTTTTTACAGCCCTGTTTCCCAAAAGAATGAAGTTTATATTGGACAAATCTGCACCTCGTGACTTCAGCACCGTTGCTCAATGCCAAAGCAAGAGATTTACTGTATGCCACGGATCAGAATGCAAGTGTCTCCAAGTTATGAATTCTGCCTATCATTAACGAAAGTTTAGGTTAGAACATTTAATGATAAAACTACTAAAAATAATGTTGCTGTTTCTAATAAAAATACACATGAACATCATTTCACAAAGTCAAACCTTAGCAATATTACATTTATTAAACTAAGGCTAAAACCGGCCTAGGGTGGAAGGACAAAACTATTTTTGTCAATATTTATTTGCTGAGATGAACTTTTTCTTTGTCCTTTACAGGAAGAGCTGTAGATGCTGTGCAAAGTCATTATCTCCTCTTTCCCCCTGGGACGCTCCAGTCCAGACAGGCAATGCGCCGCAGTTCCCAGCTCCAACCTGCAGCAACTATTTCAGGTCATTTTCTGCAGCACTTTTCCCCTTGCATCATCAAACATGGGCTCATTTCTCTACCTGAGTGCTTTGGGGGGGAGCAGAGCACCAGGGGTCATGAAAACGCACCAGCTCCATCTTGATACCCATCACCTGTCATTACGTGACCCAGGTGATGCACTTAGGGCGGCCTGAGGGTGTTTCTCCTGTTTTAAGCGTCCACAATGAAAACTCCTTAAAACATCACCGGGTCCCCCCTGAGGCTGGGTGCATCGGCCACCTCTGACCTCAGGGGTCAGGTGACTAATTAGGCAACACCTCTGCGGAGCTGTGGAATTCCCCGTGCCGGAGGCGGGAAGGGGCAAAAAAACTGAAGTGGGATCTGACAGTTACCTCCAGTGGGACTGTAAACACTCTCAGGAAGATGCTTGGAAACAGCTGATTATGGTGTGTGTACAGTCGCTGCTGGTGTAAACAATGCAGCGGGAGCACCGAGTGTCAAGTGGAAAATGACAGACGAGAAGGAGAAGGTGGTGGTTTAGGAAGAAGAGGTAATTGCGGTTATGCTGACAGAAAACACAGTGCTAAAAGTAAAAGCTTCAATGTGTTTGCTACCCTGCCAGCCTGTGCATGTTTGTTTGTGAATTCATTTGCTTCCCCGAAGCTCGTTTCACTGAAACACAGCATTTTGTTCCCAAAGAGTCTGTGCTAGTTTTGTTGAAGGGGCTCGGGATAATTTAATGTGTTTAGAGGAGGGGTATGAGCTGGGTTCTAATGACATATAATGGGCTGTGTCCTACAGGAGTTTATTGGCTTTTCAAGGGCATAATGATAGTCAATGGCCATGCATTACATTTCAGACCGTGGCCCCCATTAGGTCCAATAGGATCTTTCATCTTCAACATTCCTGCCTGTAGCCGATAGACGATCCTATGTCATTGTCAGAACGCTGTCCCCACGGTACAGGAATCAACTCCAGGCCACCTTGACACAGAATTCAGCAAGATTGATGGTAATTGCCTTTTGTGAGACGCCACGGCCGCGCTTTCTTTCCCTCCCTCGCCTTTCATAAAGTACATAAAATACTTTACCTGATCTATATGAGGAAACGCTCAGCGCCGTGTGAAACGCATGACACATTGAGCTCCCTGTGCGAAATGGCTTAATTATGCTGATGACATGGTTGCGATTCATTGGCCCATTTGGACGCGGTGACTGTGGTCGAGCAGGGCCAGATTTAGAAGGGATAAAAAGACTATTGTGTGTGTGAGGATGGACGGGGGAAAATATATAAGGAAAGGCATCTGAAACTGAAACCAGATGTGTGCGTGAGTGCGTTTATGTGTGTGCGAGTGCGTGTTCAAATGCAGCGCTTGTTTCAAGACTGCCGGCCATGCCACTTCTTGCCCGGTGATTTCTTTTTTTAAGAGTTTGCGGTCCTGAAGAAGTATGTTTGGTACAATTAAAGGAAAGAATAAAATGAGCAACACGGTGGGGTAAGAAAACTGCCTGAGGTTTTGATATGATCTGGGAACAGGGAGAGCGACAGGGATAATGGGAACAGAATATTAAAGAAAAAAAAGAGCGCTCTTGACTAAAGCAAAAGAGACCCCACAGGAGGAAGAGAATATGTCAAAAACTGACATCCTGGATTCACATCACTGGAACAAAGGATGGGCACAAAATCTCACCCACGGATGACCTGTTATATAAATCGCTGCCTCCACTCCACACTCAAAGAGAACAGCAGCAAAACACTGTCCAGCCTATTCAGAGTTTTACACCCTATCCGAAAAATCCAACCGAAGCGACGGAAAATCATTTCTGTTTGGGGAAGTAATGAAAATTATAATGTTCTGGCATTGCTCCGGACAATATCAGCCAAGAGACTCGTTCCACAAGCGGCTCCACAAGCGTCCCCCTCTGCTCGCACCTTGAATATTTCCAGCCACGGCAAATAAAAATTGTCCAGGTGCACCAATGAAATGGACGGGCCCGATTTCCTAAAAGTGGGGCCAAGGGCTGTTAAAGGTAGAGGCGCGAATTCAGGCCAGGCTTTGTAATAGCCTAAAGTGCTAGCCAGTGGCCCCTGTGAGGGCTGAGTGCCCTCTCTCACAATGCAGAGCGAAGGTCTACTGACAGGTGTCTGCTAACCATTACAACACATGGCAGATTAATTCGGTCTCGTAACATATGACAGAAACAGGGATATTCACTGACTCACTGTTGATATATCGGGTGAGGGAAAGTACTCTGGGAATCATATAAAGAGGGATGATAATAAAGAAGACGTATCATATGTCAAGTATCCCAGAACGATCCATCCAGAAATAAGCTCAGAATTACACAAGAGGAAAAACAGAACCAGAAGTGCTTCAGACTAATATCTCACTAATATGAGAACTGATGTTGTAAGTATTTTAGACATTAAACTTTTGGTTTCGCTTTAAAAAGTGGTTAGTGGTCAAAATGAGAAACTGCGGGTTAAGTCCAACTGTTTTTGTGGCCCGCTTGGTGCCAGCAACAGTGTTGCGGGAGGTCTTTAGAGTCTCAGATGCATTCATGGTCGTGGACTCTGGGGAAACCCACACAGACACGGAGAGAACAGGCAACTGAGATTTGGACCTTCTCACTTAGAGGTGAAGCACTGTGTCCTTTCAAGCTTAAAGTTTAGAAGATCTAGCATTGCAGCTACAGTGGTTCTGTTATAGGAGACTAATACTACTGTGCGTACTACTGAGGGTTTCCAGTCATTTTTTGCTGTTCGCCATTAGCTAGTAACATTTAGAGCCAGATTCACCACTCCAGTCTGGCAGATGAGTCCAAATGTGAAATAGTTAAGCTCTAACTGACAGTCTCTGGTCATTTTTAGCCATTAGCCTTAAACCACTGTTCAACTGTTGTCTACAATAGCACTGAGCAGCAGGTACATCCCTGTATTGGTGTCTTTGAACACTACAAAGGACTTTCACTATCAACTTGGGGCACCTGGGTCCAAGCACACACACCCTTGAGTTTGCCATTAGCTTTGATCATGTCCTTGATTTTATAAGGACAACTGGGCGCCAGTCAACTGTAGCAATGGGATATTTAATGTTTAACAGTGACATTACTCATCAAGGAGAGAGATGGTGCAGAGAAAGAGTAGATGCCTGTTAATTATTTCATGCTGTGGTTACACAACTGAGCTACAAACAAGGCTTGGCAAGATGCAGGATTGTTATATGAGAGCCATTTTACATTTATAAATAGAGTGACTGACTCATGTGCTGTAGTTGTCAGTAGTTGGCTTTGCCTGAGGCTGCACAGAAGTGGGGTACTGGAGCGGGACGGGACTCTACGTTTCTGAAACAGCTCCTTCCCGTATGATGGATTTCTGTCTAAAGCCCTAACAAACTGCGAGACTAAAAGGAGCGGAGCTCTCGGCTCAAGGTTCATCAGTGCCAGGGAGCAGAAACCCGAGCGGAGGAAAAAGGGCACCTCTACGTATGGAAAGGTTTAGGTGAGTAGTAAACTCCCTCCTACGGAACTGATGAGAAACACCTGGGTGTCTGAGCGGCAGCATCGGCCCGACGAATCAAAGGGAGGGATGATTGAGGGCGAGGCGGCACAAGCGAAGACCTGTGATCACCCAGGGCAGAGCTATGAAAACGCACACGAATGGCGGAGCGGCTGGCGCTTGGGAGGAAACCTGAAACACACCACGGAAGATGCAACACAAACAGAATATGAATGGCAGAAAACCGAAGACGTTAACCAAACAGTGAGGTAGAGCGATTTGATAAACAACCAAAGGCCTGCATAAATATCCAAGATCAGAGCTCTAATCCAAAGCGGCCTTAATGTTTACAAGATCCAGCCACTTGTATAAATAATATAAGAATCGCTTGCTTCATTTAATCTATATGTAAAACATTCTTGTCCTCACTTTCTGTCACTTGATTGAGACGTAAATGGTTGAGTTGGAGCGGAGCTTGTCTGATTCTCGGATCGTACTGCCAAACACTTCTCCCTCCATGTAAAGCCGAGAGTGTTGGGTAAAACCAAGCTCTCAAAGAACCGAGGGCAATTTTAGCAAACCGCCCCGACAGACATGCCAGCTATTTTGGAGAGGGCAACCAGATATTTCTTGATTTATGCTGTTTTCGTGAAACCTAATTACACCTCAACCAAGAGTGACTGTTCTCAATGTAGTACATCGATGAAAATAATTATATTCCGGGATCGCAGGGGTTTGATGTTTCAATTTCCTCTTTGTGGGGAAGACTCGGCCGTTGGCAAACAGTACGTGCGCGGAAATGAAACACAAATGTCTCTCACCCTGTGGTCCCAGGTTTGTAATGTGTTTGAGGAGGCGCTGTGTAAAATGTGCCCTTCGCTGCCCATTGCTGATGTGTGTTCTTACATGTGCACAGTGTGCGGCGAGTGCAAATGTCAAGGTTTTTCTCTGTGGTGTTTTAAAGCTCGGTACTGTACAACTGTACAGTACTTAAACTCTTCTGTGTGCGTGTCTGCCATGCCTGTGCATGTGCGTGTGGATGTGCGTGTGTGTGAATGTGTGTGTGTTGGCATCTCTACTAATAGGTCTGTCAGATGAGATGCTGCTGAGAGCCGTTGTCATAGCCCGATGTCCAAACTGGCAGCATTCACTTTCCACTTCCAGTCCCTGGAGAGAGTTTGACCCGAGCGGAGTTACCACAATGTGCTTTCACACTACCCGCTCGGTCATCTAACCCCGCACACACACACACACACACACACACCCACACCCATACACACATTCTCACACACGCAGCCAATGCAACTGAGCTGACACAGTTAGAAAGTCTGCCACTAGAGCCTCTACGGAGACCTTGTTCATCATCCAGCTTTATATTGTTCTAATCAGCCGTGCAAACAATCCAGTGCTGGGTTTTTTACAAGGACATAGGGACAGTTTCATTTCAGAAATGGCAACTGGCAGAAAATATTACATGTGCTGCTCTGGGCCAAAGCACACACAAACACTTACGTTTACTTTCAAAAACCACGAGAAAGTCGTTCTTCTGCACTGAAGCGGATTGCGAACGAATCCTAGATTCAGCCGCACGGTTTATTTTTATCCTCTGAACATAACAAAGAGTGCGATTGAACACGGCCATGATTTAGTTTTATTTAAAACATGAGAACAATAGAATAATACAATAATATTTTTTCGACTGCAAACTGTGCCTAAACACTGAAAAATAGCTTCACAGCCATTTCTAAGAGTATAATCTAAATACCAACAAAACCTTATCACTACACCGATTCTGAGCTTTCTGCAATATCCTGCTCGAGGAACACAATATCATAACAGGATTAGGAGCATTAAAAAAAAAAAAGCTAAATGAAATATCTGCTGCTGCTGACCTCAGATTCCTTTGTGTCAAAGTGTCGAGTCAGAGGAAAATGTCACTCGGGGTAAAATTAGACTCTAAGATTCACGCTATCTCCATAGGTTATCTCACTCCAAACCTTCTCATAAATTCCAATTTCCGGGAATAAATGTCAAAACAACAATGGGCCTTCCTGCGCGGGGGTCAGCCTCCGGCCCGCAAAACGCTCCAAAAAAAAAAAAGCACAATTCTTCCTGCACATGCAAATCTTTTAAGGTCACGTACTCGAGGGCGCGCGGAAACCTCTGCGGCGTACGCGAGGCTTATGAGCAGCTCCCGCTGTGCTCGCGGATGAGGCAGAGTACGCCGCGGAGCCGGCGGACAGAGACCTCGGCTGAGATTTAACAGGAGCACAGCGTGGCAGCGCGCTGGCCGGCCAGCCGAGCTCTCGCAAAGAAAACAGCGGCGTGTTATTCCCGACCGGAGGGGCCCCCGCGCCGGCCATTCTGCCTGCTCCGCGGCGAGACCTGTTTAGCCTTTGACTGGTTTTACAGCCACCACTACTGTCTGTGGTCTACGATAACCACACCGCCCGTGCTTTGATTGGAAATGAATGAAAGTAGCGACGCGCTGGGTCCGGCCGGACCACCCTTGAGAGTGAGAGGTCTCGGGGAAAAACATCAAACTGCGCAAGTTTGAGACCTCATATGAGACAAATCACCCCCGTCAGGCTCTCTGTGTTGAGATTTCCCCTTTATTCAGTTGCGCTACAGCTGCAGGACGTCCACGCGGCTTCTAACAAGCCTCGGGCAGAAAACACGTAAACACACACAGCTCCTCGGGGAGCAATGCAAACAACAACACGCGTACGCGAGACTGGGGGTGCAGAAGTGACGACACTGCACTGCCCTCCACCTGTAAATCTCTCAACGTTTTTCTCCTTCACCAGCACTTCTTCCATGAACGCGTTCACTTTTAAAACGCAACCCTGTCCCTGCTCTGCCCATTCCTTTTTTTCCTTTTTTTTTTTTGCGCTCAAACAAAACTGCGTTGAAGTCAAAATGGAATTCATCCATCTCTGTCTCAGGAGTTGTTGTTAATAAA
The DNA here is from genome assembly GCA_029224185.1 of Karalla daura. Taxonomy (NCBI): domain Eukaryota; kingdom Metazoa; phylum Chordata; class Actinopteri; order Chaetodontiformes; family Leiognathidae; genus Karalla; species Karalla daura. Next base: position 11,119,939 of record CM055209.1, on the reverse strand, counting down.
CAACACAGCCGGGGCTGCGGTCCGAGAGGAGGGGAGAGCGAGCGCTCGCAAAACTGGCGTGTATGTGCATGAAGGAGATTAACTGCGGGCGAAAATGTAATGCTTGTACTACGGCTTGTAAAGCTTTGTTGTGCTTGCAGGATGGTGTTTGCCGTGCAGAGGGCAAGTAGAAGGCACCCAGCAACAAAATGACTCTCTCTCTCTCTCTCTCTCTCTCTCTCTCTCTCTCTCTCTCTCTCTCTCTCTCTCTCTCTCTCTCTCTCTCCCCGTGCACCGGTGCTGGCTCAGCAGGCTCCGAGTGCGCTTCATTCGGGCTCCCTGATTGCATTGGCCTTCTGTCCGCCTACCCATTGATTCCCAGGCCCCAGCCAAGCACTTTTCTGTTTGCCTTGCCTCTCCTCTCAATACCTACAACCCAGGGCTGCCTCGATGCTGGTATTACCGTCGTGTTACCTGTGTTAGTGCAGAGGTCAGTGGGTTTGAGAGACATCATGACTTACGCGCCGCTAAAGCAGACAACAATCCCTCAGGTCAGAAGGTGCCGTTTCATCATTCTGCTTAAGAGCTCCATCACTTGGACTTAAGTTCAGTTATTGCTGTTTCAAGTCCTGTGAGAAAACACTTTGTGAGAGGTCGTGAGGGTTAGAGGTGAAGTACATGAAAGCCCTCAGTCCAAAACATCCCGTCTGGGATGACATCTTCAGTGAACAAATATCAGTTTCACAGAAAAAAAAACCCAAAAAACCTCAATTACTTTTAGCTGCAACTGTCCCTCCAGTGCCGGATCAAAATCAGGCAAAAGTGAACCTGATATTGGCTTTAAAGGAGAGCTCTCCAGGTGGGCAATAATACAGAGGCTGCATTGTCCTCTGTGATAGGGTTTTTATCTCCGTAGCGTGTCTTTGATAATAATATGTCCACTCATACAATGTAGACATTTCAAGAGCCTGACGCATGTTGTCTATGACATGCTGAGATCTGATCTGGCCTCTCCGCCGGAGTTTCGGTACAATCCACCTTGCATTAGCGCCGTCCCGTCACTCATGCCCACCTACCAGGGAGGTTTCATAATGGACGGTAACGTGAAACCGGACGCTGAGGTGGGAACGTTTGCAGACACAAAATATTCTCCAAAAACACAAAGGAATGCAAGTCGAGCCTTTGAAGATTAGAAGCTGAAGCGGGCCGTCTGATAATGTCGTCTGACAGGAGAGTTTTACAAAGAGAGGCTCTGATCTGGGTAGTGTACTTTTTTTCTTTTTTTTTGGAAGAATTCACTGTGTGTTTTACTACTCTGTGTGATTTCATTGTGCTTGATGGGCACCGACTCTGGGTTAGTGCAGGCTGTACTGATTAGAATTTTATGAGCAGCAGGAATCCCTCAAGGTGAATTAACTTCAACATTTAGATCATAATCTGACAATATGAGTCACTCTAATATACATTTTTTGCATATCTGAATCACAATCAGAAATACTTTATTGACCCCCTGGGGCACCTAGGTTTTATTACACTTACTCCACCAGCAGAGCAGTATATAAAACTCTATTACACACCTGAATTATTCATTCCAGGATGGATTTCCACATACTGGAAACTAAAATGTTAATAAAAGAAAAAAAGCTGCATTGGAAATTTTTAAAAAGAAGCCGAAACCATTTCAACAAAAAAAAAACTATGCTTTCCTAAGGAAAATGAAGGGAATTCAGTGGGATTATGTTTGCAGTTAACATCATTAAGTTAATTTGGTTTTGTGTCTCACAAACGATGAATATTTCTTACTTTCTTACTTGTCACACTTTACACAGTGAGAGACTGAGAAAGCAGATAGGAAAAGGAGGAAAAAGATGGAATGAAGCGATATCCAGACCAACTTGAAGAATTCCTCTTAATGAATTCACTTTCACAAGAAGCCTGCCGCTTTAATGAAAATCAATAGTGTAATTTTCTACTTAGATAACCCAATCCCTCGAAAGTGATTCCCTCATTTCCTCACGGTGCGTCTTCGATTATTCAATCAGGAAGCCGACCCCGACAGCACCTCAGTTCGGAGATTACAGTTTTCAAGTCGGTCAACTCCAGCCCTCGGGTCGGTCTTCCACAAAAGTTCAAGTACACTTCAGTCGCCCACATTCAGAAGCTGCTTGCTGTGAAATCCCCCTCACTGAGACATGCTTCTTATTTATGACCTAATCAATGCGGACCCATCGGACCTGGAGGCCAATCGATGCGATTACAGAGCAGTTAAAAATCTGTAAAGTTCAATTCAATTGTGCTGATCGGGCACCTCGAGAAGGTTGTCAGTCATCAAGGTCTGACATGGAGGGGGGCCGTATTGTTAAAGTTAATCACAAAACACACTAATATCCCTCTCAGTCTCCCATGCCCTCACATTTTCCCATGAGATATTTTAAGACCTCTGGCACTAAGCAACGCTGGCCCAACAGAACACCTTCTGCGTTACCTTCTTATTTTCACATTGTTAAAAAAGTTTAGACTTGGGTGGGGCCAGTTGTGTTGGGCAGCTCCCATTGTGCCACACTGTTGGGTTGGCATTTCAGCCCCTGTTTCCTGGCAGGAAAGCGCTAATACAAGCGCCGTAAATGGAACTGCAGCGATTAATGAACGTGTCTAGACACATAAACCACGATCTTAAGAGAGAAAAAGATAACTTGCAGCAGAAAATAACAATGAGATCTCTACAGAGCACAGCTGCTGTATGTTAGACAGCTATAATGCTTTGCAGAGCCATATTTGCGTGCCTGTTTGGAAATGTACACGTTGCATCAGCCTCCAGTTGAGATAGATTTGATGGCAGTGAAGACAGACAATTAAAAGGCCGAATATTTTTTTATGGTATTTTGAAGTGATCCATGTTTCACAATCTCTATCCGCTGAAGCCTATAAATCGGACTTTATCATGTGCTGGAACTCCATAAATCTCAGTATGTATATGAAAGAGGGGCCTCTGCTGATCTTTTGCCAGCAGCCATTCTGAGTCTCATGAAAAGCAATCAACATCCAGATGCAGTAAGCACGGCTCTCTGTTTTGTATTTAATCTGTGGACTGAGGTAAGCGTGAGCTGATCGCTACCAACAGCTGGTATGTGCTCATTTCCATTGTCTGGATCATCTTTCTCCTCCGGACAGGCGGAAAAAAAGGGGGGGCTCGTGGCGGCCGACATGCAAAGTTTCTCACTGGGAGAAGACGGGAGGACGGGAGGGCAAAAAGATGAAGAGGTACCGGAGAAGAGTGAGAAGGCGAGAGAGGAGAAGAAGTGAGCGGGAGAGACAAAGAGAGATCCGGGCCGGGCCTCGCGGAAACTGATCAAACAACTTGACAGTGTGTCAACACACATCTGGAGCAGATAAAGTGCCTCCTGCCCATTATGAAACCAGCTCCCTCCCTCCTCCACCACGTCTCCCCAATGCGCAGCGGTCCTATCAAAATAAGAAAACACGCTCCGTCGTGCCTTCGTACTTCATTACAATAATCACTGATCAAGACAAAAACTGACCAACGGGATGGAAACAAACTTTAAAGTACGTTAATGACTTGAGCTTAACTCCTCTATAGACTCCTTGCAGTCTGTGAGTACTTGGCAGTGATTCTCCTCCTTCCACTCTCTTGTTTGCTCTTGGCAGCCTCCACTTGTTTTTATGAACTGGCCCTTTAATCCTATCTGACCGCAATCGATGCAAACAACACGATGCGCTGAAGTGCACATCAGCCAAACACAAACATGTCCTAACATTTACAGCGGTGATTGAAGCAAAGGCTTCGAGTCAGAGTGAGTCCGTTCCCCAGGGGCCGCGCGTGAGGGGATTGAGCGGTGACCATGTGCGATTCAAGTCAGGTACGGGGCATTATCCTTGCAGCATGGACACATTGCATCTGATATTACTTCCGTGCTGTAATAATAAACCGCTGCATCTCTTTGGAAAAGGGTGGATAGAGTGTTCTGGGAGACGCAGCCCTTCCTGAAATTACATACTAGCTGCTGAGGGCATCTCCACTGCGTGATGTGCACAGAAATGGAAGCTATGAGCGAGTAATGAATGGACCATGTGGCCACGTACGCCCTTGGCAGCGACAAACGTGTCAAAATGGCCTCAAGTGACGCAAGGGGTTTGACAGGAGGCTGAGCCGAATACCATTAAGCTGCCAATCAAGACATTAGGACAGCTTCCATGGCATTGGATTACAGTACAAATTAAACCATCCATCCATCCAACCATCCATTATCTTATCTGCTTTGTATCCCATGTGTCACAAGAGTCTTCTGGTGCCTATCTGCAGACAGGTCACCAGTCAAATGCAGGACACACACACACACACACACACACACACACACAGCATTCATTCTCACATTCACACCTAGGGGCAACTCAGAGTCTCTAATTGACCTAAACGTGCATGTGTTTGGAGTGTGGGGCAAACATGCAAACAAATCCCGACCACGATTAAGTTCATGGATAAGCAGCTAGGTTTATAAAACAATGCAAAAAAGATGAAAATTGTTAATGCCTGTTTCACAAAAGCCAAGATGATGTTTTAAATGCCTCAATTTTCTGTCAAAGAGGTTTAAAGAAGCATAAGAAGCAAAAATATTCACAATTAAGAAGCTGAGATTAGGGAATTTTGTGTTTAATCATTCCCATTTTTTTAAATGCTTAAATCTGCTATTTGATTATCAAAGTAGTTGGCAATTACTTCATACTTCAATAACTGTCACATAATAGATAAGTTGTTGGAAGTTTAGATGGTGGTGTTTGTGACCAGTACTACAGGTGGACACATGGAGGTAATTGGGATGTTCTGGCTCCCCCAACGCACAAAAAATAAATATAAACGTTTTGTCTCCTCGTCTGCTGCTTATCCGGGCCCAGGGCGAGGAGTATATAAATGTTTTACAACAAATATGTATCAAAGTGGAGAGATCGCATGACTCAGAGAGAATAAGGGATGACGTTGTGGATGAGTGGTGTCTGGAGATGTAGCCGCACACATGGTATTCACAAAAAAAAATAATTAAGCCAGATGAATCTACTGCATACACATATACTGTATACAAACACGCACAAACAAGCCGTCCCGAAAGCCTCTGTGACATAACCGTGTGTGTTATCATTAAGTGGCTGTGGCAGGTTGTTTTTGCCCAGGCTGCCCTCGCTGCATCTGTTCCCTATAGCGCCTCATTAGTGGAATTCCTCTGGGAGCTGATGGGCAGGTCAGGAAGAGGGTCCCAGACCTCCGCCGTCTGTGAATCTGACAGAGCTGATAAGGTTGAGCTCTGGACGGGACTGGGAAGGGGTGGGGTTGGGGTTGAGGTGGGGGTGGGGGGGTGGGTTTCTGATTCAGGACCTTGTGACCTCAGTGGCCATGATCTGATGAAAAGGTAAGTCTGAGGAGTCGTGCTGAGAAGGTTTCCCAGCACGTGACCTCAGCCCCCCCCCCCCGCCCCTGTTGTCTCAGATCAAAGGTTTCACTGCCATGTCCTCGGGGCTAAAGGCAAAGTGAGCAACAGTAGATGTGCAAAGGTGAACAATGAAAGGTCTCATATTCATCCAAACTGCATCTTTAAAGTACATTTTATCTGCTTAAATGTATCTCTTATGATCGAATACTCACACTTTTACATTGTTTACTATGACTGACTTGGCACATATGCATGTTTATTCATAATATAAACCTCCACTTTTATGTTTTTTCAATAACTATATATATCTTTAAATATTTTCACCAATCCTTTGTTTAGCAGGCCTCATGATAAGTGATGAACCCTGTTGTCTCAAGGAGAGGGTACAAAGCGGGAAAGACAATGAATGGATAGATGGATGTTGTTTCACTTTCTTTTTTTGTGAGTTTGTGAAAGAATGGTACACTACTAATACTATCAGCTCTAAAAAGAAGCTACTTGCTTATATATATATATATATAATATAAAATTGGATGGATACTATCAAATATGCTTAAAGCGCCAACATTAAGAGCAACAAGAGCATGTCTTTTCTAGGAAAAGTATCCTGCTTGCACTGGAAAACAGCTCACACTGATAGTTTCCACCAAAGGAGCAACAAAACGGTGTTTACCTCTGCGGTATTTGCTCTGTGGCTCAAATCTCAGCGAGGGATATCGTGAAATATCAGCAGATAAAATTAAAACTACACGGGCAATTTGGGTGAACTCAACCTATCTCCTTGATCATCTCGTCATAGAATCTCTCCCCCCCCCCCCCGTCTTTTCCCCCCTCTCACCGTTTATTTCACCAGGTCTTTTCTTCTCCGCACACTGACTCATTCCCCAACGCCCTCGCTCGCCGTTCCTTGATAGCGTTTGTGTAATCAGCGCGAGTCGCCGATAAATATCAGTAAACAGTGAGTGACGTCTCGCAGCTGGTTCACATTTTCCTGCTGTCTTACCGGGTCAGTCAGCGTCTCACACCGGATCACGAAACCAGAACATGATACCTCGCAAATCCCAGCGGAGCGTTGGGGTTTGACCACTGACGTCCCTGGATTGTGCACATGCCTGAACGCACACCTATGTACACACTAACGCACGCTCACGCTCGGCGCCTAAGTGAAAATAAAGGTGCGCGCGGGTCTTTTGGTGTGCGCCCCCGTGGTACAGATGGCAAATCGACACCGCTTTTCGAGGAACCAGCGTGCGCTTCTCATGCGCTCCGGTTGTTTGGCTCTCACCATTACAGGACATGACAGGTGTCAGCATTTATTCTTTTCCATACGAGAGGGATTTTCACCTTAAGTCAGCGCTCCTGCTTGAAGTCGATGGGAGCTAAATTCCTCAGCTCGCCGGTCCCAGGGCGAGAGGAAGTTCACGGCCCATCAATGCAAATGAACGGCTTTCACAAGCAATTAAACTCAGTCTGGCCACGGGCTGCTTGGAGTCAAAGTAACTTGGCAACGGTACCAGTGTGACCTATTGGGAGCACAAAATAACCAGTTAATGAGATAATTCCAAATAAATCTGAATCAAGCCTCTTGTAATAACATATCTGATTTACACTAAGCTTGGCCGACAGATGGAAGTGAAGGACAAAGCTTGGTTTGGATCGAATGTAACACGAGTACGAGTAAGATAATCCAACAGAGTTTATGCTTACGCTTCCAATACATTTCAGATATGCGATTATCTCACTGAAGCTCTGTGTGCGATGGCGAAACTTGTGCATTGCTTTTCCCCAACTGTACTTTCGTGTTTCGGCAATGAAACACAGTATGTGCCGTTAAAAGCTCACTAATACATTCCCCTAATTGTTTATAAGTTTATAAGCGTGCATGTTTTTATATTAACTATAACATTTCCCTAATTGTTTATACGTTTATAAGCGTGCATATTTTTATTTAAACTGCACCTCGTGAGTTCAGAGAATAATATTTTCATTGCCGACAAACCCCAGCAAAAACGTAAAATTTAATAAGGCACCGTGAAGCGATGCGAAGAAGTCGCCACTAGCTTCACGGTGAATGGGGTGTTACAGATTTTTAATGGTGAACACGTTCCCATTTTTTGGGCCCGCGTCTCTTCCAACTTTTGATAAAATATGGAGCAAACAGCCTAATAGGTCGTGGTTGGCCTGACAGAGCACACACGTGCCAAACCTTCACCGAGGCTCGTACGCTGCTTTTATTGTCGGCGGGCTGAAGGCCAGAGTGTAGAAAACTAGTCAAACACACACACACACACACACACACACACACACACACACATTGGTTGCCATATTTTGCTTGTCACATGCGTGGTCTCCCCCCCCCCATTGCATCACCCACAAAGAAGTGCAGTTAAGTATTGGCAGGTACTCCGCAATCCGGTTGGATTTAATGAAATGTGACTGCCCATTTTAAACAGGCCTCAAGTATGAGACTGCGCTCCCTCCACCTATTCCCACAAGGCCAGGAATATCTATATAAATATGTCGCATTTGTCTAAATCCATGGATTTGACAGCCCGCAGTACGAGCAATCGTTTAAGGCTGACAGACACCGTGGTCCGCTGCAGCAAAAATAAATAAATAAAAGAAAATAAAACAGCAGTTTCGTTTTACAATTTCATCTTCCTCTCATTTTGGTTATATTAAAAAAATCCCCCTGCTTCCCCCCAGGCTGAAGAATTTCAGTAGGATTTTTTTTCCGCGTCAGCTTAAAAGGCGAATTGCATCCAGATGTGGCCCGAGCCGTGGCTCACGGTCAGCCGAGGCTGGAGACGCAGGATAGGTGAAGGGGGTAAAGGGGACGGGGTGGAGGCGCGCACTCCCAGGCTCGCTGAATAAACATCGCCCCGCTGTGACCCCCGCGTCGGCCGGCGTCGCTCTGGGGCGGCTCCTGGGGCTCCACTAAACCCGTTCTGATACCTCCGGGTCCAAACGGCCCCTGCTTCAAACCCAAAACACCGTCCCGCAGGAGGTCTGTGGCATCGGCGGACCGAAGCAGCGAGGGCCTCTGCCGCTACTGGAGAGCGATGCCACGCACCTCCAGGAGAGACTCTGGCTCCGCTGAGGCAACGCAACTCAAGCACAAAATTGAGTTTTGATTCCCTCCGCTAACAATATCCAGCGCGCGCTCCAAACGTGAAGTCAGTCCCGGAGGATCGCATGCCCGGCTTCTAAAAGGTTATTTTTAATCAATGCACTGCAGAGCCGTGGCTGAAATCAGCCGTCTCCCCCCCCCCCCCGTGATGGATTCCTGCGGCTGCACTTCTTTGGCCGTCACGCTCACGCTGGCCCGGGTTGCATCACGAAAAAACGTCCCCCGCGCCCCGTCATGTGTGAAGCGGAACAGAAACGTGCCGTCGACCGCCGACCGCAAGAGCCGATGGCCGCCTTCTCCGATGCCGCCCATGCTTGGTTTTCGCATCTGATTGCTCAATCCGAGCTCATCCCTCACCCCCCCCCCCCCCCCGAATCACCGCTAATGGACGGCCAGACAAACAGAGACGCGTTGATTCTGTGCTCACACGGAAAAAAAAACATCTCAGGCCAAATGTGGATAAACACAGCGCACAGTAACTCTCTCTCTCTCTCTCTCTCTCTCTCTCTCTCGCGTCACTTCGCCCCGGGACGCTCAAACTTAAAAATAAAGCTGTCAGATGTCGAGGGTGGAAATGAATTAGTGCAATTATAACGTTGTCTGGGCGATGCTCTCGCAGCCCGGCGCGGTCGAGGACGGGATTGTCACCTCAGCAGCTCTTCCTCACGTCCTCAGCCTGCTAACCTACTTTCGCTTCGCAGCTCGTGGCGACTCCGCGGGCGTCACCGGCTCCTTTTAACACCAGCGCTCGCAGCACTGGAGTCAGCGCCGAACGCACTTCTGTTCACATGCCGCGGAGTGATTGAGAAAGGCTGGCAATTCACCGCCGATTTCTCCCTGTGCCGTAGTGATTCTAATTGTCTGTTCAAAGCATCGCGTTCCTGGGAAAAGAGTATCGATTCCAGCTGTGGCGGGGGCTCCTCGGCACTCAGAGTGACGATGAGGAAGCAGAGGAAGACAGCGTTTCCATATTTGATGAACAAAATCATCTTTTCTCCCCACAGATGTTTCATTGCTCGACGGGGTGGACATGTTTAGAATACGTCATACTGCAAAACGATTTCGATATGTACTGAGAAACATAAATGAACAGGTGCATCTATATTGGAAACCTGTGAGTGAATCTAAAAACCTTTTTCTGCATGTTTAAATTCTACAACTACTATTCTAATTGTTTTTATGAAATCAATGTCCTCATGATAATACAGCTTTCAGCAATCAAAGAAATTGTTATCCATAGATTACAAAAAAGGGCATTAATAAGACCTTTGCAAAAATGCATTGCAATGTCAACACTTTGTAATGATATCTTCTGGTCAAGGTATAAATTAACCATGAGTCACAAATACTTTGTGTAGTGTTTATATTTATTTACTTACTCTTTGAGTTAAGCGAGGACGACCTGGAACTGCTCAGTGAATAGGACTCTAGCCTCACATTCACTTCCAAACCACAGGGTTGCGTATGTTGTTATTTCTTATGTGTGGGTTTTCTTCTGATATTTCCTCCCACAGTCCACAAACATGCATTTTTAGGTCAATGGAGACTAACCCTAAACCTAAGTGACCCCCTGCTGTCATATGTGTGACATATGTGTGACCTGTGATGGACTGAAAACATGTCCAGAGGTCTTTTTCCTGCCATCATCCTTTGTTTGCTGGAAATGGGCCCCAGTAGAGCCGTGTGATACCGTTGGGGAACCGAGTGGGTATAAGATAATGGATGGATGGCTGTTTTCAAGAGGCCAAAGGATGGGGGAGCTGCAGGAGCCTACAAGTGTTACAAATTTCTTTCACTTAACACAGACATTCTTTCATTTATTGATGTCTGTTTCATTTTAGCTGTTGTAATTGCAACATTCTTCCGTAACAGAGACCAGAGCTTTGATACATAAAAATTCAACGGATCAAGTGATTTCCACAGGAAATAATGTGTTAAATGGGGAGTTTTTCCCCCCTTCTTCTTCTTCTTCTTCTTCTTCTCCTTCTTACCATTAATGTATTCCTGTTTTGCTGTGTGGAGCGCTGCAGATGGTGAAAGAGGACACAGAGTGAGACTGGCTGCAGAGGAGACGCACATAAAAACTGATCTGAGTCATTATATTCATTATCTTATTGAATTATTCATGGGTATGTGCATGCATGTGGATATGCACTCTTTGCTCTGTGCTCATCCTTGGCGTGTCATATAAATGCCTGAAACACGACATCATCTCGGTCCTACCTACTCTACATGGTCTCGTCTAGCAGCAGCAGATTAAGTCTGGGAGCCGCTTTCAGGTGGTGTTGACAGCATCAGAGGAGCTCCACGGCTTTGTTTTTGTAAATACAACAGACGGTTTCTAGGTAATAATCGATGTCAGAGTAAGAGTTCTGTTCATATTTTCCAGTTTAAATATAGAAACAACTTCAACGTGCTCCAGCCGATACAACATCAGCACAATGCCAAATAATTTGAGCTTGGAGTTAGATTAAACGCATCCTGACAGGAGGAAACTATCTAAAGGTTTGGCTGGCTGAAGTTGCGTCCCTCTATAGAAAGAAAGTGTTTACTTTTCCCATGGCTCATCGCTGTCTGTGATTGGTTAATCACACGAGAAGCACAGAATCAACCACTGGACGTCTCTGCTTCCACATACCAGACTTCAACAAGCGGAGAAGTTGTTCTGAGGCCTCCCAGAAGATTATTTGGATGCTTGTCAAGGCTTTAAATTGAAAACCACAAGCACTTGGAGTGTTTGCCCCAAACCCTTGACTAATCAGACTTTGAATACAGTGAGTGGTATTCTTGCAGGTACCAGGGCACCCCCCCAAAGTGGCTTTGACTCGTTCACAAGTGGCCTCTTGCTTTAAAATCAAGGTTTTTGCCAACAAGTATTCCAGTCACTGGTTTCCTGATTTTTTTCCCCCCAAAACCATTCGATGCTGAAAATGAAGCCTTGTCGCTCATTGTGGATGTGTTGCAAGTTTAGACTGACCACTATGTGACAACTCAACTATGTAGAGAGAGTGATAAAACAGAAATGGTTGGCTTTTCAAGACAGGCTCTACCCACAGAAATGTAATGAGCTTGTGAGCATGAAAATAAGAGCTTATAATCATCCCAGCTATTGCATCTTAAGGTGGTCAAGATGCCTAACAATCAGATAAGCGTCAAAAGGCCAACAGCTGACATGGAATAAGCTCTGTGGGAACTCAAAGGCTTGTTTTATTGTTTTGGTTTATGCGTTTTGGGGAAAAAATGTTTACTCAGGCCCGAAAAAGAAGCATCGGTTTTGCAGACTGTTTGTGGAAATCATTACTTTCAACACACTTCAAAAAGTACGCCATCAGTCGTCAACAGCGATCAACTCCACAAAAATGATACAACCAGGCAACCACATTGAAAGAAAGTCTAAATAAATTCTAGACTTTGGAAATAAATAAGCATCAGTAAATTTGACTGACTAATTTACAACATTTCTGCCTCAAAATTTCACCACTCCTTACTCTTTTTGCAGTAAAATGGCCAGTTCTCTTCTCAAATCAGACTCTTATTTGCATTTGTAAGTAGATCATTTTGTCTTATAAATGAAATGTTGTCACTGGTTTAAATATTTATATGACATCCAGGAATATGGAGTGGGCTTTTTTTGCCTGATAGCCATTGTCTGGAAAGGAAAGAGCTGTCTTGGCAGAAATGTGCTCACAGTAATAATAATATAAATGATTGAAACTGGAAATGCTAATGATCGCATGTGGTACTACCCATTAATTATTGAATTGCCTTTAGTAATACAGCTTTCTAGCTCAAGCTGAGTTGCCCGCTGCCCCTCACCATCGAAGGAGACCACATGTGTGTGCGTCTACAGGCCTTATAAGTCCAGGGACAAAAGCCAGCATCAAAGTAGGCCTGAAAAAATAAACAGCGTCTGCAGCGGGGGCCAATGCATGCACTCAGGCTGAGTTGATTTCTCAGTTTCTGCTGTTTGAGCACGGGATTTTCGTGGCATCCAGCCACGCTGAGCCTGCTGGATAGACTGCTGTCTCCTCATAACGTGCAATGAAAAAGCACACAAATCGCCTCTTAAAATGTCTCCTTTCGCTGGTTATCTTAGATTTCAGTAGATGCTGAAACCTAAAACGCATTATTGTGCTCCGCTAACTAACGCTGATCCCCCGTCACATCGGCCAAAACCCCTAATTGGGCTACCACAGACACTCTTGCCAGCTTCCCTAAAACGAGCGACGGACTGAACCCATGAGGGTAATTCTGCCAAACAAGGGCAACAGCCAATAATGTGTAGCCGCTGTCAGAGGTCATTGAAATTATCTGTCTACAAATTACTTTGTGGGCTCATGGTAATGTGAGGCCTCGAGCACAAGGGGTGGAGAGTGGCAAATCCAGGTCTCATGGATAATGTAGAGTTGGTCCGGGCCCAGGAAAGCATCATCGGAGTTCAGATGATCTCCCTGCGATCCTAACCGCTGACATAGAGGAAAGATGCATCACTGCAAAACACCGGATACACAGCCACAGCTCTCATATCAGATTCCTCGCATAGTTTGTGTTATTGAAACACGGCCAGATGGAAATGATACAGCTGGTCCTTTGTCATGTTGTGATTTAGAATGGATTTACGCAGAACTTTTGATTTATTTTCAGGCTGTGAACACTCAGCCAGCGCTGACGCTAACATTTAGTAGTCCTCCTACTAACAGCGATTTCTCCTCGCGGGTTTATCAAACTGACACACTAAAGCGATTCTCAATCCAAGGCTGTGGCCCGAACAAGAATTAATACAGAGATTCAAAACTATGACGTGCACATTGACATGTCAGCACCTGTGTAAGCAGCGAGCCAGCAGGTGTCTGGTCCCCCCAAAACGAGCAGCGCTCCTCTCCCAGCAAAGACACTGACCTACAGTGAAAGTTCAACCCTCCGAAGCCTTTAAGGCAGCTAAGGTCACGCAAGTAGGACACAAGTGGCAAAGTAATCATTATAAAGAACGGGGTTCAGGCAAGGTGGGGGCAGACGTGGGAGCAGAAGAGCGGGTTCCTCCCCAGACAAACAGGGTCATTAGCACTTTCAGAGGGAGTCCCAGCGAGGGGTCAGCACATTGTGAGTTTGATCTCAGTGAGAGTGTCTGAAGCCGTGAAATGTGGGGGCAAACCCAAACCATGGGGAAGGGCGCAAATGGTAGAGCGATCACAGGTTCCACTTTAAAAGGGGTCAGATGGCTTTTTCATCTCCGCTGAAGGCGCTCGGCAAAAGCGACGTGATGCACAAAGGACAGGCGCTGTGTTGATTGACAGACGCTGGAGGACGGGACGAAGCCTATTCTGCATACACCCATAGAGCCGAAACAAAAGGACGACAAAGCGGAGATGGTGCAGGAGAAAGTGGAGCGGCCGGACACTTCTCCGAATTCTCCCCGAGACAGGGGGATGAGAAATTGGAGACATTAAGTGATGGATGCTAAACTGTCAGTTCTAATAGGCAGCCAGGCAGTAGCCCTGGACTGCTGCTTCAGGAGTCCAGGAGGGAACAGTCCAATGATCAACACAAGGGAGCCAATTAAAAACCAGACTTTGGCAGCAGGCTGCATTACACCGTTCCCTCATGTGACGCTGGAAACGCATCAGAATCCGTGGAGAGGGCTTTTTATTTTATTTTTACTTTCCGCAAAAACCGACCCAGCGTTTTCAGTCTTCGCACTACAGGCTACTATCGATCTGTGGTCTCCTGTTAAATCACTGAGCCTCCACTTTAATTATTTCTAACTGACTGGCTGCAGGAGAGTCTGGTTTCACTCCTTGTTATGGTGAAAAGGGATGAGTGCTGACATCATTCCCTCCTCTGATAAGCCGGAGAGCCAAATGACAAGGTCACTGAGGTGGAGGAGGTGAGGCTGCAGTCTATTCTAAAGATAACACATTTCAGCGGAGGTCTCTTTATACTGTTGCCTGCCGAGATCAAACACCCCGGCTGCTTTTTTTCACTCCACAATTGAATTTGTCTCAGTTCTCTGAGTTGGGCTTGTTTTTCTCTCACTAATTGGAGAGAAGACTCGCAGGCGGATGCAGGAGATGGCTAGAACAGAGGAAGGTCACTGATATGAGGTTCCTCTTCTCCTTTCAGATGCTTTGAAATGGTTTCAAAAGCTGTGCAGATTGCTTAAAAATAAATCCCACGAGACGGCAAGGTGTTATTGAACTGCGAGAAATCTGCCAGGTGACCATACGTAAGCAGCAAACATGTTGGAAAAAGCAATGTGCTCTAAATAGAGTACAGTTATTTCTGTGGGGGAACTACAAGACCGAGAAACTAATTATGCTGGAAGCAATTACATGTCGGGCAATCAATCTTCAGTCAATCAAAGCAAACAAACCCTTTTGCTTTTGCGAGCAAAATGCTTTTACAAAGGGACGGGCGTCAATCGAACTCAAACAAGTCCTTCTGAAAAGATGCCACACGTGGCAAACAGATCAGTGCTAATCCGAAACGCATGTGGACGGGCGATCAAAAAGGAAGCGCATGTTGCGCCCACCCCAAAAATGTTGTCTACAGAGCTCCTGTACACACGGCGACTGAAATAAACCTGTACAGCGTGTGAACAAAATCTAAAAATGACTGGCGAGCGTACCTGGGCCAAACTGAAATGTCTCGGCATCCTAGGAGAAACATTAGCGCACTTGGTGACAGAGATAGTGAGTGCGGAGTGTCAGACATGTTTGACCGTGTCCATCCGACCCTACGTCGTAATCCGCGAAGGAGGGCGAGGCCGTCTGGAAATAGCACTTCCCAACAAGCCTTTGGTGTCTCCTCTTTTTACACTCATATGACCGACCGTTACACCTGACGGACGTTCACAGAGTGCTAACACACACACACACAGAAAAACAAATAAATGCTCAGGGAGCTGAGCCCAGCGGGCGATGGGTTTGAGGTCTTGCGGTTTTTCCGCCCTCGTCTTCCAGCAGAGGTGATTCCCGGCGTTGTTTTCAGTTCATCAGCTGAGACTCCCGTCATCTATCACCGTCCCCTACCGGCCTCCACTGTCATGCCGTAACATCTGTCGGGCATCATGCCAGATATCCCAGAGAAAGAGCGTATGTCACATCTGCAGCATTCACAATGACCGTAACTCATGCGTTTGAAGAGCAGTATATGAAACACATGTCTGTCATTCAGCCCTTGGAAACGAGGAGAGTTACAACCTGCTGCTGACGAGCCGGGATCAGCCCGAGCTAAAATACTGCTTCAATGAACACTTCCTGCCACCGACACGAAAATACCTGTGGGTCTCCCAAAAATATAGGGTCACTGCTACTAAACCCAGTGGCGGGGGGAAGGAGGAGGTCGAGGTTCAAAAGATCAAGGGCCCACTGTCAATCGACACATCTGTCAGGAAGTGTTTTCGAACGTCATCTACATCTTCATCTGCTGTTTTGAGTTACGAGGGTCTCCGGTACAGTGGAAACACAAACACGGCTCACATGCAGCTCCTTGGATTCCGAACAAAGATTTAACC